>PVJH01000737.1:0-270443 GCA_004026705.1 Nesogale talazaci
ATATATGCCCTACCCTTTTTAATAAAGTTAGACCTTGACAAAGAATTGCTTGGTCTCGTTCTCCTTTCTCGCCCATTCTCTCCTCAGGTTTGGGGTCCCCTCGCCTCTCCACGAATAACTGGTGGTCTCCCGGCGGGCCGGGGGGCCGCAGAGCTTTGATCCACATTTTTCTTGCACTCTATGCAGTATCTTCCAACATGATCTATTCCAGAGTGGTGGCAGTAGGAGCCAGGCACCATCTAGTTTTTCAGATGTCTAGTTGCTGGAGACTGATCTTCTAATGCTGAAGCCTGATTTGTGATCCAAATGATTTTTTAAAAAGGACTGGAGTTTTACAGTCTCAAAAGAGTACATGCAATTTCAGGGAAGCATGCCAAACTGCCAGCAAACCATGCTGGGTCCCACAACTAAACAGGGCAACCTCATGGGACTGTACACCCACACATTGTGAACTGAGGCCAGAAAGAGTGTGGCGTAGGCACAGGGTAAAAGGGAGGAGAGAATCCTTTTCAACCTACCACTGACCACTGACCAGAAGTGGCACCAAGCAAATTGCCTTCTTACCACTAGGGGATTTTAAACCTCTGTCCAGGTAGATGTGGTCAAAGGTATTGTTTGACCCCATTGACTGAATCAAGCCCTGGGCCTATTTTGGGTCACCCAGGTAAAAATGCCCACCTGTTGGGGGTGGGGGGGGAGGACGAATTGGAGCATATCCAGTTAAAGTGTCCTCACAGGTGTTGATTGTTCTCGTTCTGGGGCCTTACTGGGATGGGAGGGAAACTCCTCTCTCCCTATTCAGGTACCCTAACAGTTTCTTACTAACTCCTAGGATCTCTATCTTGATGGAACAAAATAGGACACAGAATATTGTCTTTGTGGATTATATAAAAGTTATTCTTGATATACCAAGGTCCAAATTTAGATTTCATTTCTAATTCATTTGTTTTCTGCAATGGTGGCCTTTTTATCAGTTTAGTCTTCTATTGAAGTGATTTTTAGTGTAGTGCTCTTTGGACCATAAAGGACCCTGAGAGTTTCAGAATAGGTGGATGAAGAGTACTTATCATTTTTGTGAACAGTAAACCAAGACAGTTGTGATGTTTTGCTATTCTTCTAGAGAATAAGATGAAAACACTTCACAGGTCCTATGTAAATTCATAAAGGACTGAAGACTGCTGGGATTTCAGTACAGATGCTCAATCAGTCTTCTATGCGTTTTAGATATTGTCATTATCTTTATGGTTATTTTTGCCACTGTACCTGATGAAGCAACCAGATCCTTGACCTTCTAACTTACCAATGCTCTAGTGGCATATTCTTAAAACCTAAGAGACAGGGATATCTACTCCCATTCTTTTTCATATTGATGAGAATTCTAAACTCTGGAATATCTGATAATGGTTTCTTTAGCAGGCTTTCAAAAACAAACAAACCAAAAAACCCCAAAACAAATAAACTTACCTCATCCAAAAAAATAAATAAATTCTTCTAGTTTCTCTAAGAAAATAGCTCTTATCTAATAATCAATTAATATACTACATGTCTAAAGATTTCTCTCCTTTCTCTCTTATGAATATGAATTTTATTTTTCTTCAAAAAAGTGCACATACAGCAATGCTTGAGTCTAGGATATATTTCTTTCATCAACAGATATGGATAATGTAAATTTCATTATAACTTTGCAGGATAACTTGATGAAACTGTCTATTGATCAATGTTTGGAGGTGGATTTTGAAAAAGTCCCCCTTTAGTCTTTTTCTTTGCCATGGAGTAACCATTAAATGTATTTATTTCATAGTCACTCCTCTGTGTTTTGGCAAATGGAAGCACAGCATGGTTAAGAAAAGGCCAGACTGACCCAGACTTTGTGTTCACTGGGGCCAGTGGGAACAGATAGCAAGTTAAGACGTATTCACAAAATTGAGTTGCTACAGTCTCTAATCGCCAACAAGTTCTAATCTCTCAAAATGTTTAAATGAAGAAAGGCCATCTTTTAGCAAATCAAAGGATATTTCTTGAGATCCACTTTGGATTTCACTTTAAATTCATGCTTATATTTCTGAAAGGGAGGCAGGGCATTTGTCATTAGAAGAAAGTGATGACTATAACAGACAAGCACAGATTGCTGAAGTTTCTAAGAACAATATGGAAACGTAGAAAATTAAAATGGAATGAAAGCAAAGTGAGAAAGAGACAAACTACATTCTCACTTACTTGTAATAACATATTTCATAGCCCGTCCGTATCCAGTTGGGTCTGCCAAGACAAGCCTCCTTCACTGAATACATAGTTGGCTGCATCCCTGTACAAATGAAAGTTAAGACTTAATAAATGAGGGAAAAAGAAATGGTGGAAGGATTTGTGGTAGACTGAATAATGTTCCCCAAAGATATCCAGGTTCTAATCCCTGGAAATTGTGAATATTATCTTATATGGCAAAATAACAAAGCAAAATAACAACAGCAAAAGACCCTGCAGATATGATTAGGGATCTGCAGATGGTGAGACAATCCTGAATAATCCTGGTCCCTAACTGATATCACGAGGGTCCTTCTAAAGGGGAGGCAGAAGGAAATTGGACTCCAGAGGAGTAAACAATGTGACAGAAACAGAAAATGTGGCATGCTTCTACCTCTGATAGACGCTGTGTTGCTGACTTTCAAGATAGAAGAAAGGGCCATGAGCCAAGAAATAAAGAAATTACAAAAGACTAAGAACCACATACGCCCCTCGAGCCAGCGGAGAGAGCAGAGCTTTGCCAATACCTTGGCTTTAGACTACTGGTTTTCAAATCCTGGAATCCAGAAGCCTATGAAGATGAATTTGTCTTATTCCAAGTCAGCATTTTTTTGGCAGTTTATCACAACAATCTTGGGAACCTAAAACAACATTCAACAACTATACTATTCTTTTTTCCTTCTAAAACATCAGGAGTATTTTTTTTTCATCAGGAGTATTTTTAACTAGTAAAAAATAGAGGCAGATTCCTGTACTCACATATAAAAACCTGGAGATGCTACTCCTTATTTAAGGCCATCCAATAGATTATTATTTTTTTTTGTTTTGGGGCATCACTGCCCTCTGGTGGTGGGAGTAGGAGGCCCAGCCTTTGCTCCTGTGGAGCTGCTGCTGGAATTGAACCTCCATCTCAGTGGGCCGCAGTCCCATGAACAACCACTATGCCACCAGGGTTCAACCCCCATACAATAAATTATTATATGGGCCAGAAACAACACCCAGAATTTCCTAGGATTATTCAAAAGAAATATGGACCACTGATAAGTTTTTGTTTCTTGAATGTGTCTTCTACAATCTGGAGAATTTACTCATTCTTCGGTGTTTTCTGATAGGAAAACTTGTCTATGTTGAAATTAAGACAATACATTGGCAACGTTAGGTTGAAGACCTCAAGGTGCGCTCTGAGAGTCAGAAAGTGTCAGCATGCTGTTTGTGATATTGGCTTTCATTGTCCATCAGTGAGACTTTGCAGTTTCACCGAGCTATAAAGCCCTCCAGGGAACCAACCAAGAGTCTGAGAATAATCCAGACCCATAATTCCTGATGTACCCATGAAGACCCTAGCCTCAAAAATCTCTTACCATAGTTAAACTGACTATTGGGCTTCTCGCAGTTGATGATGTTGAAGCGATAAGGAACACCAGCTCGCATACCACCCACTTTGAAGTAAAACCACTGCTGATGTTGGGAGCTGTTCACATCAGCATTAAGCAGCAAGTCATACTCAAACCTGGAAAATCAGATATAAAATTAGGTGGTTTTGTAGAAAACCTTAAAGGTAGCCTCCAACACTGAGAATCTACAAGTCACGGATTCTAGAGTATAACTCTAATCCCAGAATCTTAGTTGGTCAGTAAACTAAAATTATCATCCTGATAGATCTCAGATGTCACATGCTATTTATTATCTGATTTGGGATTTGTACTCCACAACTATGAGAGAAAACATCTATCTTCTTTTTTTTTTTGGGGGGGGGGGCATCACTGCCCTCAGGTGTTGGGAGTAGGAGGCCCAGCCTTTGCTCCATGGAGCTGGAATCGAACCTCCATCCCAGTGGGCCACAGTCCCGCGCACAACCACTACACCACCGGGGCTCAGCCCATCTATCTTCTTTTTAAGGCACTAGTTTTGTTGTGACTTTTGGAGACAAGTTCTAGAAAATGAAACTTTTTTCTTTTTCTTTTTGTTGTTTGTTTTCAGCAAAGCCAGTTACACAACTGTGGCATATTTTTTCATTAAATTGTGGTGAACTTTCTATTTAAATAGAAAAATGCACCTGTGATATGTGGTAGAAAAGTGGGGTCATATCTGTGACAAATATGCCAATTCTTGACTTCTTGAGGCAAGATATTATTTTTGAGAGGGAATCTCCTTTTCTGGATGAGGTGCACAGTACTTTATGTAAAGATTTCCTGTGTAGCCCACATCTGTCCCCCAGTAGATTGACAGACATGAGCAGGGCTAGTGATCACGGGATATTTGCTCATCTTCCTCACTTTTCAATTGAGACACAGCTTACATGCTGTCCACAGCACAACTCTTAGGTGCATACCTCAATGAAGTCATTTCTAGAGTAACCACACAATCAAGATACAGAACATGCTCAACACCTCATGAGGCTCCCTTTGGTCCCTCTCCTATCTTCAAAGGTGGCCCCTTCCTGAGCTCTGGCAGTAGAATTGGCTAAGTTTACAAATGACTTTCCAAACAGTTCACCTCCAGTCATATTCTACCTTGCTATGATATCGTTTGTGAATCCCTTAGTGATATGCTAGTAAAACCTTGAAACTGACTCTTCCAGAAGCAAAGCTTTGATTTATTAAATTTGCTGATTTTTATGGTGCATACACTTTCATTATCTCTCTCTTGCACATGCTCAGTGGCATGCGCTATCTCTTGATGACTTTCCTTACTTACTCCCGCACTTGGATGGCTTTGCGAAGATTTCCAGACTCAAATTGGGAGAAGAACCTTAAGCAACAAGAAGTATTAATGTCTTGCAAAGGCCTGTAATGAAAAAAAAAAAGCTATCAAAGACTACATAATTGCCATTTTGATCACAGTTGAACATTCTTTTTATTTTTAAATCATTTTACTCTTATAGATTTTGCAGTTCTCAGCCCGACACATAACCACCAAACCACCAGGGATCCTCATTAACAATCCATAGTTCAATTGTATCAAGAACACTTGTAAATATGTTGCCATCATTTCCAAAACATTTTCTTTCTACGTGAGCCCTTGATATCAGCTCCTCTTTCCCCCCTCTCTCCCCCACCCGCCAACCCTCTTGAATTCTTCATCAATTATTTATTATTATTGCTATTTCATTTCTTATACTGTTCATGGTCTCCCTTCACCCACCTTTATATTATTCACCCCCCTGCAAGGATGAGTACATATCCAACCATGTTATCAGTTTCCCCTTTCTCCCCCTTCCTTCTCACACTCCCCTCCCCTCATGATATAGCTACTCCCACTACTGTTCCCGAGGTGTTCATCAGTCCTGGCTCCCCTGTGTCAAGAGCTCTTTTCTGTACCAATGAACATACTCCAGTTTAGCTGGATTTGTAAGGTAGAACTGGGTCATGAGGGAAAGAAGCATTCAGAAACTAGAGGAATGTTGGGCATCTCATTGCTGCTCTATTGCACTCTGACTGATTTCTCCCTTCTTCGAGACTCATCTGTGACAGGAGGTCCAAGTGTCTACAGATGGGCTTTGATTCTCCACTCCTAACCCTTTGTTTGCATTGATATAATTTTTTTGTTTTGGATCTTTTGATACCTGATATCTGATCTTGTCAACACCTCATGATCACACAGGCTGGTGTGCTTCTTCCTTGTGAGCTTTGCTGCTTCCCTGCTAGATGATTGTTTGTTTAACTTCAATCCTTTAAGACCCCAGACACTATATATATTGGTAGTAGGGCACCATCCTCTTTCTTCACCACATTTATTTATGCACCCATTTTTCTTCAACAATCGTGTCATGAAGGTGAGTATTGCAGAGTGCCAGATTATTAGAACCAAGTGTTCTTCTGTTGAGGGAGACCATGAGTAGAGACCCAAAGTCTGTCTGCTATCTTAATACTTAATATAAAAATACATTGGCCTATCCCTATCACTATAAATGAAAATATTTACATGTATACATACATACATTTATACCTCTATGAATAGTTTTTGCCTCCTGGTTCTATCCTCTATTTCCTTTCACCTTCCTTCTGTCCCAGTATCATGCTTACCCTTCATTCTGCTCTTAGTAGTTCCTTTCAGATACATTGCATTTGGTCAAACCTTACCAAGTATTCTAAACTCTCCTCACCATTGTTTCTAGGACCCTCATCTGTGAGTTAGTTAGCTTCCTGCTCCCCTGCCCTGCTCCCTCTTCTCCCATGTGCCCCTGGGAAACTTTGGTCCTTTGTTTTCTCCTTAGGATTGTTTTTTCTGCCTATCTTATATAGATAGACATAGAGTTAAAGGGGAAAAAAGCCAAAAATAGTTCCACTTTTTCTGCTGATCTTATGAATGTTTTCAGATCAGGTATGATGAGGTGCCAAGCCCTGTCCCTGAGTCAGAAGTCTATTCTCAAGTTTCCTTGGGGACTTCATTACTTTGCTCCACTTTCTGCCCTGTTGCACTCCTTTTGTGTTCTATCCTGCTATGTGGGGAGCACCTGAACATTATTAAGCAATAATTTTCTCCTTATAGAAATTTAGCCTGAGTTTCAACATGCTGACCTGAATACTAAGCCTGGGTTACTAACACACAATAAAACTCCTACTTTGAGGCCATGAACAATGTTCTCCACATTCAGTTGAAGCACAAGACCACATACCCAGGTTCATCTAAACTGAAGACAACTTTATTGATGACATCACTTGGCTGGGTGAATCTCTGGATGTCCTCAAATATCTTGATCCTAAAAACAAAATATTGGAAATAATTGTAAGGCCTATCTCTTTCTCCTTATATCCTAGGTATCTCCTGAGAAGGTCATTGGGAATCATTAGAGAAATATGATATGAAGAAAACACTTAATGATGCAAAAACTTGTGCTGAAACCTTTCTTTCTCTGTCAATCAAAAAACTGACCTGGGTAGTAGGACTAATGAAAGCAGTTATTATTGTTAGATTTTAGTGGTGGTACTGCCTATTGCAGAGTTTTGTTAAGAACTTTTAGATTAGGGACATTGGAACTTTTCTATTTCTGTGAATAACAGGTTTATTTGTTTACAGACAGTCTTAAAGGATACTCTGAAAGTATAGATTATTAACAGTCCTAAGGTTTGGGAAGTCTGGATACAGATTTTGAGCTTTTGTGATATTTATATCCCGTGGGCCCTTTGTACTCTTGAAAGCTGAAGTGAATCTTCTGTTTGAGAAAAAATATCATCTAAGAGACTTAGGTAAGTTGCTGCAGTGGACTTTCAGACCTCCTTCTTGGATTGCCATTCCAGTTCATTGGAGTGTGTGGGTGGGAAAAAAAGTGAAGATGGTAGACATGAAACCTAGACTCAGGGGATATAAGTTCTATCCAGTAACATGAACGTGCTGGCCAAGCTACTGTGGTGTGTCTCTCAAGAACTTGAACATAGTTTGTAGGACAGGAGCTGAAGTCAGAGAAGGGAATGAGGAGGCTAAATGGGAACATATTTGGGAAGTCACCAGGGAGAGAACCATTCATTGAGGAAACAAAAATACACCAAGGACACATTCCGGTTTGTGCCCTTTGTTCCCACTAACTTGGTATATATATTATCATTTTTCCATGGCTTTCTCAGCTTTTATTTTAATATCACTAAAGTGAGCCAGAAGCAAAGCTCATTTTCTTGTTTTCTGAGGAAGAACCATCAAGCATCCAATGTTTCTGCCCTGTAAAATGTGCCTTTTCTATCCATCAACTGATAGAGAAAACACATTCTTGGATTGCCAATTCAGTTCATTGGAGTGTGTGGGTGGGAAAAAATGCAAGATGGTGTTCAGAAAACCTAGACTCGGGATGGATGTTCTATCTAGTAATATGACTGTGGTGGCCAAGCTAGGGACGATACAATTGGAAATGTAGATGAAAATGACTCTGCCTCCCTTTGTATTAATAAGAGGTCAATATCAGTTTATAGTGAATGAGAAACATGATACAATATAGTGAATATCTGATTTTATTGATAGCATTCCCTTGAGGAATGATTCCATATTTAAAGAAGTTGGGTTTATTTTTTCCTGTAACAGTGATTTACAATGGATTTGTGATAAAAGATTGTATTCAAATCATCCAAAGAGTTCTCATTTTTTTCAGGAATACATGCTTTCTGCAATTCCACACTTGATTCTGAAATGCCCAAATAGGGAAGCAAACCTGTATGGTTAGCAAAAGTTTCCCAAAGTACTTGAAACCTTGGGGACAGATAACAGATCATCACTACAACCATTCAGCCTAAAAATATTAAAGAGATTAAATAATATAGATTCCATGTTGGTAGCACTGTCACCTTTGGATTCCACATTTGCGTTCCAACATGGGTTGGGTAGCAGGAGGTGAACTGTGTCCCCATAGATCAGGAAATGCTATCATCTGGAAGTCTGCCACAGATCCTGTTCTTCTCGCTTTGTCCATATAAAGATGGGGATCATGGTAGGGGATATCCTTGGGATGTGTCTGCAGAAGCCTATCTATTATTTCTATGTTTTCTCTAGGCATCATGGAATTGGGAAGAGAAGTACTTTTTCCCAGGCAGGAAATTCTATCTATGTTCCAAGCACCATCTTTCAGAAAAGTCTGAAGGTCAGAGTTTTCATTTGCAGTAGAACCTGTCCCAAGATGATTGGGTGGTGGTACATTTCGGCAAGTTTTCAGTATGGGCTTTTTCTTGAAGCCCAGATGCACAGTGGACCTCCCCATCTTCACCATGCTCAGGAGGGATGTCTCAACTGTGTCTTCTGTTTCATGCATCTTGTGGCTTTGATCCTTATTCAAGTGATGCTGCTTCGGGGATATGGCAGTTGGAATATGGTGGTTATTGGCACACTGACTTTCTTCAAAATTCAAATAATCTTCACATTTGGATTCCAGTTCCTTCAGGTTTAAAGTGGAAAAGAATATGTTAGAGTTTCCATCTAGGTATATAATACAATTTTCTCTATATTCTCACACTCTGGGCATAGAATGAAGCATAAATCCTAGGCATGGGAAGCTTTTTAATGTCAGGTAGAGGAAAATTAACCTTTAAGAATCAAATAAGTGACAAAGTTTTAGAAAGTTATCTTCAGAGGATGTTTTTAGTGGGCCACCTTGTCCATTTGAACATAGTGCATAAATGCCCACACACCCAACCTCATTCATAAGGCAACTTTCACTGCCTTCTGAAAGAACACTATAATTGTTCTTCTCTAAAATGTTTCTTGCCTGATTCCCTTCTTAGATGGAGTATATTGCTTCCCTTCGACAGGTGATTTAGCTAATATCCTTACCTGTGCCCATTGTCATGATTTTTTAAAAGCCACAATAAAATAAACAAATAATTATATCTAAAATTTTTATGACAGTATTATCATCATCACCAGAAAAATGAATGGCCACTGAAATCATGTCACTAGTCCTAAGCCTTCTGATTCATATTTATGAATACACAGAGCCTTAAAGAATATTTAATATTTATTCTGAAGAGCCTTCAGAATATTTTCTTGTTCAATTTTTTCACTTTGGCAATAGAAAAATTGTCATTATGAATTTTCACTTGCTTCTCCAGTGTATGGAGACAGAGCAGCTTGTCCATAAGAGAGACGTCAAAAGACTTACAGGTTAGGTGGAGAATGTGTAATTGTAGAACCCTGCTATGGCCATCAGCTTGGCCAACATATTCCCATTTCTACTTCTCCCTTTGCTTTACTTCCAGAAATATCCCACAATCAGACTGATAATGATAAGCAACGATTTCCATCTGTATATACCTCCCAGGTTCTGTAACATGCTCAGCATGCATCACCAAGGAGCAGAACTGCAACACATGTCCTACCTCAAAACTACAGGAAAGTTCAAGACACATTACTGCATATTGCTCCAGCTCCTCTTTAGGTCGGTCGAGGCCAGGTTTAGAGCACAGTTTATTCACATCTGTTTCTAAGTCATCATCCTATAACAGGACAACCAAAGAACACATTACTAACAGACTCTCTACATTATCAGGATAAGATTATATGTGAGAACACTGTTGTAAGATCAAATACTTTTTTTACATATAGTTTAGTTTGAAGCTTGAAAAACATGACTTCCTTGTCTTCAAATGACCATGTAAACTATCCAGAAGGGAATTAAATATGTTTCATCTTATTTCCAAAATAGAAAGAAAACACACAATTTTCAACCCTTATCAGAATTAACTGACTCATTTATACTCTGTTCTCCCAGCCATTGAGTCAATGCTGACTCCGAGCAGCCCCTCATTTGTTCCTGAGACTGTGATTGTTCACAGGGGTAAAAAGCCCAGTATTTCTTCAAGCCCAGGATGCAACCCCTATACCACCAAGGCTCAGATAAATAACAATTTATATTGATATAAACTATATAGAGCATGACACAAAGGAAAAGTTTTTATCTCATCTTATCATAAACATGATCCTAATTGTCATGAATTTTGTCTAATTATCTCTTTATTTAGGGCCTTCACTCATTGCACACACTTTCAATAAACACCTAACATGAGTAACAAAGAAGATCTCATAGTGCAATGGTTAAACACTCTGTTAACCAACAGGTGGCTCAGACTCTTTATGTAGCTCCATGACTGAGATCTGTTGACCTGTTTCCATGAAGATTACAACCTAGAAAACTCTATGTGTCTGTGTAACACTTTGAAGGTCCCTATGAACAAAAAATGAACACCTAACAATAATATACTCAGATACTAACCCAACATTTGGATGATCAAACCCAACCAGGCGTCTCTTGAAAGAAAGGTCTAGTGATCTTCTGAAGTTAGTCATTGAGAACCATATGGAATATGGTTCTATTGATACATCTGAGGATGTTCCATGTCAAAATAGAGTCAATGACAAATGGTTGTTTTATTCATATGAACAGATACTTTTCTACATATTGGAGATTTGATAGAAAAAGACCAAACTCCATGATCCCATGAAGTTGCCTTTCAATTGAGAGAAGACAGGCAATGAACAAAAGAGGAAACCAATAAATAAGGTTAAGTTACAAAAATGATATGTGCCATGTAAATGAGATAGTGATTTGATTGGAACTGAGACTTTGGTATGAGAAGTTGTTTAGAGTGAACTAATTGATAAGACTTTACTAAGAAGATAAGATTGTAACAGACCTGAATGACAAAAAATGCTAGCTAAACAATGATCTGGAAAAAAGTAATTACTAGCAGAAGGAACTGCTTAAATGTGACTATGGAAGGAGACAACTGAGGCATCGAATATAAAAAGATCAGTTTAGAAGATGGTATTGCAGATATAGGCAGGAGGAACATTACATTGATTCTCACAGGCCCTAGAGAGTAGTTTGTATCCAGCTGCTATACTTTTATCCCTTTATCAATTAAAAAGTTTAACAAGTCACCATCTGTCATTTCTTATTGGGTTGTATAATCCCAGAACTTTATGTATATTTATATCTATATATGTATTGTATCTATAGCTCTCTTATTATATAAGTATATGATATATATATATATATTTCCCCTTCACAGTAATTTCGTAACAGTTTAGTGATGATGGAAATTCTCTTACCAACACTTCTGTTTTTCCAAGGAATCTTACAGAGGAAGTACACTGGAAATCAACAAATATAATTGCCTCATCATCCTATGGTCTTCTTGATTAAGTTCCCAAGTAGAAGATTTACCATGTAATTTACAAGTATATCTTATTAAGAAATAAAACATGCAGCACTAAAGTTTTGAATTATTTTTTGTAAAGCTAATAAATGTTGAAAATAAATGTTTATGCTCCTGATCCAAGGGAGAAAAATTCAATATTTTATCCATGTTATGTCATTTTTCTCCAAACTTCAAATTAAAAGAAATATAAATCCCATGAGATTGTTTTAAAGAAAACTTCTGATACAGTCTACTTCTCCAATTTTCTTAGGTATTCAAGATTCCAGTGTTTTGATGGTTTGTAGTTTTATCTGCTGGTTTCTGCTTCCCTCTAGGCCTGTGTGCAGTCTTACCCATTCCCCAAGGTAGTAGCAATAGAAATGTAACCTTGCTGGATATTGGAAAGTCTCTACCATCAGGAGTGTGTCAGTCTGGGTACATTAGAGAAACAATTCCACAGTAACTCATATGTATAAGAGAAAGTTTTATATAAAGGGTAACTGCACATCAAGAAAACATCCCAACCCAGCACTGTCTAAATCCACAAAGTCCAACATTAGCCCTATGCCCAAAACCAATCCACATAATCCTCTTCCATCCCATAGAATGCACACAGGGATGCCAGCTACAGGAGAAAAACCAAATCTGTGAACGTGTAAACATCTCAGTGCTGGCAGGGGTCTCCACATAGCTCCTCCCGCACCCAGGACTGCATAAGGGTAGGTCCATATGGCTTCTCCTCAAGATGTCTTGCAGGAAGTGAGCCTTGTTAACTAAGGTGGCTGCCTCCTGCTCAGACCATCAGAAAGCAAGAGACCCGAGAACTAGAAAGGTGAAACTCACCGAGCCATTTATCTCTCAGCCCTCCAACTAACTCCACATGTTTTTATTGGCCAGCTTGGCACAATAAACGTGAACTAGCTCAGTGAGTAACGCTGTGCTTCAACTACTACATTTAGGGGATGGTTGTCAAACTGTGACTCAGGAGCCATATGTGACTCTTTCAGTGTGACAGTGCAGCTCTGAAGTAACACTGAAAACATTTGAAGGTTATTACGGCAGATCATTTTGATTTCATTTGTTTGGAAAAACATATTTAATGCTCTTAAATGATTTGAAAGTTGTTAGGAGGGATAGGATTGGCTCTTTGGTCTCAAGAATTTGCTGACCCCTGATCTAGGGTGTGGTCTAACTCATGAACGGCAGCTTAATCCATTCCACAGGTGGCTAGGCCTCCTACTAAGGCCAGTATATGAGTTGATAAATAAAGTTTTGCTGAAAACGTGCTCCTTAGTTTGGGCCCTTTGGATATGGATTTTATCCTGTTTCAGACTTGAATTCTTCATCTCTTTGAAGATTTGGGCTCTGGTAGTAGCAATCTTCAAGATTACTAACCTGTGACCTACACAAAAATCTACATGTCTTATTTGTATTTGAATCATATTAGCAAACTCAAAGTCCTTCCCCCAACCCTGTGTGAAGTCAGGCCTTGTCTCTCTACATCAGACTTAAGAGGTGGCTGATGTTCTGCATCCTACATTCAGTTATCAAAGATCAGGAAAGAGAGGAAAGAAACATGGCATTGATGAATGATTGCAATAGCACAGTATTAGTCAAATAATTTAGCATGTGCTTCATAGACTTGTGCCACCACTTGAAAAAACACACTTGCTACTGATGACTTCTGAAATGACTCAACCAACAAAACCCTGGGAAAACTAGATTGTTAATAGAAGTCTAAGAGATGTGTCCAATAGATAGTCTTTGTATATCTGTTACTACCATTGGCAAGATGAACGATTAATATAACATTGAACTCAGACTCCTAACTTTTCTAGAAAGATAGGCAATTAGGCAGACAGACAGATAGATAATTTATTGGTTGACTGATTTCCATATCAGTTACTGTTGAGGACAAAGGGGAATTTCAATATGGGGTTCCCAAGGATATAAATCTTTGCAGAAAAAGATTGCTGTATCTTTTTCTCCTGGAGCAGTGGGTGGGCCCAATCTGCCAACATTTTGATTAGAAGCAGAGGTGTTAACCTGCACTAGCAGGGCTCATAGATAGACAAATAATAAAAACATTGACGTCAAGTCAATACTGACACGTAATAATTCTACTCTACTGGCCCTGTGAGTTTCTAAGACTACCTTTAATGGGAGTAGAAAACCCTGTCTTTCTCCAGTGAGACTTTCAATAATAAACAAAATTTTAAAAATTAGCGGTTGTCATAATTTTGACCCTAATTCATGGTGACCACATACATATATGTCAGGGAAGAGTTGTACACAATTTTTTCAATAGCTGATTAAGAAAAAAAAACATGAAGGTAACTTCAAAAGTATTGCTATTATTGTTGTAGTGCACACATGTATGTTTATTTCAAGCAAAACAAATGTAGACATGTCTCTGCAATTAGTAGGTGGCTGCAGACAAGTTCTCTCAGCCATACAAATGTCTTAGTTTTGCTATAGTCCATTCAAAATAAGACCCAATCAAAACTGGCTTCTGAAGGAATCTTCTGGGTCAACCTATTTCAAGACAGGGATTTCAACTCAGAAGGCTAAGTGGCTGCTTTGTGGGTATTTCAAAGGGATAATTATGATAGATTTTCTTAAAGGATAAAGAGTTATTGAAGAGGCTTATTGTAAAGAAGACTTTTTAAAGAAAACTGAACAATACATTGGGGAGAAAAGACAAGGGGAATCGTCGCACCAATAGCCTCCATGTGACAAAGCATGTGCTTATTATTTGAATCTAGCAAGTCATATGTGAATTTCATTGGGAAACCTTCTATCATTCACCCTATAGGCCTGATCTTGACTGCTTTTCTTCCCCCAAACTCAAAGAACATTGAAAATAAATGCAATTTGGTTTCCTCAAGGATGCTGAAACTGTTATTTTGATGAGGTGGAAAAAAAAGAATGCAAAATTTTTCAGGGAAGGGCTGGAAACAGTGACTTAAGCAGTATATAGACTTAGATAGACTATATGCCAAGAAGCACTATCTTTACATTTTAATATTCTTATTTAATAAATGTTTTAATGGTTTTGTAGCACTCCTTTTGGACTTTGTTGATTGGCACAGCTTTTTCCCACCAATCTTGGAGTCTGCAGCCTGCCAACTTGCGGTTAGAAGTTAAGCGAACTTTTTGCACCAGCCAGGGATTCCCAGTAGAAGATAGATATTTTTTAATTCAATTTTCATACCTACGAATGTCTCCAAAATCAATGTTGGCATCGCAGAATTATTTTGCAGATGTCAAAATTAAGAAAATGAAAATTGAGGAAACTTATGTAAATCCATGTTTACCAACAGAAATGGAAACAGAATTCTAGTTTGCAGTCTGATGATCATGATGATAATGCAGTAGTTCTCAATCAGAAGCAGTTTTGCTTCCTAGAGATATTTGACAATGTCTGAAAATATTTTGGTTTCATCAATAGGTGGGAGTAAGTGCAACAGGAGTAAATTCGACAGCCTAGGATGTTGTTACACATTTTGTAATACAGGCCCCCATAATAAATCCCCATTCAATCCAAAATTCTAATAGTGAAATCCTGCTCTAAAACAGTGGTCAGCAACCATGGCTCACAGTCTGTTTTTGCAAGTAAAGATCTATTGTATTACAGCTGCATCCACTCCTGTACATATTGTCCATGACTACTTTCCCACTTCAATAGCGGAGTTGAGTAGTTGCAACAGAGACTCTATGGTTCATTAAGCCTAAAATAATTACAAACTGGTCCTTTACAGGAACAATCAAATCTTTCTTCCTTCTTTCTTCTTCTGCATGACAATTATAAGATAAGGGCTGAGTGGCACCGCTTCGCTGTTGCAAAGGTTGTTCATCATGATTGTAGTGAATGAAACTGTATAGTGCAGCAACACAGGGAAGACTGCGTAAAGAAAGAATGACTAATGAAGTTAGGTCTACCAGAACTGCTAGAAAAAGATTTCTGGTCATTCATTGTCATGATCTTTGACTGACTGTCATTCACGTTTGTTAAACACACCAATCCTAAACATTAAATGTCTATATGAGTTGTATATGTAAGAAGAATTCCTGTGTGCAGAATGGGTCTCAGACTTCAAGTTTCCTCTGGTTCCTGAAGGCTTTCTCCCCCCAACTATCATGGTCCCAACTCTATCTTACAAATCCAGCTGGACTGGAGAAGGTACACTGGTGGAAACGGGAGCTGGAGATATGGGGAACCCAGGACAGATGAACCCGTTGGGGTCAGTGGTGAGATTGGTGCTACTGGATGAGTGGAGAGAAGTTGGGGTAGAGAGATGGAACCAACTACAAGGATCTACACATAACCTCCTATCTGGGGGACAGACATCAAAGGAGTGGGGGAGAGGTTGAGCAGTGTAAGATATGACAGAATAATTCACAAAGTACTGAGGGGTGGTGGGGGAGGGCGAGCAGGGACAGAGCAGAAAGGATGGGAAGCTGATATCAAGGGCTCAAGTGGAAAAGCAGATATTTGGAGAATGATAGCAGCAAACATGTGAAGGTGCTTGGCACAGTATATGTCTTTATGTATTGTGAAAGATGATGTATGAGCACCCAATAAAATGATTTTTAATAAACAAAAAAACAAGACGCTGTTTTTAATCTAATAAGATGGAAATCATACTTTGGAAATATAGACTATTAGTTGTCATTTCTTGAGCATATCTCTCTACTTGGTAGTAGATTCTAAGATAGGTTTATAAAATATTCACTGGACCTAGACTAACAAAATAAGTGATGTTTTTCTTTGTAAGATGTAAAATTGGAGATCATTAGAAGAACGGGCTGGTGTACCTACTTCTTCTTTCACATCTTCAGTATCAGAGTCTTTGTCCACCTCTTCATCACCATCATCTTCAAAATCCTCTGGATGGGGAAAAAGTGATGAAATTAGTGAGTTTTCCATTTACCTTGAACTTGAGATTTTCCTGAACAGCTATTATTTCTTCCATTCCCAAAGAAATGATTCATTACATAATGCGTAATATTCCATGGTACTTTAAAGTCTCTTGGTAATTGTAAAGGTTGTACACATGCAATTTGAGAGCACTATTGGATGCAGTCTAAACTATTGCTCCACATTGAATGGAAAATGAGTTCAGATTAAAAGGGTAGGAATTAATGCTACTCTATGAAACCTGGGTGTGATGGGTAGGCTTGTTGTGCCAACATGGCCAATAAGGAACAAATGTAAGATCAGTTGCATGGTGGAGATATAAATGTCTCAGCAAGCCCCACCCTTTGTCTCTTGCTCTTGGATCTTTGGACCCACTGGCTGCCTTGTTTGTCCTGTGCCTCGATCTCTAACCTACACTACCCATAGGACACCTAATCTGTGGGCTGTGTTGCTGTGAATTGAGGTTCCTTTAAGCCCTGCTTTGCCATGCTACTAGAATATACATCTCTTGAACTTGGGATTGTTGGACTCTGTCATTCGGTTGACTTTTGTTGACCTGTCTTGCTGTTTGCTGCTTGTGGTCTGATAGTCTGAATTGCTTTACAGAGGACCTCTTGGCAGACCTCAAGACTGCCAGTATACTAGCTGTCTCATGCAAGTGAGTTACACTGAGCCATTTGTGCTACTTTGTAGATCAGTTAACTGTTTATTTCTTATGTTAGATATCTTTCTAGCTATATAAATACATAGATAGAATTATTAGTATCCTGGTTTTGTTTCTCTAGAGAACTCTGTGTAACACACTGGGACCAGACCCATTTTTAGCATTCTCATATCCAATTTGCAAGTATTATGCAAGTAGTATTATCATTTGGGGCTCACATACCTAAACAATTTGTTGAAACTTGGCTATCATCTTGATTAATTCACTAATTTTGAGATGACAGAATTATTTAAAAGAGAAGTCAAGTGTCATTTTGAAATGGTGCCTTAAAGGAAGCACCAAGTGTCATTTTGAATGGTGCCTTAGGGAAAGTCTGCCCTGTGGAAAACAGGAAGAGGTCAAAGACACCAGGATATTTTGATAGCAAGACCATCTTAGAGGTTGAATACTCATGATTATAGGAATTCCAATATAACAATATGGGGTGGTAAATAGCAGAATTTGTATTTCAATTCAATCCTTAGGGCAAATTAATTTCAGAACCAGTCACAGCAGTGGACAGACCAGATCATGAGATTGTGAATGGATATTTAAATTAGCTGAGATGGTTATACAGGCACTAAAAAGATACCAGACAAAGTAGCATTAGTAATTACGGACAAAGTAAGTGAGCTTTGTGTTTTATATATTCTTTCTTATGAATATTTTAATCAGTTTGCTGGACAATCATTGCTGACAAGTAAAACAAGAGACTCTACTTTAATCCCAGGACCCCTGAAACAGTGTCAAATGTAAGCACTGACATTAAAATTTACAGTTATCCCCCAATTTTACCTTCAGTTAGGAGAGATGGACACTCAGAACTGGTACTTCCAAGAACAGGAAAAGCATAAGCACTGTTGATGGTAGGCAAGGGAAGGAAGCTTTTAGGATAGCACTGCCTCAAGATCTGAAGCACCATGGAGATGATGGGCTCCATTCTCTTGTGACCCAAGCAGTTCTGAGCAAAGAAAAAAATCAGACACAGATTTTGTGCTGTAATGGGATTTAAGGGAATTAAGTACGCACACCAGATAGTCAAGATCCTTCACCGTTGCTTTGGTCTAATATAGAATCAAAAGCTTTGCTTTTCTTTCACAGTTCACATTATATTACAATGGATTTAGTTTGAAAATAGACTCTTAATATTTCTTTTTTGGAGGGGGGCATCATTGTCCCCTGGTGGGAGTAGGAGGCCCAGCCTTGCTTCTGGAGAACTGCTGCTGGATCTGAACCGCCAATCCTGTGGGCCACAGTCCTGCACACAACCACTACACCAACGGGGCTTTGCTCAGACTCTTAATATTTCATGAGATGCTGCACTTAAGGGAAGGCATTGTCCAGGACAAGGAGGTGAGTATTTCTTTTCAACTCTCCATGTATCACTGTGAATGAGTTCAAAGCATACAGTGTTGATTCCTTTGGTCTTGAACTAAAACAAAAGAAAATTGGATTTGCAGAAGTAACATTTTGATATTGATAGAATCAGACACCTCCATCTTTTTTTCAGACACATTTAAAAATATAAAAACAAGTTTATAAAATAGTAAGATAGATAAAATTGTGAGTCATTTGGAGTCACTGTGGCAAAATATGGTCATATCCTTTAATCTCTTAGGTGATGTTTATTTTTAACAGACGTGAAACAAAGCTTTGTATCCAGGTAACTCTGAAGTCAATGGGTCAAACAGTAGAAATGGTGGACACTAGATAACCACAATAAGACAAGAATGTTTTTTTATTACGGGGCTACACTACAAGTATTTCCCATATACATCAGGTAATTCTATATTTTAGCTGTGAAATTGTGTAAGCGAACATTTATGAAACATAGCATTATTTTGGTTTGTGAAACTACTTTTTATGATACTGTAATGGTGAACAAATAGCTCAAGAATTTTTTGAAAGGCATAAAATTGTTCAACACAAAAGCAAACTCTAATGTAGACTGCAAATTTAGTTAATAATAATATTGGTATTGGCTCATCAATTGCAAGAATGTAACTGAATAGTTAAAGGAGAAATCTTGAATAGGAACTCTCTGTATTTGATGTACAATTTTTTAAAAAACCTAAAAGTGCTCTGAAAAAAAGAACATCTAATGACGGCAGCGGATGTGCAAGGGTGCTTGCAAAGTAGGTTTATTTATGTATTGGAAGAATGATGTATAAGCCCCTAATAAAATGATTTTTAATTAAAAAAAAGAACCACTATTAAAATTTGTCATGAAGGAAAAATAGTGCAAATAGTAGTTAGCCACTTTTGAAAACAGACACATTTTCAATCAACCAATAATGTTATCTTCCATTCTGTGCAGTCAAATGGTACCAATCAACAGTCACAATCTAACAAATTAAGAGCTACAGTAGCAAATACTCTAAGTGAAATGAATTCATTAAAGTGGTTTCATTCATGAAACTAATGAAATGGCCTCAAAAACTTAGTAAAAAATGTTATATTTTAAAAAAAGTTAATATCAGAAAAGTGAAATCTTAACAGATGAATAGGGAAGGCATTGTAGCTGATCCGAGATTGTGCATTCTAATGGAACAGGAAACAGAATAAAAGGAGTCTTGGATCTAAGTCCCAGTTCTGTTTTTAGTTAGCCACAGCTATCAGCATCTCCCACCTAAGCATCTATAAATGGTTTCTTAGTTCCTCCCTTTATACTCTTGAGTCTCCTCCTTCCACTGGTAACCTTTGATAAATCACCTCTCCAAAAGGCAGCCAGGATGGTCAATTAAAAGTGTAAGTCACCTCAGGTCATTTCACTGACTCAAATTAGATAGTGACAAAAATTCAAATTCCTTTTCAGGGCCTATGTGATTTTTCCCCTCACTAACTGCAACACATAATTCTCCCCCCCGCCCCCCGCCCCGTTAAAAATTACCTTACAAGGCTCAGGAAGCTCTAACTGCTCAGGTCTCAACCCATGTATCAGTTTTAGCTCATGCTCTCCCCCAGTCTTCTCCACACTCTGCCACCCTGTTTTCCAAGCTTCTCACACACACCTCCCACACATCCTTACTAGAAATAATCAGCATAATTGCCATAGAGTAGACTGTTATGCAGAATAGCCTTGTATGTTTCAGGACAGACCTGGACCATAAGATTTTGCCATGATTTTTCAAAGTTGGTTTCCAGATATGTCCTTCAAGGTGCATCTAAATGGACTCAAGCCTCCCCCATTTTGTTTAGCACCTGAATGTAGTAATTGTTTGCTCCACCTAGGACTTAACTTCAACTCTGAAAACCTGCATCCCCAGATTTTCCTGCCATGTTATTCAAGTTCACTGATGCTGTTAAAGCAACACAGGGAACAAACACATCATGTGAAGACAGAGGTAGTTAAGCTGCAAGAGACAAAGGGACATATCTTCTCTTGAGAGCCTTGTTGATATATTGATGCATTGCTTTTATACTTCTGGCCTCAAGAACAGTAAAATTATAAATTTGATATTTGGAATTTGAAAAAAATCATTTTATTGGCTGCTCATACAATTCTTATCACAATCCATACATACATCGATTGTGTCAAGCACATTTGCAATTTTTTGCCATCATCATTCTCAAAGCATTTGCTTTCTACTTGAGCCCTTGGTATCAGCTCCTCATTTTTCCCCTCTCGCCCCACCCCACTCCCTCATGAACCCTTGTAAATTATTATTATTTTGTCATGAAGCAAGCTAATGTGTTATTCTTTGTTTCAGTAGCCAGAGGAATCTCCTTTAATCGCTAAAATGCTAACTTGGATTGATTCATGTATTTTGGATATATCAGGAGAGACTAATCCTGTTTGGTAAAGTAGTGGGGCAGTAAAAACACAGCACAAGAAGACTTTCCCCGAGACAGATCGACACAGTAGCTGGCCTGGCCTCAGACAAAAGAACAACCATGAGGATGGCACAGACTGGGCAGTGGTTCATTATTTTGTGACTAGGGTTAGTATGCGTCAGAATGGACCCAATGGCTCAATGGCACCTACGAACGAGAAGACCAGATTCACAGTAAGCACTTGATACAAAGGATCTATTTCTTTAAAAATAATCATCCTATGCGATCTTCATTATTATCATCATGACTAGCAAATACTCCTGATTCCAGACTTCCAAGTGACTAGTGGAAAGAAGAATGGGGTTGATGGGCATCTCAAACTTCAGCCCTGCTGCAATGGCACCTGTATACAAAGCCCCTTAGCCAGGTGCTGAGAGGCACTTGACGATCATGGAGACTCCTGCCAGGGAAAAACAATAAACCAGTTTGGTTTCTAAGCCGAGATCACATATACCTCAACTAAAAGGATCATTTTCCAAACACAGAATAATAATATCAACCTTGTACCTATGCTTGACAGCACCTACTATGGGAGAAATTTGCTAGCGAGCACATTTTTTAAAAGTCTAAAAGCAAAAGTAAGAACTGAAGAAGGGGATCTGATTATAGTGAAGTTACTAGATAGACAGATGATGATGATGATAGATAGATAGATAGATAGATAGATAGAAGATAGATAGATAGATAGATAGATAGATAGATAGATAGATAGGTGATAGATACTATATATACTCATGTATAAGCTAAGTTTTCAGCACATTTTTAAAGCAGCTTTTGTGGTAAAACTGGTATCTCAGCTGATATTCAGGTCGGCTTATTCTTGAGTATATATGATAGATAGGTAGATGACAGATAAATGATAGATGACCGATGATAGATAGATAGATAGATAGATAGATAGATAGATAGATAGACTTGATCCTTAGATTACACACATGCTTATTTACTCAATATTGTTATATAGACCCTCTTCTGGACCTGTGTTTCATATTGTGGCAGCTACATAATCTCCTGTCAACTTGTGAAGAAGGGGTGGAATGTAGACTGTCAATCACATCACGGCTTGGTGACCTCATTTGGAGGTACCATGGAGATAAAAAGTCCATTGGAGTCCAGATACTCACACTGCCTTCTTTATCTTCCTGGTGACAATACACATGGAGCTACACTAGGGCCCTGAAGCTGGAGGAACCATATGGAGACCCACACGAGAGCTGAGCTGATCCACAAAACTTTCCACATCACTGGTCCATGTTCTTCCTACACTGGGTAGCATTGCATGTGTTTTGTGAATCCAAACAGGAATTTATAGATTAGTATTATACATGTGGGCCAATATCAGACTTACGGATTTGATCTGGAGTGATCAGGAACGTTTTCTTAATATTCAATTACTCTTATTATAAAGTTCTTTCTTATACACATAAAGTGTCTATGGATGTGTTTCTCTAGTCAATCCTAACACATATATAGTATCGATAGAATTCATTATATGAGCCCCAAGATACAGTTGAATACTGCTTCTATTCCCATCAATACTTACAAGATGAAATCTTATAAGCATGCTAAATTGAGTTCTTCATTGGCCTGCTGAGGAACTGACTCTAATACCCGGCTTATAGGCTCCCACCCCTTCTTCTATCTATCCAGATTTCCCTTGGTATTTTCTCCACACTCCTGTGAACTAGGAAAAGGAACAAAGCAGGACACACAGACTTCACCTCTTAATTTGGGCCTGCTTTCAGGAAGGACCAACATCCCAAGAAGAACAGCATGCTCAGTAAAGAAGAGAGGCAGTAAAATGAGTTGTATTGACACATGGCAACAGTAATGAGCTCAAGCACGATGAGAAAGTCAGAGTCATGGAGCAGTGAGCAACATTTCATTCTGTCCGTAGGGGTCTGTGAGTGGAAGCCATCTCAATGGAAACTAATAACAATTTCCCATTATAAACATATGCCTCTGAGATCATTTTCTTCTTCTTTTATATTCCTTTTAATTGATTTTGGGGTGAGTGTGTGTGTGTGTGTGTGTGTGTGTGTGTGTGTGTCACAAGGCACTTAATCACCCAGAATATAAAGGGCATAAGAAGTTTGGAACTCAACGCTGGCACTATGGGGTTTGCGCATCAGCAGTGTAAGGCTGTGTGTCACAAAGACCAGGAGATATTAGAGAGATATGCAGCCACAAAGTATGGCAGAACTTGGGGAATTTCAAAGCAACGCTTTCTCCAGAAAAGAAGACTGTAAAATGCAGCTTTTTCATGATTGAAACATTCTGAAAGGAGTAATGATAGAGAGAAACCCAGAGGTGATAGAAAAGAGAAAATGAGATACCAGTTTGTAGTACAGTATTGTGCTATTTTGAAAAAGGGAGAGGAAAGAGGCTATTTTTTAAATGGGAAGAATCTACAGACTCCATGTTAGAAAATGGCATTCTTGTTGGCTACTTTTTTACCTCAGGTGTATTCAAGTGCATGAAAAATTGGAGAAAATCCTGAGAGAAGTAACAAGATGAATGAAAGGAGTGGTGAGATTGACTAATAGGAAAGCAACAAAGAACAGAATGCATGTAGCCCCAGGAGACAGCTGAACAGGCAACACATATTTGGGAGCTTTTCATATAATAAATAGAGGAAATATTTGTAGTCTCATAATATTGGATTTAAGCTGGCTCTAATCAAGTGAAACTAAGGTATTTGCTATTGGGGGTGATATGTAGGAAAAAGCAGACTCCAGTTTCTATTGGGGTACAGATGGACACTACAGATGCTATTTGATTTCCCTTGATGTTCTCCCCCCCTTAACTAGACAAGACCAGCTTCTTCCAATCATTTATATCTCACTTCAGGTGTCGGCTTCTCAGAGAGGATTTGACTACTTTAAAACACCCTCTGCCGTCTATTCTGCCAGCCATTGTAAACCGATGTTATTGCTTATTTCTTTTAATTTCATAGAAAAAATATAATTATCTTCTTCATTGAATCACTTGCTAATATGTTGTCTGACTCTTCTGGTAGAATGGTTACCTCACAAGATAATGGGTCTCGCCTGGTGCATCCACCACTAGATAAAAACAAAGAAGCGGAGCGGAGACCCGCAAGATGGCGTCGAGGTAAGCAGCCTAAACGGGGTGCTCTGATAAGTGTGGTGTCCAGGAGGCTGCGCGGAAGTGCGTTGGTGAGTGGAGGGGTCCCTATGAGGGGCTCTCCCTGGCCAGAAGAGGACCCTGCCCCACATCTGCTTTCTTTTAAGCCCTGGAGGTTCCGATCCTTGTATCAGAGGTTTCCCACCGCAGGCCAACCTTTGTGTGCCTTCCCGCCAGCCAGGACCGACCCCAATCCACTGCCTAACCTGGCTCTGCAAACAGGACGGCTGTTATATGGAGCCCCCCCGTCCCCCCTCCCCCCCGGCTACACTAGAACACCACATACCCACAGAGGCGATCCACTCCCTGCACCCACCTGAGGCAAGCTGCGTGTCTCTCACGGATCCCCTCCATGCAGGGGTATAAAGGTAACTGTGCCGGCGGGCTGGGCTCCCTCCCTCCAGACTCCCAGGGACGAACCTCCAGCGTTTTCCACCGCCTGCGGCCAGTGCACGCACGGCCAGTGCCTGGACCGCCTCCTGCCCCCAGGCAGCCACACATGCTGGGTCAGTGAAGGCTCGACCCCACCATTTCGGGGACCTGATGCACAGAGAGTTGCCCCACACTCCCCTCGGGCTGATTCCCCTGATCTGAGCCCAAGAAAGCTCAGGTAGCGCTCCGAGCAGACACACCTGGGAAGGAGGGCCAGGTGGGAGCTTCTCAGCACCTCTGGAGTCTCCCACGGCCCTGTGGTCCTCCTCCCCGTGGCTGCAGCGTAGAATTGGGTGGATCAAGTCACCACTAGCGCGACGCACTTTCCCTCCCGCCCGCCCACCTGTGACAGCGTGAAAGTCAGGCCAATCCAGTCTCCAGCGGCACCACTGTTCTCCTCCAGCCTTTCCTAATTAGGGAGCCTGGAAGCTTGAGTCTGGCTTTGCCCAGCGGTCCTCCTCCAGTATTTCCTAGCAGGGGATCCTACACGATTGAGCAGGGAAGACAAAGGGAAGCTGGGTGCCTGAGCCAGTGCTTATTGCCCACCGCAAGTTGGGAGCCTATTGTGTGCCTGGGAGCCTCTGAGACAGGGTTCCCGGGAGCCTGTGTGCCCCTAAGTCTGTCCTCAGGATCTTATGAGACCCTGAGTCTGTCTGCAGGAGCCTGTGTGTACACGTGTCTGTGGGGGAACAAGGTCCAGGACATTAGCTTAATTTCTGCAGCCTCGGCAGTTGGGAGCCTGTGTTGTTTGTGTGTCTTGAAGACAGTGTGTTGGGGTGTTTCGGGGAGCCTGTGTGCCCCAAAGTCTTTCAGCAGGAACCTGTGTTCATGGACTCTGCGTGGGAATAAGTGGTCAACTGCCTGGCCCAGGGTCTTAGTTGAATTTCTGAGGACTCTGAGCAGGAGCAGGGAGGCTGCTGTACTCCTCAGAGTGGACATCTGTGTAACCCCGAAACTGGGTCCCCAGGAACCTGTGGTCCCCAGAATCTGTCTCTAGGAGCCTGTGTCCATAGGAGTCTGTAGGGGAACAAGGGCTCAGTTGGTCTGATCCAGGGTCTTAGTCTAACTTCTGTGGTATTGGCAGCTGGGAGCCTGTGTGCCTGGGAGTCTGTGAGCCCCCAGGATCCTGTATGCACAGAATCTGTGTGGGAATAAGAGGATAGCTGGTTGACTCAAGACTTAAGCTCAACTGCTACAACCTCAGCGCCAAAGGTGGGAGCCAGTTGCACTGTACAGTGTGGAAGTCTGTGGCTGGGAGTGTGTGTGTCTGGGAGTCTGTGTACATGGGAATTGGCATGGAAACAAGGGGACAGCTGACTTTTAAGTCAACACAGTATCTGCCTACACAGCAACCAGACCAATCTCCACAGTAAAACACAGGCACCCTGTGAAAACACCAACACCAATCACAAGGGCCTTTGGTGACCAAGGAACATGGCACCAACCTCTTCAAAAGCATCACATAAACAACAGAATACCACATCAATGTTAATAAGTAAACAAGAAAGACAAATCACAGCAACAGATCTCCTTACACACATAGAAGAATCTGATGTGAAACTGCCACAAAAAGAAATTCTTAGAAGATTGATAGGTGAAATAAAAGAGATGAAGGAAGTTACACAGACAAAGGATTCAATGATAGACAGAATGAAGGCCACAATAGAGGGAATAAGGATCAAACAGGGGAAATAGCAGAAGCTGCATGCAGGGTTGCTGATCTCATGAACGGATTGGATGAGGCTGAGACTCGTATCAATGATCTTGAAGACAATCAGGCTGATCTCAACAAACATGAAAGACAATCAAACAAGATAATAAAAGAGACAGGGGGAAACCTGAGATCAATGAGTGATGCTATGAAAAGGAACAACATCCAAATCATTGGCTTACCAGAACAAGAAACGGTGAAGAAATCAACAGCTAATTAGGTTGGGGAAATTTTCTTTCAGAAATTCCCTTGATGAGAACCAGCCTATCATACAGGAAGCAGAGAAGACACCGAGTAGACTAGATCCCAGGAAGAACACACCAAGGCATTTAATAGTTAAACTATCCAACTTCAAGGAAAAAGTGAAAATCCTGAGAGCAGCAAGAGAAAAGAGGATGCTCACATATAAGGGCTCTCAGGTGAGAATATGTGCAGACCTATCAACAGAAACCGTGAAGAGGAGAAGAAAGTGGACCAATATCTCCTAGAACCTGAAGGAAAACAGGAAAAGCTATCTATCAAGATAGATGGGGAAATAAGGGTCTTGGAAGATAAGGAAAAACTTAAAGAATATGCCGTGAGACACTCAAACTTGAGGAAAATCCTTGCTGACTCACTGTGGCCAGAAGACCAACACCCACCAAGCACAAAAAGAGAACATCTTATATGCCAACCTCACCCGGAAGTCAACAAACTAACCCCAATCACCAAGAACATATGGCAACAGGTTGAAAACATAGCAATAAAGAATCCCCCAATGAAAACACAACAGAACTATGAAAAGGGGAATAAGAAAACACACACACCAAAAAACACAAAAGGCCAGCTATGAACCCACACATTGGGATAATAACTCTAAATGTCAATGGCCTGATCTCCATCATTAAAATAAAAAGGTTGGCTGACTGGCTTGGCAAACATAAAGCATTAATCTGTTGCCTGCAGGACACACATCTTAGGCTCGAAGACAAGAATAAACTAAGAATAAAAAGCTGGAAGAGGATAGATCAGGCTAATGGTGAATCAAAAAAACAGCAGGGGTTGCCATCCTAACCTCACATAAAACAGACCTCAAGGTTCAAGCCATAAAGAGACAAGGAGGGGCACTTTATAATGCTCAAGGGAACACTTCACCAGGAATCAATAAGCATAATAAATATATATGCGCCAAATGAGAGACTTGCGAAATTTGTCAGACTATTCAGAACATGAAAAAAGATGTTACAGACTCAACAATTATAGTAGGAGACTTTAACACACCACTATCAGAGAAAGACAGATCTTTGGGAAAGAAGCACAGCAAAGAGGCTATAGAAATAATTACCACAATAAGACGACTAGATCTGATAGACATATTTAGGGCTTTTCATGCAAAGGCAAAAAATACACATCTTCTAAAGTCCACATGGCACATTTTCAAAAATTGACCACATGCTGGGGCACAAGTGAAGCATAAGTAAATTCAAACACATAGAGATCATACAGATGTCCTTCTCTGAACACCATGCCCTAAAGCTGGAGATTAATAAAAGGAATGGCAGTAAAACAAGGGCAAATAGTTGGAGGATGAATAACGAACTTCTGCAGCATGAATGGATAAATGACCCAGATTAGAAGGGTGATAAAAACATTTCTAGAAATTAACGAAAATGAGAATACTTCATATCAAAACCTCTGGGATACTGCAAAGGCAGTTATCAGAGGTAGCCTGATCACAATAGGAGCATATATGTAAAAGGAAGAGTCTTATGACACACACACTCTAACAAAAACTCTAACAGCTAGAAGAGGGTCAACAAAATAATCCCTCCAGCAGCAAAAGAAAAGAAATCATAAAAATTAGGGCAGAGTTGAACCACTGGGAAGACAAAAAAAATGATGCAAAAGATTAATGCACTAAAAAGTTGGTTCTTTGAAAGGATCAATAAAATCGGCAGGCCACTGGCAAACCTGACCAAAGAAAGGAAAGAAAAAGCAACAATAGACAGGATGAGGATAGACCCTAATGAAATTAAAAGGATCTCACAAGGTACTATGAAAATCTGTACTCCAACAAGTTCAACAATCTGGAAGACATGGACAAATACCTGGAAAAACAATCCCTCCCTACACTGTCCCAGAGAGAGGTCAAGGAACCAAACAAACTCATAACAAGAGAAGAGATAGATATGATTATCAAGAATATACCAACAAAAAAAGCTCCTGGACCAGACGGCTTCACTGGGAAATTCTATAAGACTTTCAGGGAGGACATGGCACCAATCCTCCACAAAGTTTTCCAGAGTATAGAGAAGGAAGGGAAACTCCCCAACTCATTTTATAAAGCCAGTATAACTTTGATACCCAAGCAGTGAAGGGATCACACAGGAGTAGAGAACTCTAGACCAATATCTTTAATGAACACAGATGCAAAAACCTTCAAGAAGATATTGGTCAATAGAATACAAAAATATAAAAAAAGCATAATCCACCAGCATCAGGTAGGATTCATCCCAGGGATGCAGGCATGGTTTGATATCCATAAATCCATCAATATTATATATATCATATTGATAAAATGAAGGATAAGAACCATATGGTAATATCTATAGATGTAGAGAAAGCATTTGACTACATCCAGCACCCTTTCCAAAGCAAGACGCTCAGACAGATAGGAATAGAAGGTCAATTCCTCAAGTTAATACAAGCTATCTATGACAAGCCCACAGATAACATAATAGTCAATGGAGAAAAGACTAAATCAATCCCTCTGAAGAAGGGGACTAAACTAGGATGCCCTTTATCTCCACTACTATTCAATATAGTATTGGAGGTCTTAGCAAATGACATAAGACAACAGAAAGACATTCAAGGTATCCAAATGGGAGATGAGGAGGTCAAATTATCATTATTCACTGATGAGATGATCCTGTACATCACAAATGTGAAGAGCTCCACAACTGGAGTACTAACAGCGATAGAGAAATATGGAAGGGTGGCAGGATACAAGATCAACAAACAGAAATTGATTAGTCTGCCCTACACAACTGACAAGACCATGGAAGAGGAGATCAAGAAGGCAGTACCATTCACAATAGCCAAGAATAAATTGGAGTATCAAGGGACATAGCTAATGAAAAAGACAAAAAAGACAAAAGACCTATACAAGGAAAATTACAAAACCCTGCTACAGGAAACTAAAAGTGATCTCCAAAAGTGGAAGAATATCCCATGCTCATGGATTGGGAGAGTCAATATAGTAAAAACATCTATCCTTCCCAGGGCACCTTATAAGTTCAATGCTATCCCGATCCAAGTACCAACAACTTCAGAGAACTGGACAAACTGACTACCAACTTCATTGGAGAGGGCAAAAGCCCAGAATTAACTGGGATCTCCTCAAGGAAAAGAACACAGTCAGCGGACTGGCTTTACCTGATTTTCACACTTACTAAAAAACCACAGTGGTCAAAACAGCATAGTATAGGCATAATGACAGATACACAGACCAATGGAAAATAATAGAAAACCCAGAAATAAAACCATTAGCAGATAAACAACTGATTTTCACCACGGGCCCCAAATACATCAAGTGAGAGGGAGATGCCCTATTTAACAAGTGGTGCTGGAGACAATGGCAATCCACACATAGAAAAATGAAACAGCATCTCTACCTCACTCCATCCATGCACAAGAACAAACTCAAGGTGGATCATGGTCCTGGAAGTAAAACCACAAACCATTAGGACCATTACTGAGAGAATCGGGGAAAATCTCACCTTGACCCAGGGAATACAAATGCTAACTGCAATAGGACAGGGTACAAATGCAGGGGAATCTGAAATTGATGAATGGGACTTACTGAGAATAAAACACACATGTGCATCAAAGGACTTTATTAAGAGGGTAGCTAGGCAACCCACAAACTGGGAGAGGATTTTTAGCAACGATACAACAGATAAAGGGCTAATTACAGAAATCTACAATACCCTAGTTTCCTGCAAGAAGATGAAAACAGATAACCTTTTGAAGAAATGGGGAAAAGAACTGAAAAGAAGTTTCACTAGAGAGGAGGTCCATATGGCCAATAAACATATGAGAAAATGCTCCCGCTCACTAGCCATCAGAGAAATGCAGATCAAAACAACCATGAGATATCATCTAACACCCTTGAGGCTAGCCCAGATCAGGAAATCAGAGTGCAACAAATGTTGGAGGGGATGTGGTGAAATAGGAACACTTCTAATTGCTGGTGGTTGTATAGATATTTACAGCCAGTATGGAAAGCAGTCTGGCAATACTTAATGAAAATGGAAGTTGAGCTACCCTATGATCCAGCTATCCCACTATTGGGCATATACCCAGAAGAGACAAAAAGTAAACCACAGCCAGTGGTATGCACCCCAATATTTATTGCAGCACAATTCACAATTGCAAAGACTTGGAAACAATCTAAATTCCATCAGTAGATGAATGGATCGACAAACTCTGGCACGTACACACAATGGAGTACTAGGCCTCACTCAAAAGCTCTGACAAGCACATGAAACACATCTCTGTGTGGGAAGAACTGGAGGGAATTGTGCTAAGCGAAGTCAGTCAATCACAAAAGGATAAGTACTGCATGAGCCCCCTGATTTAAGTAGAAACAGTATGGTGAGTATAAAAGAGAAGACTCCTATACTATAAGTTGGTCCAAGATGTAGGGTAAAGGAAGGAGGGAAGACCAAACCTAGGGAGGTACACGTTGGGTGCAACACAGTAATGGGAGAAGGATGAGGGGGTGGAGAGCGTAGGGAGATAAAAGAGAGTTCAAAGGTGAAAGCATAACAGAGGGAATGGGGCATTAATCCACCCGGGGGGAGGGGAGGTGTACTGGTCTTGTCTCCACACAAACCAGAGTGGGCAAGTGGTTCCTACCATGAAGCACCCAACAATGAAGACTGTGTGGACGCATGGAAGGATGCAAGAAGAGAGAGAGCACAGAGTCAGACACAACCAGAGTCAGACGGACTCCATCCCTAGAAGTGGGCGTGACAGAAAACAGGTTGGGGGAGGGGCCAGCATCCCACACCCACAGGGACAAAGACAAGAAGGGAGGAAGAGGAAGATAGCTGGTCCAAACGCCACACCGACACATGATGCTCAGAGGAATACATCCCCCTGGAGACCCAATGTGCCACAAAAAGGACTGGGCAAACAGCGATTCCTGGGGGCATGAGGAAGGGGAGAAGAAGGGGGTGTGGGCAAACACATGGATAGGGGAGGGGGGAAACAAGTGGTCTGGAATAGATGGAAAGGAGGGTGTGGGAGGCCTGGTCGGGAATAAGCAAGGACAATGAATCTCTGAAAAAATAGTGAAACGCCAAGGAAGGTGGAACATGATGATGGGGCAGGAGGGAGATGGAAGTAAATAGAGGAAAGAGCTAGAAGGCAAAGAGTACTTGCAGAGGTCTAAGCAGAGGTATGTCCATACATAAATCCAACTGACTAGTACAAGGTAGGAATAAATTTAAGAACATATCTATAGGCCAAATGGTATTGTAGCAAGTGGACCTTGGACCCTCTCCCTGGTGCTCCCTCAATGCAAGAACACTTTGTTCCATGAATCTGGTATTTATCGAGGTTCATGGACCCAACACGATCACTGAAGTAAAACGGGTGCACAAGCAAATGTGGTGAAGAAAGCTGATGGTGTCCATCCATCAAAGGATATATTGTCTGGGGTCTTAAAAGCATGAAGATAAACAATACACCATTTACTTGAGAAGAGACCACACCCACACAGAAGAAACACAACATCCAGCGTGGCCACGCGGTGGTGAAAGGTCTAGGCAATAGACATCAATGGGGGGGGGGGGAACTCACATATTACTGTGTGCACACATCCCCAATGTGCCCACTGAAGACATGTGGGAGCATGAGCAAGAGTGTTGAAGAAATCAGATGGTGCCCAGCTATCAAAAGTATAGCATCTGGGGTCTTAAAGGCTTGAGCATAAACAAGCAGCCATGTAGCTCAGGAGCAACAAAACCCACCATAGAAGAAGCTCACCTGCCTGTGCAATCATGAGGTGCTGAAACAATCTGGCATCAGGAATCAAAGAAGAAAAACCAAGATCAATGGACCAATTGACTCCCGATATCGCTGAAGACAAATGGATACAGAGGCAAACAGAGTAGAAGAAACGATGGTGCCCAGCTACCAAATGATTGAATGTCTGGACTCTCAAAGACTTGGAGATATTCTTGTCACCATTCAGCGCAGAAACAGCAGAGCCCACATGGAAGAAGCACACCAGCATGTATGATCGAGAAGGGCTGAAGGGAGCAGATATCGAGCACCAAAGAACAAGAATCACATCATTATGAATGAGGGGGACAGCAGGATGGGGATCTAAGGCCCACTGGTGGGTAATTGGTCACCCTTTTACAGGGGAGTCACAGGGAGGAGACAGACCAGTCAAGGTGCAGCTAGGCAGTGTTAATACATACGAGTTTCCTCTAGTTCCTGAAGCCTTCCTCACCCCCAACCATCTTGGTCCTAACTCTACCCTACAAATTCAGATGGACTGGAGAAGGTATACTAGTGGAGAGGGGAGCTGGGGATGGGGGGAGACCAAGATGGTTGAGCCCCTTCAGCGCGGTGGTTGGATTGGAGCTACTGGAGGGGTGAAGAGAGGGTGGGGTGGAGGGACGGAACCAGCTACAAGGATATACACATAAGCTCCTCTCTGAAGGATAGGCATCAGGGGAGTGGGTTGGGGGAGAGGTTGGGCAGTGTAAGATATGAGAGAACAATAATAATGTATAAAGTATTGAAGGTTGGTGGGGAGGAGAGAGTGGGGGGAAGGGGAAGGGATGGAAAAGCCGATACTAGGGGTTCAAGGGAAAGGGCAGATGATTGGAGAATGATAATAGCAGTGGACATGTGAAGGTGCTTGGCGAAGTATGTTTATTTATGTATTGTAAAAAACGATGTACAAGCCCCCGATAAAATGATTTTTTTTTTGGCATCACTGCTCTCCGGTGGTGGGAGTAGGAGGCCCAGCCCCACTGCTGGAATTGAACCTCCGTCCCAGTGGGCCTCAGTCCCGCGCACAACCACTACGCCACTGGGGCTCAGCCCTAACATGATTTAAAAAAAAAAAAAAACCATTGTGACGGAGTTGATTCCAACTCATAGTAATCCTATATAACAGAGAATAAGTGCCCCTTTGGTTTGCAAGACCATAAATCATTGATGAGAAGCCCTATCATTCTTCAGAGCAGCTGGAAGGTTTAAAGTGAGGTTAGCCATCTACTGCACAATGCACCATGCCACCAAGATTCCTCCTCACCCAAGACCCATTTAAATGATTCCAATAACGACTCACACTCATAAAGCAGCTCTGTTATGGCAAGCAGTAGTATATGCACATGATATTCCTACATTAAATTATTTAGCCTACATTATTTAGACTTTATTACTTCCATTTTTTGTAAAGAAGATGCTTGAGTAGCCGGGGAGCTTATCCAAATGTGTATAGCTGTAGGCTGAGGGAAAGAGTTTGACTCCACATGCTTTAACTTTAGAATCAATATGCTTAATCCCATAGCACATAGCAATTATGGTCATGTATATTCAGTAAATGTATATTGGTTAAATGAATGAACTACTGAGTGAATGAATGTATTAGGATTTAAATGCAGAGCATCTGTCCCGAGGAGTGGGGAGGAGGGAGGAATGAAAAATAACTGGAAAAAAGTAACTTTACTGTTCACAATCATTCTTGAAAGGCAACCTACAGAAAATATTCTATTATTTCTTAACTACAGAAGTCACCCCAATTCTGATTACCTGTGTGGTGCTGAAGAGAATCTCCATGCCCTGGGCCACCAGGAAGGCCTCTCTGCCAGACTGGAGATTAGCAATGTGCTTGAGGCAGAGCAGAAGTGCCTGGCGGATCTGCACATAGGTGTTCCCTGTGTCATGGTTGTGCCAGTCCTGATGCAGCCTCAGCAAGCTGGCAACATACCCTCTGTTTATGGCCCTGCGGCTGTTGGACTCTGAAATCAAAGGGAAAACTCAATGTCAACCACAGGATCTCCAGTGCCACAATGACCTGAAAAATGTGCAAAATATTTACAACATGTTTCTTATGAATTATGAGGGGGAAATAATAACTTTCCAGCTGAAAACACTGGCAGATGTCAACTTTAACCATATGCTGAGAACTAGTATTACTAGTAATTGGACAAGTATTCTTTATGTGCACCCTCCTGTGGTGCACAAAGTAGGAGAACACATCACTTCTAGAGTATCTCTGCCTAAGTGCATAAACTGAATTTAATCATGAGAAAAATGAGCAAATCCCAAATAAAGGAACATTTCAGAACATATATGACCTGCCTTCTTAAGAACAAAACAAAAAACCCTGAAGAACTGAGGCTAAATGGAACCAAAGAAATCTGTCCTCTATATATAATTCAGAAACCAATTCTCGACCAAAAATCTTTTTACAAGTACCATAAAAGGCATCAGTGAAATTATTGACAGCATTTATATAAGAATTGTAGATATACATTAGTAATATCTAGTGCCCTATGCCCTGTTACTTACAATTTTCAGTTCTATTCTTAACAAACCCAAATGAAAAGAAACTATCTGATGAAGAAAAATAGCCACAACCCTGCCACACTCTCCACTATTTTCTTTTCTTCCCTTTATGCACCCTTGCAATTTTCCATTCTCTTCTCCTCATTCACACTTCACTTCATATATGGTCTTTGTACTGACAAACCATAAGGATTAGGTTGGGATGAGAAGATTCAGCATGAGATAAACTATTCAAAAGGCTGTCATGCAACAGAGACAGGTAGTTTTGGGTTGATTTTTCCAAATAGAATGGACGTTAGTTCATCTTTGGCTCATTAGAAGTAAGGAAGTCTTCATAGTAAAAAATAATTTATAACATAATGGACTCTATGTCATAAACCAAAATGCAGTCTTTCAAACAGAGCAAAAAATCATAAAGTCGTCTGAAATAAGAAGGGTATCCATCAAGGTTGTATCTTTAACCATACTTATTCAGTCTTGTATGAGGACCAAAAAAATTGAGATATGGACTATCTGAAGAATAATATGGATTCAATACTGAAGAAATAGTCTATATCAACCAGCTATAAGCAGATGACACAGTGTTGCTTACTGTAAACAAAGAGGACTTGAAGCATTAACTGATGAAGGTCAGAATATAGGCTTCAGTATGAATTATCCCACATACAGAGAAAACAAAAATCCTCAAAACTGAACGAAAAAACTCATAATAAACAAGCTCATAAAAAGCATAAAAGATTGATATTGATATCAAAGATTTTATTTTACTTGAATCCACAATCAATGTTCCTGAAAGCAGTGATTAAGAATTCAATTTTTATTTTGCTGAGCAAATATGATGCAAAAATGTCACCTTAAAGTGTTCAGTAGCAAAAATGTCACATTGAGATCTAAGGTGACCCTCACCATAGTATTTTCAATAGCCACAGCTGCTGCAAAAGCTGGGTAGTAAATAGTGAAGATGGAGCTATAATTGATGTACTTGAATCATGGCATTGGCAAAAAATATTAGAAGAACCATGGAGTGCCAGAAAAACCAGAACTGTCTCAGAGGAAGTACCGCCAGAATGCATTGTAGAACTGAGGAGAATGAGATGTCACCTCACAAATTCTAAACATATTATCAAGAGGCACCAGTCCTTAGAGAAGAACAGTATGAGTGAACAATTACATCAAAAGTAGAAGGTCAGCAAAAGGCAGAAGACTCTCAAGGAATGGCTCCCACAATGGTAGCACAAACACACGGACAATTGTGAGGCTGGTACAGGATTAGTCAGTGTCTCTTTTATTGCACATGGGAGTCAGACCACTTAAATGGAACTCACAGCAATGCTACAGCAGACTCTGAGACGTGACAATGTCCTTATCAAGGCTGGAATTATGCTTCAAAAGAAGGTCACATGAAAATGTCGAGCATCTGATGGAGACTTGTAATAGAGGCTTTTAGTGCCCCTTTCTCCCCTCAGAAGTTCCCAAGTTAGCCCATGATTAAGGCACTTGCCTGCTATCTCAAAAGCTGAAAGTTAAAGTCCACCCACAAGTGTCTTATAAGGAGAGTCTGAACAGCTATTTCTGAAAAATCATCCAGTGATCTATGTTACGTAAATTGACATTGGTGTCCCCCAATACCATTGTCCTAAATCTTCATGCCAAGTGACTTATTTCAGGTATTTATTGATGGCTAAGAAGTTTTCATAATGTTCCTCCTGTAGATGCTAACATATTCACGGATATATTAAAATACAGAGAAATTCATATGCTCTATAAACCAATATAAACATACGTGTAGGTGTTGTCTCATTGGCCTTCTTCTTCTGTGCAGTTTGAGTACCTTGCACTTTACTGTTTTATCTCTTATTGTTGAGCTGGGTACGTCCTAGTGTTTACCTATGCTGACTATGATTCTGGTGCCCTTCTTGTGCAGCATCTTCATTTCCCTTGGTCACTTTGTGATGCCCTTTCCTTTATGATAAATTACTATTCTCATCTCTCAACTTAATACATGCCTATTCTTTTGATAGAAGTTTACTCTTCTTTCCCCCTCCAACTTATTCTATTGTTGGTATACATAGTCTAAAAAAGCATTCTACATCTACTGTGGTGAGTACTAACTGGAGTCTTCAAAACTTAGGGGCATGTAACTAAGATGCAGCTATTGGTCTCTGTCCTTCCTTCCCAACCCCCATCAGTCTAGGGGGAAAAAGAGTGAAGACGGTAAAAAATGCAAGGAATCAGTTTAAAGGATTAATGAAACCTGTGAGCCCTGCCCTCCATGACACTGTGAACTGAAGAGCTAGATGTTCTTCTAGCTGAGCACACTGAAAAGGATCATAGTAGTTCTTGGGTAGAATGGTAGAATTTTTCAAAATCAGTGATAAAGGCTAGACTTACTAGTCTGATAGAGGATAGGGGACCACTGACACCCTACAGGCCTGGCAGTGAACTCACCTTCATAACTCAGATCTCAGTCAAATGAAAGATCTATAAAGTGAGCAGTAATACCAGGGCAACATTCATCTTTAGAAATTATATGCTATATAAAAAGCAGCATTTGTTTAAGGTTGAAACTCAAAGGGGGAAGGAAAAAAATGATGAATGAAAATGGTAAAGACAGGAAGTGAGAAGGGTGCTGTAAAATTGAGGCGTATAATCAATGTCACAAAATAAAATTGGAAATTAAATGGAAAACTTTTGCTGTGTAAAATTTCCCTCAAATCATACACACAAACAAAATAAAACATACAGCTATTGAAAACCCTATGGAGAATAGTTTTCCTTGAATCAGAACCAACTTGACAGCAACTGTCAATGCCCACCCCTTCGGCACAATGAAGTGTGTGCATGTGTGTGTATATTAGTTACATTTTCTGGTTGAGATCTTCCATGAGATCTTAACTTGTGGGATAGGTGTTTGATTTTCTAATTTTCTCAAGATAAAGTTTTAAGGGCTTTGAGGCAGAGACGGGGGCAATAATCCAATAGATCTCATTCACAATTCCTATATGCTAATTTCAGATTAAAACTCCCAAAGTCCAAAAGGTGATGGACGAACATACATGAGTTCAGAACCCTTTGGTGTTTATGTAAGCCTGATGAGGTGCGCTCCTGTGGATTACACGCCTCGGAGAATTCACGCCAGCCGACTCTCCGTTAGAAATACTCAAAGCTCGAAGCTCTGCTCTCCAGCTATTGCAGTTCTCCATTAACCAAATCAAGAGCAGGTCACGCTGCATCCTGGAACAATACTTGTTTCTGGCAGAGTGTGCACCTGGAAGATTTCCTGAACTGCAATGCAATAAGCACAACTTCATCTCAGAGTCAGATATCCTTCTAATCCGTGTAAGTGCACATGAACACAAGAATCACAGGGAAAGTCAGTGTTGTCTCCCAGAGGCTTTCCTCATCGTGTAATGCAACTCCTTTTGTCTGCTTGCTTGTCAAATTCTAAATGGTCATGCTTGACAGAGTGCCAGTGCAACTTTTGACCCATTTATGCAGTTGGTATTTTTTCACCTTTTCCTAGCATTTCATTCAGCCATGACCCTCAACTGAGAGCAATGAGCTTTATTTAGCCAGCAATGTGCTGGTGGAAAGTTTAAATCACCTTCATTACCTCTTTTAATGAATCATTCTTTTGAATCAAAAATATTTCTCTCCTTGGCTGGTCCCGACACAAAGCACTAAAACGCTTTACTGCCTAAATAAGGTGCCAGCCTTTCCAATACCAGATGTTTAGAATAAAATTGAAGATTAAGTATGAAGTATTAAAGGAAAGTATTGCCTGCTGAAAAGATGCCAAAATGGCAACTGCAGTGCACAGAGATCTCTGTGGGTGAGAGAGCTTAAGGGCTTTTGTTTTTCATCTATTTTAAGGGAATGAGACTAATAATATGTTATCCTGATGACCTTCAGATACTTTTGGTCTGGTGGGGGGGGGGGTCGTGAAAAAAAATCCTTAAATTGAAAGGAAAATCCTTTATCAAATCCCAGTGATTTTATTCATGATTTTCTGTTAATCCTTAACAAAATACCATGTTTACTAACACCATGTTAGCAAACCTCTCTTCTCCCCAGTCTTATATTAGTCAATCTTTCTGTGAAAATAGCTTGAGGCATTTTGCAAAAGCCAATAAGTATATAAAACCCAACAAGAGGAGATTCATCACAAGGAGGACAAACAGACATGAAATGAGTCAAAAATAAGACGGGAGTCACAGGGATCAGTGACTTTGAGAAGTCCTAGGATATCTGAGAAGAAAACACTGCTTTTCAGACTGAGGGCAAACAGAAAGTGAAAGTGTGGTTGAAAAAATTCTCCTCTGGACAAGCTTAGGGTGTAGGGATGAAAGGGAGTTCCAGGTTCTCAAACCCTGATATAAAAGAATAACTCTACTTTGTCTACTTACGTAAAGACCTCCTTTACATAGGATTCTTTTTTCATAAGATGGGAGGAGCCATGGTGTCAAAGCTGTCAGATGTCAGGCTGCTAGCCACCAGGGCTGCAATTTAAAATCAGCGGCAGCTCCAAGCAAGAAAGAGCTTGCTGCCATGGAGACAGCCCTGATGCACCATGAAGCCCTGTGACTTTCTGTGACTTACTGTCTAGATGAGTAGAAAACCAAGTCTTTCTTCCTTGGAGCAGTTGGTGATTTTGAACTGCCAACCATGAGGATCACAGCTCAACACCAAATCAATATACCATCACATACCAAAGTAACCAACTCACCTTATAGACTAACTACAATCCCTTCGAAAATGAATTGCCTGCCTAGCTCTGGGAGCCATTTGAGATCATGGATCACCTTTATAAAGCTTTGCAAAGCCTTTTGAACAGGAATGTCTCGACACCTGTGAGTCTTACTAATGAATTTAGAGCCATGTGACAGGCTGGCATGAGAAATGGTTGGTGACTCACCTTACTATACCTATAGTTCTTCTGATTTGAAAAAAAGCATGCATATTGTTCTATGTTTGCCGCTATTTAGCAACTTCATCACTCTATTTGGGGTGAAATCATGACGTAAAGTGGTGAAGATGTGGGAGTTATCAGCAGAACAATGGGCTGGAACAGATGACTTAACAGTCCCAGCCCTATGACTGAGACCCTCATGTAAGCACAGAGATCTTCTCAACCATGGCCCAGGGGTCTGCTTTGCCCAGATGCTTCCACTTCTCAGCTTCTCTCAGTTGTCTGTCTGGGGTTCTTGCACTTAACCTGGACCTCTTCCACTTCTCACTGCTGAACTTGGAGCGAGTTACTTTAGAACTATGAAGAACAAAACTAATAAAAATCTCTTCTCCATGGGCTAGTTGAGAGAATTAAATGAGATAATATATAAATATAAAGTATATAGTTCAACACCTGGTACACAAAGAACACTTGATATTTGTTGACTATTATTAGTATATCATCATGATCAACAGCAACTCTTTATCATCCTAACTTTCTATCATTATGCACAAGTTGGTGAGCACTCCAATTGTGAAACTATTTCTCCTGTCAGTTTCCTGGCAGAATAGGATCATGTAACTGATCAGGGTCATAAAACTGTTTATTTGAATTTTGGATTCCTATTTGTTATCTCTGTAAAGTTAGTTAAGCTACTTAGCTATTCTGAACTATATTTTTCATTGGGTAAGAAAGTCAAACATTATAAAAAATAAAGACAAAACATCTACCTGATAAGTACATTATCAGAACTGCACCTAGCACAGTAGCCTATTGTTAGATTCTGTCTAGCTGGTCTGGATTGTATATCTTCTATGACAAATACAACTACCTCATAGAGTGCATGTGTCAGAATTGACAGAAAGCAGTGAGTTATAGGGCCAGATCATTAGGTCTATGTCAGGCAGAGCTGCTTGGTGGGTTTGAACTGCCAACTATTTGTTTAGTATATGATCAATTAACCTTGGGCTCCTGGCACATTGTATAACCAAACCCATGATCACTGAGTCAATTCTGAGTCATAAGGACTCTTTAGATCATAGTAGAATAGTCCTTTGGGGTTTTTAAACCTGTAAATCTTTTCAGTAGCAGAAAGCTTCACCCATCCCACTTGGTTCACCTGATGAGTTTGAACTACTAACCTTCCCACACAAAACCTATTCTATATATGAATACTGACTTTACTATAAGATAATCTTATGAATTCTGCATACCTTTCATCAATGAGCATAACCTAAAGAAAAGTTTCAAAATAAATTCAGTTATTTTTGGTTTTCTTCTGTCCCAATATAATTGACTCATCCCCAGAAAATATAATTGATTCTATCCCTATAAACCTTACAACAATCCTACATTGATGCCTGTCTTCCCTGAGACAGCCCATATAACCACACTGGGAATCTCTATGCCACTTTATCCCAGTTTTCCATTAAAATGCATGTCCAGTGTCTAACCAGAGCACACGAGAACAAATGAAGGGGAAGGAAGAGAGAGTGGAGTGCATTCTGGCCCACTGAGCCTTGAGGATGATATCCTCACTCAGAACAGCCAATGCAGAGAGAGAACCATGCCCCATAATGAAACACAGCATCCCTCGCTGACACAAGGCCCTACAGGGTCAACAATGGAGAAGCACAGTCAGGATTGTATCCTGTCTGACCCCACCACACTGTAGCAAAACAGTAATGGTGTGCAGCAGAGAATGGAGTTCCTGAGGGAATGCCAAGGATATACTTTGCGGGCAGGCTGTGGCACTGGACTCAACCAGGGAACACTCCTGGAGGCCAACGAACAGACTTTGAACTATTTACAGGTTTTTATTTTGTTATTATTATTTTTATTTTATATATATATATGACATTGAGGATTTTTTGTTGTTATTATCATTGCTTTATTATCTTTGGTTGCTTCAACTTAGGATGCTATATGTTTTTGTACCTATTGTTATCTCTGCAGGTCTGTCTAAATATGATAGGCTGGATGAACAGTGTGGAGGAGAAAACAGGACTGACGATTCCAGGGAAACATGGGAGATAGGGTGGTGGGGGAAAGGAGGGGGTGTTGACCAACCCAGGGATAAGGAAACAAGTGATTCAAAATCAGTGGCCAGGTGGTGTGAGAAATCCAATAGGGGTTGATCAAGAATAATATAACAGAGAGAAATTACTGAAACCCAAATGGAGGCTGAGCAGGATTGTGGGACAAAGGGAAGTAAAAGGAAATAGAGGAAAGAACTGGGCCTAAAGGGCATTTATAGAGGTCCAAATACAGGCATGTACATAGATGAATATATTTACATATGATGACAGGGAAATAGATCTATGTGCACATACTTATAGGGTTAGTATTATGACAGCAGATGGGCATTGGACCTCCACTCCAGTACGTCCTCAATGCAAGAACACTTTGTTCTTTTAAATTGGCATCCCATGATGCTCTCCTTCCTGACACGATCATTGAAGACAAATGTGTGCATAAACAAAAGTGGTGAAGAAAACAGATAGTGCCCAGCAGCAAAAGATATAGCATCTGGGTCATAAAGGCTTGAAAGTAAGCAAGAAAGCCCGCATAGAAGAAGCACACCAGCCTGTGTGACCATGAGGTATCAATGGAATCAGTTATAAGGATTCAACAAACTAAAAATCATAACATTGCATCCCACCTTCCTGATATGATTGCTGATGACAAATGTGTGCATAAGTAAATGTGAAGAAAGCTGATGGTGCCCAGCTGTCAACAGATATCGCGTCCGGGATCTTAAAGACTTGAAAGTAAATAAGCGGCCATCTAGCTCAGAAGCAAAAAAGCCCACATGGAAAAAGGACACCAGCTTGTGAGACCATGAGATGTTGAAGAGATCAGGTATTAGGCATCAAAGAACTAAAAATTATATCACTATATATATGGGGGAGTACAGATTGGGGACCCAAAGTTCATCAATAGGTGAAGCAACATTCCCTTACAGAGGGGCCACAGGGAGGAAACGAGCCAATCAAGGTACAGTGTAGCAACAATGAAATGTGCAACTTTCCTCCAGTTCTTAAATGTTTTCTCCCACCATCATGATCTCAATTCTACCTTACAAATCCAGCTAGATCAGGGTATGTACACAGGAAGCCAGAAACATGGGGAATTCAGGACAGATGATTCCTTCAGGACCCGTGATGACAGTGGTGATACTGGGAGAATGGAGGGAAGGTGGAGTAGAAAGGGAGTACCATTTGCAAGGATCTAAATATAACCTCCTCCCTGGGGTATGGACAACAATGAAGTGGGTGGAGGGACACTTCAGACAGTGTACAAGATGACAAAATAATGATAATTTGTAAATTATTAATGGTTCATGAGAGAGGGGGTGGGGGAGGGAGGGAGGGGAAGATGGGGAACTGATACCAAGGACTTCTACCAAGCAGAAGGAGGATGCTTCGAGAATGATGATGGCAACAAACGTACAAATGTGGTCTGCATACAATTGATGCATGTACTGATCATGATAAGAGTTGTATGAGCCCCCCATAAAATGATTTTTTTTAAAAAAATTCATGCCCATACATACTCATGATCTGTATAGGCTCTTTCGGTTATAATTTATCCCTATTGGGTCCCACAAGCATTCAATTTGTCTCAGAAGACTGGTTAATCATCTAAAATCATCTTGATTGATAATAATTACATGTTTAAGAGCCAAACTTTGCTTTCAATAGTATTTCCAATGTTTTAGTCAAGAGTAAGAATAAGTAGAATTCCAGGTATGACATCATTCTTGAGAATAGACATCATCTACCCATAAGAATACTCTCTGCAATAATCACTACATGAGAAAATGCTGCCCAGAAAAATGAAATAATTCTTTTGCTTATTTCACACACTTCCTGAAATTCCACCCATTTGAACTCTTTGTAACTTCATCATCTTCCCCTTTTCGGAAAAGAAGATTGTGGCAGTTATATACTCTCCTGTCCACTTGAGAAGGGGTAGAGTCTAGTCTGTCAATCAGGTCACAGCTCAATGACCTCTTTTTGGAGGCACAAAAGGAGGTAATAGTTCACTGGAAGCCAGATACAGGACCACTCCCTGTGAGACATTTCTGTTGCGAAGCTACATGGAACAACACTAATAGAGCAAGAGCCCTAGAGCTGGAGGAGTCCTGTGGAGATCCATGCCAGTGCTGAGATACTTCTACCACCACTAGATCCACAAGACTCTCCACCCACTGGTCTGGAATCTTTCTTCCTGCATTTGGCATCATTGCATGTGCTGAAACAGAATGGATAGACTGGTAATGGACAGATGGGCTAATATAGGATTTATGGACTTAAACTGGACTGAATTGAGATATTTTCTTAATGTACAATTACTCTTTGATTGAGTATAAGCCAACCCGAATATAAGCCAAAGGCACCTAATTTTACCACAAAAACTGCATTAAAAATGTGCTGGAAAACTCAGCTTATACTTGAGTATATGTGGTAAAGTTCTCTTTTACACACATGTGAATGTCTGTGAATGTGTTTCTCTAGTCAACCCAGAGTAACACAAAGATCATTCAGCTAGATTTCTCAAACTCCTGCTTACCTCCATGGTTTGCTTTCAATGCCTCTCCTTGTGTATACCAAACACAAATAGTTATATTGCAATGTTAGGCTGGATTGACAATAGAAACAAATGCAGTGGTACTTATATTTGTATAATAGAACTTTATATTAAGAAATATACATAAAAAATCCCAACCCAATCCAACTTAAGCGCATACATCCAATATTAGTCTACAAGTCTTTCTACAGACTCTGAAACCACATGCAATGATGCGGAATATAGGAATACCACAGTGGGTGGGTACAAAGTCCCATGGATACAGTGTTGATGCATGCATCTCCAGGGTTCTGCCAGGTCTGAGGATGACTCACAAGCAGGAAGGTGAAGGCAGAGAGAGGGTGATGTTTCCAGGACCTTCCTATGAGAAAGTCACCCCCACAAGGAGGCAGCATCGGTCTGTGACCTGACAACCAACTAGGTCTCACCTCTATACTTTTATATTTGCAAGTTAACACAAAATTATGTAACTTCCACAATCACAAACTTTGTGTGATCTCAGTCAGGAGACTGTACATTATAAGACCCACCTTGAACCTAACCCTGGAAATCTTTTAAATGTCATTGCTGCCATTTTCTTGAAACACCATTAAGATGCCATCAAAATAATGGTGACTTTTGCAGTAAATTGTAAATTTGTCTTTGCTTGATCAACAAGGATTCTTAGTGATGCTGTGGGTTAGATGTTGGACTGCTCCCTGTAAAGTCCACAGTTCAAACCCACCAGGCTCTCCATGGAAGAAAAGATCAGTGTTTGCCCCATAAAGATTTACTGTCTCAGACACACTATTCAATATTTCTGTGAGTCAGAACAGACTCGGTGGTAGTGAGTTGGGTTTGGTTTTGTTTTGCTTGATAAAGAAGTTATTTAGATAGTCTTTTGAGGAAGTCAGTATTCAGCCTGATCAATGTAGGAAATATTTCTTGACAAAGTTACCTTTCCTTAAACTACCTAACTAACTTAATGTACACAAATAGGTGCCCATTTTGCAGTCTTTAAAAGTATTACAACCACAATCTTTTATTTCATGTTTTACTGTGTTCTTAGTCTCAGGCTAGCAATTTCACATGGATGATCTCATGTATGAAAATATGAGGGGCTCCAAAAAGTTCATGGAAAAATACAATGAAAAGATCATGAATTTTTTCCAACAAATTTTTAAAATATCAGTGTTTTCTCCAAACAAAGATGCATGAACTTAGAAAAACAACCTGTGAACTAAAGTCTTCAGGATTCACTTAGAACTGCCCTATCTGATTTTAAGTCTGGCCCCTCACTTGTTTCCCCTCCATTAGGCTGGTTAGTAGAGTTTACATTCTTTAGAGCAGACAAAGGTTTACTATTGTTCCTAAAGCTAGCTTTTTTAACAGTTTTTCTTAAAGGTTAATGGAGGGAGGGCCAGGATATTGGAAGACTTGGTTAGATTCTTCATGGATGTGGGGTCCTGGCAAATTTAACTGTGCTTAAATCTCCATCATCTCTGCTTCTGCCCAACCCCTGGACTTTTAGGGAGAGCCAATTAGTATCAGAAAACTTATACAATTTAAAGGTACATATGAGCAGTCTTCAGTCCTTCAGGTCCCTGGAGTTGTCTGGGGGCTTTCCTTCTGTGCAGCCAATCCCTCCACAGAGGCAGACACAGCAATTGAGTGCACAATGTCAGTCCATTGTCACTAGGGAAGAGTGAATGACTTAGCTCTGACCCTACTCCTCAGTCTTACAGTCACAGAGGAGCTTCCCCACAAGGGAGGGCAACAACAAATGTACTAAAACACAACTAATCGCTACTCTGAATGCCAGGGGGGTAGAAATTATCAAATTCACATAAAAGGTATGTGATTGAATTAGCTTACAGGTTCTTTTCCTCTTTTTACAACAGATACATTTCACTGTTAAGTTATAAAATAAATCTTAGTTGACTAAATCTTGTAAATTCCCCTTAAAGCAAACTCATTGACTGCTTCTGTATAAAGATGCATTTTCTAACAGCTACAGAATTAATGGTTGGGAAGGGAAGTCTTAACATAATTTTTTAAATCTAGATTCATTGATTATTTTGTTGTTGACCCTTCCAATCATACTTTACAACTATAGTCCCAAACCATAGACATTTCTACCCTCTTGGAAGAAGCTTAGAATCCTCTGAAACTGCCTATTTCTCTGCACACCTCTTTCCTCTACCTCTGGCACCTTAGAGAGCTTGCCTGTTCATAAGGGAGCTTAAGCTGCTGTACTCATCAAGCCAAAGCCTTGGGGCAGTGAACAGTAAGGTTGGCAATGTGAACTGAATAGCCACTCCATGGGAGAAACACCTGGTGATCAGTTCTGGTGTCAACTACCACCTAGGAAAACTCAGTGGGCAGTTCTGTCTACTCTTACACCTGGGTCACTGCGAATCAAATTTGATCCCCTGCACCTAACAGCGAGTCCACTTACTAAGAGAAAGGGCTGTAGAGTGAGAGGTGGTGCATCCTGCACATTGGATCACTCTCATACCATACTTTATCCATTTATATTTTAGTGTTTTAAAAATTAAGGTGTTTTTCACTCACTACAATAATGTTTGCAATTCTAATTGAAAATATTCTAATTCTTAGTGACACCTAAATGAATTATGTACATTGCAGTTGATAATAGCATAGATTTGATGAAATGAGGTTGATATTTCAACATTGCAAGTTGGAAAATTCTCTAAAAGGCGCTGCCTGGCAGTCATGTGACCATGTGGGAGCCTTGTGTCACATATGCAAATGGAAAGATTATTGTTTGAAAGTCATGTCCTGCTGTAGGTAGACACCTATTTAAAATTAAAACCATGCTGAAAAAAAAAACAATATATGACGCATCACCATTAATCTATTCACTAGATATTCATTTAGCAACTAAGAGAAGGCTGGTGGCCTAAGGATTAAACTCTCAGTTCCTAACAAAATCACTGGAGATTTGAATCCACCAAGTACCAGTCATATAGTAGGCTACACACTGAGTTACTGACTGCAAAATCTGAGGTTCAACACTGCCAACCACTTGATGGGAGAAAGATGAGGCTATCTACTCCATGAAATATTCAAATTCTTGGAAAAACCATAGGGGCAGTTGTACTCTGTCCTATAGTGTTACAAAGAGTCAAAGTCAACTTGTTGGCAACTAGAGTGTCCTCAAAAGAATGACCCAGTGACTAACTGCCCAAAATTCAGGCACTGAAAGCTCTGTGGTGTACAGCTCTGTTTCCAGAGTCACCAGGATTTAGAACTGACTCAATCAATGACAAGTGATTTTAACTGATAGGAACCATTGTGTGACAAGCACTGTTGTAAACACCTGGGATAAAACCAAAAGGAAGATAAATAAAGTCTCTGATATTGTGGGGCTTCTCTCTTCATGGGAAATAAAAATGTTGGGAAGGACAAAGATAACTCTTAAGCACAAACACAAAGAAAAAGAAATAACGGAATTTCAGAAGGTGGCAACTTTTATGGTGAAAACAAAACAATGATGTTGGAATGACTATGTTGGGTAGCAACTTGAGATTGAGGTGTCATGAAAGTTACTTTCAGTTGGTCATGCCTGAATGGGCTCCTAGAATCATGGGAATGAATTGGGAGGCAGAGATGTAAAGACAGAAAATTTTGGAAATCACTATGACACAATAAGTGAAAAAGCCTACACAAAGTGAGTTCAGATAGCAACAAGCCTAAGAGACAGAGCCACGTGGACAAAGTGAGCAGAATATATTCTTGATAATCTTGCAACATCCCCTCCCCACCCCCCTGCCCCTTGAGATACCTCACAGTTGTTGTCAGGATGGTGCCATTGAGTCAATTCCACATCACAGAGACGCAACATACAGTAGAGCAGAACATTGCTGGGCCTATGCCATACTCAACATATTGCTATGTTTGAGCTCGCTGATGCAGCTACCTTGTCAATATTTTCTCTTTTCTGCTGACCTTCTATTTTACCAAGAGAGTTGTCTTTCTTCAGGGACAGGTCCCTCCTGATAGCATGTCCAAAATACAGGAGACAGAGTCTCACTTGTCTCACTTTCAAGGGTCATGCTGGCTACACTTCATGCAGCCCCAAGTCTCATGTTCTGCTGGCAGTCCACCGCGCAAGCAATACTCTTTGCCAGCACTGTATTTCAATGGCATCCATTTGCCTCTGGTCTCCAATCTTCCTTATTTGTCCAGCTTTTGCATACATAGAACATAAGTAAAAATGCTGTGATGGATTCAAGCGCACCTTAGTCTTCAAAGTGACGTCTTTGTCAACACTTTAAAGATATCACAGCAGATTATGCAGAAACAGGGGAATGTGCCAGCCTTCGATTTTCTCACTCTGTTGTTTGTTACTGGATTTTGGCATCTCTTTCAGAAAACCTCTAAGAATGTAATCTTTCTCTGAACCTAAATTTTTCTATCCATTCATAGTTTGAATCTATACTCTTGTTAAAGAAGAAAACACTCACTAAGTCTCAATTCAAGCCATTATGCCTTCTGGACCCTGCCAGTGAGCCTTCTGGTTTTGTTTTGCTGTTCCCATTGTCAACTCCTCAGAAAACGCCACTCCAAATCAAAGCCATGATTTATATTAGGAAGGAAAAAATTAAAACCTTCCTTATTTGCCTCTCTCCATCCAATGACACACCTGTCAATAGCATTTCCTGATATTGATATGAGGACACATAAGCGTTATGGACTACAAGGAAATCAATCTGGGCATTTCTGTAAGTCCCTATCATACTGTGGGACCAGACCAGAGAGGATGAGCAGCAAGACCAAGAGCATGAACTTCTGCAACATTTTGCCTGGTATCTTTATTTTACCCAATAGCATGTCACTATAAAATACAGTCTTTAATTGTTCAATTGCTAACACATACCTTGATGGTTCAAACCCAGTAACTGCTCCATGGGAGAAGACCTGATGATCTACTTTTACAAAGATTACAGACTAGGAAGTCCAACAATAGCAATCTTCTCTGTTCTACAAGTTAGCTGTAGTGAGACTCAACTCTAAAGCACACAATGAAACAATATCATGAAGCTATAAGACCTTAAGCCTCTAATTATTTCTTCATTTAATTCTATTGCTATCTCTTGATGTTTCCAGTGCTCTTTCCTATCACCTAGACTACACCAACAATACATAGTCCCTAGATGGCTCCTATGCAGACCGACTCTCCCTCATTGCTCAACACATCTTACCAGGTGGTACTTTAATACTGTCAGGTCCTTCTCAAAATAATTTTAAGGTTCTAGAACAATGAGGAGGGTCTTGGGGTCTGAAATTCTCTCCTTACAACTCATTGAATGGGAAGCAGTGGTTGCAGCTTTTTGTATCCCTGGGCTTGAAAGAATGAAGGTTGTGGGAGGAGGAAATGATGAGGGGGTTCTCCAGCACCACTGTCATCAGAGATGAGTCTCACAGTTTAAAGGTTAGATGTATTTTAAAATAAAAAAGTCAAGAAAAGAAAGCACTGGAGAAAACCTCTATAGTGATGTGAAGACGTAGCTATCAGCCCCAATAGTCAAATGTGTGTTACACCATCTTGGAAAAGACATCCCAATAGCTTTGAGTCTCTCAACCTCAGCACTATGGACAACTGCTAATTCTTTACTGTCAGATGTTTAGCAGCATCCTGGTCTCTACCAGCTTGGATGACAGGATGGTCCTCCTCCAAGATATGACAACAAAAAACTGTCTCCATACATGGTCAACTGCTTCCCGAGGGAAACATGACCCTGGTGGAGAATGATTGCTGCTTAACAGTCACATGTTTGCCTGCATCACAGAACTATGTTGAAAATTTTAAAAGGTAATATATGAAAAGGTGTTTTATAATCTATTGTTGCAAGTATAGGAAAACCCACAACCTGCCTGTCAGTTTGTTATACTGTGGTGGTTTAGATTTTGCTATAAGCCTGGGAGTTGTGCCATTCATATTTAAAACACCAACAGTGTCCCCGAAGGAGGGCAGATTTCATTGGAGCTTGCAGATTAAGACAGACTAGGAAAAAAGGCCTGGCAATGTTTTCTCAAATTTAACCTAAGAAAATACTGTGAATACGGATGCCTGATGATGTGTTACTTACCTGTTAGAATGCTAACCACAAGGTCAGCAGTTAGAAATCAAAGTCACTCCAAGAAAAAAAGGTGAGACTTTACTCCCATAAAGAATTATAGTTTCATTGCTACTCCCACTAATGGAAAGGGGAGATAAAGGGAACCCATCACAAGATTGGGTATATCGCCCCTCTCCCCGCAATCAAAGGGAAGAATAACAGAAATATGGGAGAAAGGAGAAACAGACAGTGTAAGAACTAAAATAATAACAATATGTAATTGATCTAGGATTCATGAGAGTGGGAGGGTGGGGGAGATAGGAGGAAAAGAAGAATTTATACCAAGGGTTGAAGTAGAAAATTTTTTGAAAATAATGATGGCAACATATGTGCAACTATGCTTGATACAATTGATGTATGGAATGTTATGAAAGTGGTAAAAGCTCCCCCCCCCAGCAAATAGTTAAATTTTTTTAAATTGCAGTCTTGGAAACTCAGGGGTGAGTTCTATCCTGTTTTATAAGATCACCATGAATTGGAGTTGAGTTATAGCAGTGAGTTTAGTTAGTTTTATTGTTCAATACAAAAGGGGGCACCCATTCCCCCCCCAAAAAAAAGAAACAGAAAAAGTTACATTGGGTGGAGCTTTTATAGGACAAAGTTTTCCCACAATGTGAACATCAAGCCAATTGCTCCAAGTTAGTGCACATAGATGCATTGCCAGGGAAGCTCTCTCTGGTCACAGTGAATTTTTTTGATAAAACCAGATTCAACTCAAATGTTGTGTTGTTTTTACCTTGTTTGATTATTGACAAATCATTTATTGGGGCTTTTACAGTTCTTAATAAGAATCCATACACATCACACATATTCGTACATATGTTGCCATCATCATTTTCAAAACATTTTCTTTTTCCATGAATTAACTCCTCTTTTTTTTCCCTCTCCCACCCCCCCACCCACATGGAGCCCTGATAGACTATGAATATTATTATTTTCATATCTTGCACCATATACTGTCTCCCTTTGCCCACATTTTTGTTGTTCATCCCCCAGGTGGGGGCCAGTTATTCATCAATCCTTGTACTTGGTTCCCTTCTCCCCCTTCTTCTCCCACTTCCCCCTACCCTCATGTTCTCACTACTCCCATTACTGTTCCTGATGGGTTAATCAGTCCTAAATTCCATTTGTTGAGAGCTCTTATATGTACCAGTGTACATGTTCTACTCTAGATTTGTAAGGTAGCACTGTTTCATGATAGCATAGGAGAGGAAGCATTAAAGAACTAGTGGAATGTTATGTGGCTCCTTGGTGCTATGCTGCAAACTAACTGACTCATTCCTTCCTTGTGACCCTTATGTGAGAGGATGTCCAATTGTCTACAGGTGGGCTTTGGGTCTCCTCTCTGAGCTCCATCATTTGCATCAATATATGTACTTATTTGGGTCTTCTAATGCCTGATACCTGATCTTGCCAATGCCTCATGATCACACTGGCTTCTTTCATGTAGGTTTGTTAATTATCTACTAGATGGTCGCTAGTTAGCTTCAAGCCTTTATGATGCTTACCTTTGAATAGTCAGGCACCATCAGCTTTCCTCATCACATTTGTTATGTGCCCATTTTGACTCCAGGGATCATGTAGGTAAAGTAAGCATCACAGAAAGCCTGGCTATTAGAATAAAGTGCTCTTGCATTGAGGGAGTGCTTGAGAAGAGGCCCAATTCTCATCTGCTACCTTAAAACTTAACATTTAAGTATATGTGCACAGACCTACATCCCTATTAATATATTTAAACGACCTATATCCCTACTAATAGATTCACATATATGCATGCCTTTTACCTCTATAAATATCTTTTGCCACCTTGTACTTCCCACTATTTCTTTTTGCTTTCCTTCTGCCTCACTATCATGTGCAACCTTCATTCAACTCTTAGAACTTTCTCTTGGTTACATAACTCTTAGTCAAACCCCACCAGGCATTCTATGCCCTCTTCACCATTGATTTTAGATCTCTTATTGTTCCCTTGTTCCTGGGTTTGTTGGCTCTCCCTTCCCTCTCTCTCACCACCCTCTCTTTCACCACCTCCCCTCCCAAGCTTCAGCCCCCAAGTCTTCAGCCCCATCACTTTCAATTTGGGATTGGTTTCCCTGTCTATCCTATAGAGAGAGACATAAGAAAAAGCAAAAAAAAAAAAATCTAAAAACAGTTCCAGGTCTGTCTGCTCATCTTTCTGGATGTTTTCTAATCGCATCTGGTGGAGTAAAATGCTCTTCCCACTGATTCCAAAGTCTGTTTTGAGGATTCCTTGAGGACTTCATTGCTTGGCTCACCTTGCTGCTCTGCTGTAGTCCTTTCATTTCTCTCTCCAGTGTGTGTGTTTGGGAAGGGTGGTCAGACATAATAACCAAAATATGTCTCCAGTGTGGTCTCCCTTAGTCCCTTAGGGTCAGTGTGGGGGCATCATGTTCTCTGGTGGAGTCAGCCCCACAGCCTTCTCAGTGCATTGGCTTCTCTGAGCAGGATTGCCATCCTTGAGGCTTGATGGGTCAGAGGAGGTTCTGCCTCAGTTTCTGTCTCTCCCTCTTAGTTTGCTCCCATGTGGTCTAAGCAGAATCGCAACTCTCCCCTGGCTGTATGTGGGGTCAACGTAGTTGGCACTGGGGCTGGCCGCACAGACCTTTCTGTTAGTTCACCCATGAGCAACCTTTGATATGTGGCACCCCATCCCAGATTGAGGTCTGGTCCCTTTAAAGACATGAACAATACCCTTCCAATGCCATGTGGAACCTCATTTTTTGTGATGGCAGATTTAAGAAAACGGTGTTAAACTGAAATTTTGTTTCCTACTCAGGTAAAATGCTACAGAAACTGTTGTGATGTTGTTGAACACTGCTTACAAGGACAGCACTATGCAGAAAATTCAAGTGTATGGTGGCTTTCTCATTTCAAAAAAGGTGAAATGTCAATTGATGACAAATCTTGTTCTGGATATCTGTCACTTCCCAAATGGATGAAAATGTTGGCTCATAATGAATTTGGAGTAGTTTATGGGTGAACTAACAGAAAGGTCTGTGGGGCCAGCTCCAGTGTGCCAGCTATATTGACCCCACTTCTCAGAAGAATGCACTATAGAGGACAGCACTGAAGATACAGCCTGGGGAGAGTGACAAGCCTGCCCAGCTCAGACTGTAAATCAAGCTTTCTAATAAGAGGTTCTGAAAAGATCATGTAACAGTGTGTGATCAAAAAAGGACTGATTTGTGGAAGACATGGAGGAACAACCATCTTACTGTGCTGGATTTTGGCAAAAACAAACAAACCAGCATGCTTCTCTTGCCCCACACTCCTTACTCATCTGACCTCACTCCTTGCAACTTCTTTTTGTTCCTGAAAATGATGAAGAACATGACAGGACAGTGATTTGATGACACTGAAGAAGTGAAGAAAAAATTGAGGAAGGTGTTATCAGTTATCCAAACAGATAATTTTGAAAAGTGTTTACAAGAATAGAATCACAGTCTGAGTGGGCATAGGGCAGTAACTTGTCTGGTGTCCCCACCATAGCTCACCATCTGTGGCCACAATGCCAGATCTGGACCATGTCTCTTTGTCTTTGCATGGGAGACTGAGTGGCGACCTGTCATATGGAGGGAACTTGTCTGGTGGCCCAGGCCTAGCCGACTTCCCATGGCCCCTGTGTCAGATCTGGGCTGCAGGCCACATGTCACTTTGTTCTAGCACTAGAGTCTGAGTGGTGACTGGGCATATGGCAGGAACTTGTGTGTTGCAACAGCCCTACATGTCCACAAGTGGCCACCACACCAGACCTTGGCTGCAAGCAGTGTTTCACTTTGCCTTACCACATGAGTCCTAAGCTGCGAACCTGTAGGATGCAGGATGCAGGCTTCTGCAGACCCACTTCCCACTCCACCGGGAGCTGAAGGGTAGCAGAGTCTTGAATCAGGGCCTAAGAGGCCCACCTCAAGTTGCCTTACCCAGAGTCATGCACTGGATCTTGGCAGGTCCATGCAGCAAGTGGATAAGTGAAGAGTGCATCCCAGATCCACAGGGTACCCTTGTCTAGTTCTTGAAATATGGGGTACCACTGGCCCAGTTCTGGGAGCTCATCCAGCCCAGGTGGGTCAAACCTCTTTAGGTCTGAACAGCACCATCAGCTGCCCAGTAGTCTCATCTGAAAAATATCACCACCCACCCAATGGTCTTGTATTCCCATAACACTATGCCAGAACTATCCATCAGTAAAATTGAGTTCCCCATAGTTGTCCCAAGCAGTGCTCACAACTGTTTACCAATGCTGATTTTTGAATCACAGCAGCCAGACCAATCTCCATAGTAGACCACAGGCAGCCCTTGAAAACATCATTGACAATCACATTGTAAAAGTACACAAGGGCTCTTGGTCTCCCAGGAATATGCACCCACCTCTTCAAAATCATCACGTAAACAACAGCATACCACATCACTCCCAACAAGTAAACAAGAAAGACAAACCACATCAACAGAATTAATAACATTCATAGAAGAGTTTGACATGGATCTATCACAAACAAATTTTCAAAAGATTGCTTGGAGTAATACAGGAGATGAGGGAAGAAATGGAGTAAGAATGCAATGATAGGGGGGACGATGACCATGATAGAGGGTTTGAAGTCCATGATAGAGGGAATGAAGTCCATGAATCAAAGGGAAATACAGGCGTTAGCAGAGGAAGTAGCAGAAGCTTCACATATGATCACCGATCTCACGAATACACTAGAGGAGACTGAGAAGCATATCAGTGATCTTGAAGACAATAAGGCAGACCTCAGAAAGCAGGAAATACAATAAAACAAAATAATAAATGAGGTAGAAGTAAACCTGAGATCAACGACTGATGTTATGAAAAGGAACAACATCCGAATTATTGGCCTACTAGAACAAGACACAATGGAAGAAATCAATGGCTAAATTAACAAGGAAATTTCTGAAAGAAAATTTCCCCATCTTAATAAATGAGAACCAGTCATGCATACAGGAAGCAGAGATGACACCAAGTAGACTAATCCTCAGAAAGAGCTCACCAACGCATGTAGTAAACTATCCAACTTCAAGGAAAAAGAGAAAATCCTGAGAGCAGCAAGAGAAAGGAAAATGGTCACATACAAGGGCTCTCAGATAATAATATGTGCAGATCTATCACCAGAAACCATGAAGAGGAGGAAAAAGTGGACTAACATCTTCCACAAAATGAAAGAAAACAACACCTCCCCTGGAAGTCTTTTTTTTTGGGGGGGAGGGGGTATCACTGCCCTCTGGTGATCGTGGGAGCTACCCAGCCTTGCTCCTGGAGAGTAACTGGTGGATTTGAACCACCAAGCCCGTGGACTGCAGTCCTGCAGTCAACCACTATGCCACCGGGGCTCAACCCTCCTCTAGAATTCTTTACCCTGCAATTTTATATATTAAGATAGAAGGAGAAATAAGGGTTTTCCAGAACAAGGAAAATTTTACAGAATATGCTGAAAGACACCCAACGTTGGGGAAGATCCTCATCAATTCATCATGGCCAAAAGAATAACACCCAAGAAGTACAAACAGGAGAACATTATATAGCCCAACCTCATCTGATACCAAACTGATACCAATCACCAAGAAAACACAGTCACAGGAGAAAGCCAGACAATAAAGAAGTCCCCCTACAAAAATACAGTGCAGCAATAAAAAGGTTGATAGGAAAAACACCCAAATCAAAAGATGTGAGATATCAACAATGAACACACAGATTGGGATAATAACTTTAAATGACAATGGCCTTAACTCCACCATTAAAATAAAGGGCTGGTTAGTAAACATAACTCATTAATCTGTTGCTTGCAGGCAATACATATTAAGCTTGCAGACAAGAATAAACTAAGAATAAAAGGTAGGAGGAGGATATATCAGGCAAATGGTGACTAAAAAACCAGGAGTCACAATCCTAATGTCTGACAAAACTGATTTTAAGGGTCAAGCCATAAAAAAAGACAAGGAGGGGCACTTTATAATGCTCAAAGCAACACCTCGCCAGGAAATCATAAGCATAATAAATATATATGCGCCAATGAGAGACCAGCAAAATTTGTAAAACAGACTATTCAGAACATGAAAAAAATATATCATGGACTAAGCAATTATAGTAGGGTACTTTAATACACCACTTTAAGAGAAAGATAGATGTTTGGGAAGGAGCCCTGCAAAGAGCCTATATAACTGAACACTACAATTAGGCAACTAGATCAGATAGATATACTGAGACATTTACATCCAAATGCAAAAAAATCTCACATTCTTCTCAAGTCCACATGGCACATTTTGAAAATAGACTATATCCAGGGACACAGGCCTATGTAAATTCAAACAGAGATTGTACAGGCATCCTTCTCTAATCACCATGCCACAAAGCTGGATATTAATAAAAAGATGATCAGGAAAACAAGGGTAAACAATTGGAAGATGAATGATAACCTTCTGTGGCATGGGTTGCTACTGACCCAGATTATAAGGGAGATCAAAAAGTTTCTAGAAGCCAATAACAATGAGAATACTTTGGGATAAGGGGAAAGCTGTCATCAGAGGGAGCTTGATTGTAATTGGAGCATATATGAAGAAGGAAGAGAGACCTATGATGGATATACTCTCACAAAAACTCCCACAACTAGAACAGAGTCAACAGAATGATCCCTAAAAGAAAAGAAATGATAAAAATCAGAGCAGAATTGAACCACTGGGAAGATAAAAGAACAATGTAGAAAATTAACAGAGCAAAAAAGCTGGTTCTTTGAAAGGATCAACAGAATTGACAGACCGCTGACAAACCAAACCAAAGAAAGGAAAGAACAAGTAACAATAGGATGAGGAATGAAACAGGGATAATCAAAATAGACACGAGATTAAAATAATAATCACAAAGTACTATGAATGTCTGTACTCCAATGAGTTCAACAATGTGGAAGACATGGACAAATACCTGGAAAAACAAACCCTCCTTAGACTATCCCAGATAGATATCAAGAATCTAAACAAACCTATAATAAGAGAAGAAATAGATATGGTTATCAAGTACCTACCAACAAAAAAAGGTCATAGATCAGATGGTTTCACTGGAGAATCCTACTAAACTTTCAGGGAGGAGCTGGCACTGATCCTCCAGAAAGCTTTTCAGATTGTAGGAAAAGATGGAAAACTCCCAAGCTCATTTTATGAAGCCAGTATAACTTTGATACTCACACAGGGAAGGGATCCCACAAGAATAGAGAACTATAGACCTATATCTCTAATGAACATAGATGCAAAAATATTCAACAAGATATTGACCAGTAGAAGACAAAAGTATGTAAAATGCATAATCCATCAGGATAAGGTAGGATTCATCTCAGAGATGCAAGAATGGTTTCACATCTGTAAATCCATCCATATTATATACCACATTGATAAGCTAAATATAAGAACCACATGATAATATCTATAGATGTAGAAAAAGCATTTTACAACATCGAGTACCCCTTCCTAATTTTGATGCTCAGAGAGGAGGGAGGAAAAAGGGATTCAAAAGTGAAAGGATGATGGTGGGAACAGGGTACTAACCCACCCAGGGGGACAGTACTGCTCTTGTCTCCACAGGATCTGGAATGGCCATGAAGACTATACTATGAAGCACTCAACCATACGGGCAGCGTGGACACACAGAAGAATGCATGAAAAGAAGGAGCTACAGGACTGCACACAACCAGAGCCAGACTGACCTCTTTCCTGGAAGTGGGCGAGGAAGGGAACAGGTTGGGGGAGGGGCCAGCATTTCACACCCACATGGAGAAAGACAGGCAGGGAGGAAGAGAAAGAGAGCCAGTCCGGTCCCCATGCTGGCTCACAAAGCTCAGACCTAATGAGTCACAGAGGGGACTAGGCAAACAACAATAGGACATGTCACACTGTTTCCCTACTGTAGCAAACAATGAGAGAGGGCATTTCAGGGGTTATGAGGTGGGGAACAATATGGTCTGAGCACTCAAAACAGACCGAATCAAGCAGGGAGCACTCCTGTGTGGATCGTCAGGAGGAGCGAACAAAGGGACTGATGTTTCTTGGGTGACACAGGGAAGGGGAAGGAGGAGGAAGAGGTCATAGACAGACTCAGAGAAGGGGGTAACAACAAGTGGCCAGGAACCGGTAGCGACTCGGGTGTGGGAGTCTTGGTATGGCTTAATCAAGGCTTAATCATGTAACTGAGAGGAAGTACTGACACCCAAATAAAGGCTGAGCATGATAGTGCCAGGAGTAAGGTAGAAAGAAATAGAGGAAATAACTCGAAGGCAAAGGGCACTTGCAAGGTCTAAACACAGGAATGTATATATGTAAATATAATTATTTATGTTAAGGAGGGAATCAATGTAACTACATATAGGCTTAGTACTAAGGAGGCAGATGTTCCTTTGGCCTCCAGCCAGGGACTCCCTCAATGCAAGAACACTTTGTTCTATTAAACTGGTAAATCATGATGCTCACTGGCCCAATATAATCACTGAAGTCAAATGGGTGCATAAGCAAATGTGGTGAAGAAAGTTGATGGCACCCAGCTATAAAAGGATATAGTGTCTGGGGTCTTAAAAACTTGAAATAGTCTGAGCCCCGATGGCATAGTGGTTGTGTGCAGGACTGTGACTCAGGGTTGGCAGTTCAAATCCAGCAGCAGCTCTCCAGGAGCAAGGCTGGACCTCCCACTCTCACCTGGGGGCAGTGATGCCCCCCTCAAAAAAGAGCTTAAAATAAACAAATGGCTTCCAGCTGAGAAACAGTCAAGTCCACATGGAAGATGAACACCAGCCAGTATGGCCATGAGATGTCGAAAGTATCAGGCTCCAGACATCAAACAGAAAAAAACATATTGCTGTGTGCTTACCTTCCTGAGAGGATCTCTGAGGACTTGTGGGGGCATGAGCAAGAGAGGTGAAGATAGCTGATGGTGCCTGGCTATCAAAAGATATAGTGTCTGGGGTCTTTAAGGCTCGGGAGTAAACAAGTGGCCATCTAACTCAGGAGCAACAAAGCCCATCACAGAAGAAGCACACCAGCTTGTGCAACCATGAGGTGTGGAAAGAATCAGGTATCGAGCATCAAAGAACAAAAATCATATCATTACATGCCCACCATCCTGATATGATCACTTCAGACAAATGGGTACAGAGACAAACAGAGTGGAGGAAACAGATGGTGCCCAGATAATAAAGCATCTGAGGTCTAGTGCAGAAGGAGCAAAACCACATGGAAGAAGCACACCAGCATGTGTGGCCATGAGGGATCGAAGGAAGCAGGTATCAATCATCAAAGAAGAAGAATGAGGGAAAGATCAGGGTGGGGACCCAAGGTCCATTTGTGGGCATTTGGACACTTCCTTACAAAAGAGTCACGAGGAGGAGACGGGCCAGTCAGGGTTCAGTGAAGTAATGATGAAAAATGTGTTTCCAGCCTGAGCCCCAGTGGCGTAGTGGTTGAGTGCAGGACTGCAGCCCACTGGTTTGGCGGTTCAAATCCAGCAGCAGTTTTCCAGGAGTAAGACTGGGCCTCCCACTCCCACTGCCCACCAGAGGGCAGTGATGTTCCCTCGCCCCAAAAATGTGTTTCCTCTAGTTCTTAAAGGCTTCCTACCCCCAACTATCATGATCCCAATTCTACCTTATAAATTCAACTGTACTGAAAGAGGTACACTGGCACAGATGGGAACTGGAAATATGGGGAACCCAGGACAGATGAACCCCTCAGGACCAGTAGTGAGAGTGGAGTTACCGGATGGGTGGAGGAAAGGTGAGGTAGAGAGGGGGAGCCAATTACAAGGATCTGCACATAACCTTCCATCTGGAGGACAAACAGTGGAGTAGTGGTAAGGGGAGACATTGGACAGTGTAAGACATGACAAAAATAATAATTTAAAAAGTATTCAGCGTTGGTGGGGGAGGGAGAGCATGGAAGGAAGGGAAAGGATGAAAAGCTGATGTCAAGGACTCAATGGAAAAGCAGAGATTTGGAGAATGATAACGGCAGCAGGCATGTGAAAGTGCTGGGCACAGTACATGTATGTATGTATTGTGATAAGCGATGTATGAAATCCAAATAAAATGATTTAAAAAAAAGAATGGAATTACAGATTTGAAAAATGTATTAAGTGTAATGAAGAGTACTGTGAAGGTGATAGGTTGTTTGGTAAAAAGAAAAAGGAGAGAAGGGAGAAGGGAGGGAGGGAACAAAGGAGGGAGGGAGAAATGGAGGAAAGAAAGGAGGAAGGAAAGAAGGAGGGAAGGAAGGGAGTAAGAAAGAAAAAAGAAAGGAAGGAAGAAGAAGAGGAAAGATAGAAAGAAGGAAAGAAAGAAAGAAAGAAAGAAAGAAAGAAAGAAAGAAAGAAAGAAAGAAAGAATGTGATGGGTAGGTTTGTTTTAGCCAACATGGCCACAGAAGATTGGTGGGTCTGTTGTGACGGCACGGCCAATGAACACACAGGATGAATTGAAGGGCAGAGATAGGAAGGCTCAGTGAGTCCCACCCTCTCTCTTGTTTCCGGATCTTCGGACCAGAGAGCTGCTTTGTTCGTCCTGTGCCTCGACTTCCAAACAACACTATCCGTGGGACACTTATCGTGGATTGTGGAGCTGTGAGTTGAGGTTCCTTCAAGCCATACTTCGCCTCGCTCCTGGGATATACATCTCTTGAGCTGGGGACTGTTGGACTCTGTCATCTGGCTGACTGTTGGCGACCTGCTCTGCTGTTTGCTGCCTGTGACCACATAGCCTGAATTGCTCTACAGAGGACTACCCAGCGGCCCTCAAGACTCAAAGGACTGCTGGCCTTCTAGCTGTCTCACGCAAGTGAGTTGCATTGGGCAATCTGTACTGCTTTATAAATAGTTAACTGTCTCTTTCTTATCTTATATACCTTTATATATCTTATATACCTTATCTTATATATCTTATATACCTTATCTTATATACCTATATATTTATATATAAATATATAAAAAGAATTACTAGTGTCCTGATTTTATTTCTCTAAGAGAACCCTGCCTGACACAGAGAAAAAGAAAGAAATAAAGCTTTGAAAATAAAAGCAAACCTGCACCTCTATTTAGGGATGGGGGGAGTACCCTCCATAGTGCTGGAAGAAGAGTCCTAGATTGAAATTCCACAAAGACAGCATTCACACCACTGGACTCGAGAATACTGACAATCATGAGCTAGCACTGGACCGAGCATTGCTTTGTTCTGTGTTACCTAGGCCCAAACCAACTCAACAGCAACATTGAAAAACACATGCCTTTTTAATTTCCCTTTTTTATTGTAATTTTGATCTTAAGCTTACAGGACAAATTGGTCTTCCACCTAGTAATTAATTTTGGATGAAAAAAGCATTTGGGTTTGTGACATTAATTATAATCCTCACTCTTCTCCAGGTAAAAAAAAAAGACTCCCAAACCAAATATGTTTCATAGAGATCCCTTTATTATGTCTTCAGCAGGACAAGAAAAAAGGAATTGTCTGGATGAAGAAAACCATCAGCATTTAATGATGTCTGAAAGATTGTCAGGGTCAGGCTAATTATTTCAAAACAAAGTAGTGTCCCAAAATCTTGACTGGAAGTTGGTCAATCAATTACTGTTGCCACTAAGGACTGCAAAAGCTAAAGAAAGACCATGATTGGGAAGTATACCCTGCTGCAGATCAAAAAGGCTTACCAGGTTGATTCTGACACCCTCCAACCATCTTGGCCGGGGTGTGGCTGATGATTGTTTGCTCCGACAAATCTTTCAGGGCAAGTCTGCCCCTCCCTGGTTTGGCTAGGGGAATCACAGGAATCTTCTTTCATACATGTTCTGTATGAGAGCAAAGCCTTTTGCACCGTTGGTCAGTGAGCAAAAAAAACTCAATGGAGACTAAGTTTACATGGAGACTCTCAATGGATTCAGGGCTCCCACTGTAATCTCTAGCCTTTTGCAAACCCAGTGATCAGCTCGGAGGAGGAAAGATGAAGTTTTTTGCTCTGGTAGACATGCCATCTAGAAACCCCCAGGGGCAACTTTAGCCTGTTCTACTGATGGAATACACTCGATGGCAAGGAAGAGATTGGAGCACACTGTCGCAGCATTCTTCCTATGTTCTCCCATGTATCCTTCTTTCCTATTCTTTCCTGCCTTCTGACAGTTGTGCCTGGGCAAACACCACCCTTTGACCTTGTTGGTTGTTCTAGGAGTGACTATCTCTCTGGCATTATTATTTAATGTATAGACCTATTTGTCTGGAAGGGAACCTGTGGCTTAAGGGGTTAGAGAGTGGCCTGGAGCTACAGCCCTGAGGGTTCCACTAGTCTCTATCTGAGCACTAAGCCTAATCATTTTTAATTATTATTTTGAATTTTGAGCCATATTTTTCTCCTTCTCTATCCAGGGTCTCCTATGGCCATCCCATTTAGAGTGCCCTGACTTACATCTTGACCTAGATAAATAGTTGTGCAGTCAATCCTGAGTGTGATGAACCTTCAGGTTATCTTCTTCAAGCAGTCAGCCATTATTCCAGAATGATACAAATCCCAAGCAACCTAGAATAGTTAGTGCTCAGACACACTTATGTTAAACCCTGATTCTCTAGAATGAAAACAAAATTAAGTGCATAAACAACAGCTGAGCAGGGCCAAATTTGCATGCATTTATATTTTTCTTTTGTTCATTCAGATAACTTGCTCCCGGTGTCTGCTACAAAGAACACATCAGGGGCAATGGCTTAATAAATAAAATCCCCAGACCTGAGGTTGGATAGTCTCGAATCAAATCTTAAACCTGGTACCCTGGGCTTGATTCCAACTCATAGTCACCCTATAGGACAGAGTAGAACTGCCCCTGGAGGTTTCTGAGGCTGTAAATGTTCCTCCTGAGGGATTCACGTATAACACACAACTCACCAGTCGAGAGTCTCAAAACAAACAAACTCACTGCCATCAGGTGGTGACAATGCCTAGGGACACTACAGGACAGAACCCAACTCTTCCATTGGGTTTCTGAGGTTATAAGTCTTCACAGTATTAGACACCTTATCTTTCTTCTGAGGAGTAGCTGGAGGTTTCAAACTGTGTCCTGAGGGTTAACAGCCTCGAGCCAATGAATGACTCACAGCTTTTTGTGGAATACTGTATTGTTTGGATGTAGTTGCTCTGATTCATGTATTTATTGTCTATAAATACTCTTCAGCCATGATCATTAAATTGAGTAGATGTTATGGAAACCACAAAGCCTAAAATATTTACTATCTGACCCCTTACCCTCACAAAAAAAATCTAGGAAGAAGACAGCCATTAAAAATAATCATGCAGTGCATAGAGAAGGTGCTGGAAGAGGAGTTTACAGTTCATCAGGGATTGAAGTAATAATAATGGTTATTCTTTTATAGAGATTTACTTACTTAGATACAGGCACAACATTGTCCCTTACATGTATGTCAACGTATTTTAGATTTTACTACGTCAACTTAACTTCTTTCCTTTACAGATATCATTTTCCCTGTTTTAAAGATGAGGGGACTCCAGCATATGATCATCATGACTAGAATCTGCACAGTCTCATGAGATTCTGTGCTGTGACCAGGGCAACCTCTCTCTCACCTATGCCCTGCAAAAAGCAACACATCAGATCACCCTCCTTGACCATCTTCTCACTGTTGCCAAAGGGGTCCTTCAAGTTCCCACACATGATAATTTTGAGATCTTAAAGACTTCACTGAAGAAGTTTTCTATGTCTGTTAGGATTCAGAAAATGGAGGGTGGGGTGGGATGGCAAGAGAAAAGACATTCTGTCATCAACTTCAATCTGATACACATCCCTCATTAAATACTTAACTGAGAACCAAATGTTGGCGGTTCATGACCACCCAGAGATACCTTAGAAGACAAGCCTGACAATATGCTCCCAAGAACCCATATTTTGAAGACCCTATGGGGCACAGTCTATGGTGACACTCATGGGTCCCCATGAGTCAGAGTTGACTCAGTGTCACCTGGTGGTCTCACCTCTCCTTTCATTGTTCCTGCTTTGTCTGTGGGATTCCTTCTAATATTTCCTAAATGAAAACTGCCCATCTAGTGTAGCTCTCCCTTTCCTTTAAACTGATGTAAAGACAATCACAGTGAAACGTGTGAATTTAGCAGGATATTGTAATATTTTCAGGTCATACAAATTTTCTTTTTTTTTGTAAATTATGATTTGGGGGACTGAGCCCTGGTGGCGTAGTGGTTGTGCGCAGGACTGCAGCCCACTGGGATGGAGCTTCTGTTCCAGCTCTATGGCGCAAAGGCTGGGCCTCCTACTCCCACCACCTGAGGCCAGTGAGCCCCCCCCCAAAAAAAAACAAAAAAAATAAATTTCAAAAAATAATTATGATTTGGGTGAAATTTTACAGAGCAAGGTATACACGTTTTGTTTCATGGCATTGACTTCAGTTCTCAAGATGTAACCAGCACTCTTTCCACTCCGTCTCTGTGTTTACTATTCCCTTTGTCCTTCTCTTCTACCACATCATGCTTTTTGAGCTTTAGCCCCACACAAATGCTTTCCATTTGATCTTGCAGGGCTGTGCACTCTGCTCGGGCATTATTGTTCACTTTGTATGCTTAGCAACCATTTGGCTGAGAATTGAACCACAGACATGAGTTCAGGTCCAGAACTGAAGGGAATAGGAAGACCATAGTTCCAAGGGTTCCATCAGTCTCTTATTAGACCAGTAAGTCTGCTCTTACATATCACCTACAGGTTTTTTCACTTTGTTCCTCTCACCATATTCAAGACTTCCTAATGTGTTGCCTTTCAGAATGGTCGGCAGCAGCATCCAGGCATCAGCTAGTTCTGCTGGCCCCAGGATGTGGAAGCTGGGGCCCCCATGGTTCAGTAGGCTTTTGGACTGACTGTTTTCTGGTGTATTTGCCTTTGTTTTGTTTTGTTTTTCATTCTTCTTTGCTCCAGATGGGGACCAATCGTTACATTTAAAGGGCATCTCAGAGTTTAAGATCCCAAAGGCTACTCACCAAAGTAGAACATTGCCTTTGTGGATTTCATTGTGGATTTCAAGTTGGCCTTAGTGCCTGCCTTGTGACTCTGGTCCTAAGACTCCAGGACCAGCAACTTATTTCCTCAAGATGATGAGTTATGGTTGAGAAGTTTTCAAAACTTTTGTGGGTTGTACAATGTTCTTGGATCTATTTGAAGCACAGAGAGATATGTATTTAGTCTTATCAGAGCACTATATAGTCAAGGTTAGTCACGTTAACCTCCCCCTTCTTGTTCAGTGGAGTGTCCATTTTGGTATCTTGTCCAAAATTACTATGATAACAATTGTTACAGAATTTGATATGGAACAGTATTTGGCTATTGTGTTTAGCCCTGTTTTCCTCCCCATGTCTTTCTTTGCAGGGACAGTTCATTAACAAACAAACAAAAGAAGGGGATTACAAGGAAGAAAAGAAAGAACAAAAAAAAGTGCAGAGAGAGGGAAGAAGTAAGAATAAGGAAAAAAGAAAAACATGTTTGAAAAAAAAGTCAGGAAATTTTTGTGAAGGCTGGCCTGCTGAACATGCCTCTGCAGACGCAGTGGCCACCCCGCAGGAGCCTACTCCTGGCTGAGAGGGGCGAGGCTGAGCTGAGTGTGAGCCATGTGACAGTAAGGGTGATAATTTATCCCTGGGAATAAATTTTAAAGATGAAAAACAGAGGAAGCTTTCAAGGGAAGAAGCAAAAAGGGGGAGGTAGAAGAGAAAGGAAAAACTAATGAGATCCAAAAAGAAGAAATGACTCAGCATTTTAGCTGTGGTGGGGGAATGGACCTGCGGCCAGGTAGGTAGGGTTGGGGGAGACCAGAGTGACCCTCGTCAGCAGGAGGTTATTCATGGTCTACCTCTCTGGTCACTGATCACTGATGTGCACGCGGGTGCCATCGTGACAAGAGAGTGTGGCGACAGGGTGGAGTCAGAGGTCTGGTTCCTGATTCAATCAGAACTCTCCAGGTCAGAATTCACAATGTGGGCAACAGTGTTGGGCTGGTGGGCATTTTACCACTCCTGGTTCCGTGTTTTCGTTCAGTCACTTCCTCTCGTTCAAGTACTTGGTCAACTTTATTCTTTCCCTTGAAGCTTTGGCTTCCAAGGCTGTCAGTTTATCCCTGTCATTGTGCTCTCCAGTTTCTGGCATAAGATGAGTTCTGGACAGCGCATCCGCCCAGTCCGCCATGGAGGATCCTCCCCAACAGGATGGAACCTTCCTGCTTGGTTGCGTTTTCTGCTTCACACTTGGGCTTCTGAGGGAAAGGTCACCCAAGAAATCCACAGCTGAGCCGAATTTGAGTCCAGGGTTCTTAACATCATGCAAAAGTGGGGATGAACCTTAGAATATGAGGATTTTCTGCTGTGAGAATACCTGCAGTTGAGTTTAAATTCCAGATAACAACATACAACGTTCCTCTAGTTCTTCAATGCTTCCTTCCCCCACCAAACACACACATACACACACACACACACACACTATCACGATCCCAATTCTACCTTACAAATTTGGCTAGACCAGAGTATGTACACTGTACAGATAGGAACTGGAAACACAGGGAATCCAGAAGAGATGATCCCTTGAGGACCAGTAGGGACAGTGGTGATACCAAGAGGATGGAGGGAGGTGGATTAGAAAGGCGGGACCGATTATAAGTTTCTACATACAACCTCCTCCCTGGGGTAAGGGCAAAGGAATGTGTATGAAGAGAATCATTAGAAAGAGAAAGATATGGCAAAATAATAATGATTTAGAAATCATCAAGGGTTCATGAAAGGGGAGGAAGGGGGAAGAGGAGCTAATAGCAAGGGCTTAAATAGAAAGCAAATGTTTTGAGAATGATAATGGTAACAAATGTACATATATGCTTGGCATACAATGGATGGTTGTATGGATTGTGATAAGAAAGAGTTGCATAAACCCCAAATAAAATGATTTTTAAATTTTTTATAAAAATTCCAGATCCCGGAGAGAGAAAAAAATTCCAGATCCCAGATAACAATGGTAAATATGATTATAAACCCATTTCACACAATTAATAATAGCAACATTACAAATGAATGCATAGACAGATTTTTTTTTTAATTCAAGTCCCCATTTCCAATTTGTGGATATTGTGCCCAAACCAATAGGAGCCCTAGTGGCTAGTGGTTTGTACATTGGACTTCTATGCATGAAGTTAGCAGTTCAAAACCAACATCTACTCTTTTGAGAAAAGATGAGACTTTCTATTCCCTTACTCACAGGTCTGAGAAACTCACAGGGACAGTCTGCCCTACAGTGCCAAGATGAGGTGGAATTGACTCTGGCAGGCAGTTTCCTTTGAGCCAAACCAACACAACTAGCTGCAGTCAAGTCAGTCCCAACCACATTCCACAGAGTGCTGGACAGCTGGGATCTTTTGAAAATCGACTGACAGACCTTTCTATACAAATGGAAAGCTCAAATGTGCCAGCCTTTCCATCATCACTGCCATGGAGGGTTTCTGAGACAACAGCTGTTCACAGAATTAGAAAGTTCATCTATTTCCCAAAGTGCGGCTAGGGTCTTTGAACTGCCAGCCTTCCCAGTTTCAGCCCAATGTGTAAGCATTACATCACCAGGGCTCCATCATTAACCATACCATAATTCTACTTTTCTTATATATAAAATAGGGTGATGATAATCTAGAGTGGTAGTAAGATTTCAGGGTGATATAAGACAGAAGGTGCCTGGAAAGTACTGGGGCTGCAGAATTAATGTCATGATCATTATTCATGGAATAATTCACAGTGAGTCTCTTCCCCTCCCCATTGAGGAACAATAGTAAACACTTCGCGAAGCGTATTACCAACTTAAATGAAAGATGTTTGTGGGTGGTGGGAAACCACTTGAGCACTTTCCTGAATTGGTGCTTTCCTGGCCTTGGCCTTGAAAACAAGCAAGAAGGGTTATAGGAAGGGAGATGAGAAGCGAGGAATGGTAACTAAGACTTGCTGCTGTTAACTAGACATAGCCTCAAAGAGCAGTTTAAGATGATCCTGTCCTCGAAAGGTGCCACTCAAGCACTGTAACCCCACCACCGGGGATGCAACAAATTTAGTCTGCTTTCCCCTCAGGCTCCACTCACCCTTCCTCCCCCAACTCCCTAAATAATGGTTGGGCAAATATCTTCAGCTAATTTCCTTCCAGGCATGCAAGCTGCTAACACTGGGAAGCACAGATAGTGTGGAATAGCAAATATGGCCAAAATTAGATTAAAATAACCTCCTGATAAACAAATTACTCACCAAAATACGTATTGGGCAAATGCAGCCAATATAACTAAAATAATAGCACCACCAGATGGCCGAAAGAGGTACTACATAAGCTGCAATCTGGCTTGGAACCAATCTGCCCATCAAAGCCACTGTATCTGTGGAAAGGTGCAGAGAAGAGAAACAACTGGGGAAGGCTAGTGCCCTTTCAGCATAAACTCTTTAAGATCTTTTTAAGTCCTTATGCAAAATGCATAAATATTTAGCATAGAGAACAGAACTTTGAGCCAAGAGATAAAAAGTGATGTGCCATGTTGACTGTGCATGACATAATAGGAGTCTGTAATCCTTCCTGTGCCTTGCTCCGTACCTTTCTCTTTCCCCATCATTGATCACCTTGCCCTGATGCTCAGCCTCAGTGGGTGCAGACACTGGGACTCCTCCCACGACAGGGCTGATATGTCAGGGAACCTTTGCTGGTCCCATCCATGTGTGCTTGTACATAGTCCACCATACGGTACTCTGTCTAACCAAAATAGCAGATGCTTCTTCACAGGGAAACCCTACTCACTCTTCTTGTCTGCTGTCGTCTAGTGAGTCCCTGACTGGTGGTGACCCCATGGACATCAGAAGGAAACACCACCCACTCCTCAGTTATCTCCATGGTCAGCTGCCTATCACACCATGGCAACGAACAGGCTTTTCATAGTCTCACTTTGACATGTAGATTGACAGGGCTTCTATCCTAGTCCATTTTAGTCTGGAAACTCTGCTGAAGGCCATTCCATGTCACAGCAACATTTAGACTTCCACTGACAGAGGTGGTGGCTGCCCGTGAAATGAACTGGCCAGAAATCAAATCCAGGTCTCCTACATAGAAAGTGAGGATTCTACCACTGAACCTACTGCTAGTAAGTAGTCCAGACCTCATTTCTGACCTGGGCCATATAAAGATCATGAGGCCTCCTTAATCAGCTAAGTATATAGATCAGTATACGTATCATTCCTGACATGCAAAGAACAGAACACACAATGGATATTGTTGTCATCTCAGCAGCATGATGGAAGTATCTTGCTGTGCTGTATTCATACAAAGTCAATCACAGGAGCAATGGTGACAAGTTCAAAGATTCATCAATATTATGCAAGGCAGGTATCTAGTTCTTAGAAACATACTTTGTGTTTTTCCAGAAGTTTTGATGGAAGAAGAGATATTGGGCCTGTAATTAAAGTCACAATTTTATTCTTTCCCAGGATCAGTATCAGGTTAGCATTTTGACTAACACATAGGGAAAGCAAACATTGAGACTTCATTCCAGAAAGTACCAGCGTGGGACAGTTAAGTACATGACTACTGACTCAAAGTGTGTCCCTCCCCCCACCTCCCCTAACCTCCTTTCTCCTTGAACTGAACCAGCAGTACCTCAGATAAAAGACCTGATAATCTGCTATTAACATGGCACAACTCTGAAAGCCCAGTGGCAGCTGGTTTGGTTTTCTTGGTTTACCCAAGGAACCTTAGTCAACATTAAGGAAATAGTGTCCCCTGTTGCTGCAATCTTACCTGAGGGATCCCACCCCTTGTGCAGCTATAGCTCAGTGGGAAAAACATGTATGCTACAAAAGCTCGAACTCACTGCCCCAATGACAACTCAGAGCAAGCCCCTCCCCCCACCCCAGGGAATCCTGGGCCTATAGCTGCTTCCAAGATTAAAGCAGGCAGAGTTTCCCCTGAGGAGCTGCTGGTGGTTTCAAACTGCCAACCTTATAGACTGCAGTCCAATATGTAACCACTCCACCAGCATCTACATACAAAAATACACGATTGACCCATTAGTAAGCTGGTAAGTTTTTATAAGGCTCCTATGCACTTCTATGAAAAAGTTTAGCATGGAAATTAAGTGCTGGTCAGAAGAGGAAAGTTGAGTGGTATTCTCGAAAAGCTCCCGAGAGAGGTATTTGTGTTCGGACCTGAAGAAGTTGGTGTGGTATAGATGTGCCTAGTAGGTGAAGCATTCAAAATCATAGAGAGCTAGATGGGTCAGTCCCTGTCTCTGTCTGCAGTTTCCATATGTGAAACTGTGAGAGGTTGTTTTCTTGAGTGAGTTTATCAGGTTCTGGGAAGTGATGGTTCTCTGTGACTATGTCGCAGGGCTCACCTTGGGAAGAATCAACAGAATCTAATTAGTCAAGGATCTAACCTCACTCCTGCTTTTAAAAAAAGTTTGACTACAACAGCACTAAGTAACCTTACAGGTCCTTTCCAACTCTCATAGTCTGACCTGGAAACCAAAAGGGAAAAACGTTATGTGAGCAGAACCTTGGGTAGAACCGTGCTTGGAAGTCAGATCCACAGATTTCAGACTCTACATACAGCATACAAGTGCAATGAAGACAGACTGCATGCATCCACTCATCAAAGCAATCACGATGACCAACCATTCTAAAATACACTGCCATTCTGTGCATTCCCCTGTCCGTCGGACAACAGAATTCCTGGCTGTCATGCCACATCAGACAGGTATTGAGATCGAGGGTTATCTGGGAAGGATCAGGGCTCTCAGCACTAAGGAGTTACTTCCCTCCCATGTTCTGGGGCAACAGGCTGACAAACTGTCCCTGTGAGCCAGCCAGACCGAGCATTAACTAGGGAGAAAAGAGAGAAGTCTCGTCTCTCTGCCAAAGTTCCCATTAGCCCTCTTACCTTCTCCCCCTCCTTTCTTCTCCCTTCTTTGTCTAACTTACAGTCCTGTTTCCAACACCCACCCCAGACTCCAACTTCTATAAACTTCCAGACTTTACTAAATGCTAATTATTAAGTTGAAGCAAAGATCGGAAGTGGACTGATGGTTCCCTTATTAAAAGCAAGGCCTGGCTCAGAAGGTGTTTCCTCATTCTAATGATGTGACCTTTAAATATGGTTGGAAAGGTAAGTTGTAAGATATTATATGAGCATTCATCACTGGAGCCTGTACAAGTCAGGCATAACCCCACTGTATCATGCTCAGTCAAGACAGGACCTGCCAGACTGCCATGCTTCAGAGAGAACTTTGGTCTAAAGCCTCAAGGAAGGAGGTGAGAGAGTGAAGACAAAGAGGAATAGTGGAGGGTCAAGGAAAGAAACATAAAGGTGAGACAAAAAAATGCAGAGGCAGAGGCAGGCACAGATACAAACACAGGGGTAAAGATAAAAAACATAGACATGATAGAGAAAGAGATAGCCCAGGTAAAGGGGTACTGATAGAAATGTGAATATAAACAGATGATAGAGAGGGCACAGGGATAGAGGAGAGTAAAAAGCATAGGAAGATAGGACAGAAAATGAGCTAAGGAGAGGGGTAGGGTTGTTCCAACTCATAGCGACGCTACGCACAACAGAAGGGAGCATTGCCAATGCTGTGCCATCCTCACAAATTGTTCTTAAGATTTGAGTCCAGTGATGCGTTCACTCTGTCTAATCTAAGCATGATGACCTTCTTCAGGAATTGGTCTCTCCTGATAATAAGTCCAAAGTCCATGAGACAAAGTCTGGTCAACCTTGCTTCTAAGGAGCATTCTGGTTGTACTTGTTCCAAGAAAGAATTGTTTGTTCCTTTCACTGTCCAGAGTACTGTAAATGTTCTTTGTCAGCATCATAATTCAAATGTGTCACTTCTTCTTCTGTCGTCTTTATTCAGGTCTAACTTTCTAACAGGCAGATGAGGCAATTGAAAATACCCTGGCTTCAGTCAAGAGCATCATTATCCTCAAATTAACATCTTTGTATTTAAATTATTTAAAGAAGTACTGTGCAGCAGATTTACTCAATGCAGTCTGTCTTTTGATCTCTCGACTGCTGCTTTTAAGCATTGATTATGGGTTCAAGCAAAATGAAATCCTTGACAACTTCAATCGTTTCTCTGTGTACTATGGTGTTACCTACTGGTTCAGTTGGGAAGATTTTGATTTTGGAAGAAGATATAGAAATGCTGAGATGAAAAAGAGAGAGAATTGAGATAGCAATAACAGCTATATAGAAAGACAGGAGGGAAATGTGTTCCTTTGATTTATGAGAGAGAGAAAAAAGTACCTGCCATAGAAAAAACCTTATTTCTTAATCAAAGTTTTATTAAGTATTTGATAATAAAAGCTAAGTGTTTCTATAAAGACTTACAGCCTCACAGACCCTAAATAGGGGCCGTAGTGGTGTAGTGGTTATGAGTTGGTCTGTGATCCTCAAGGTTCACAGTTCAAAACCAACAGCTGCTCTTTGAGAGAATGCACTGTCTTGGAAACTCACTGGAGCAGTTCTACTCTGTCCCACGGGTGCTATGAGTTAGTGAGGTATTGGATGGATGCCAGTGAAGTGAGGTGGTTAACCCTCCAACCCCTATGAGTTGGAATTGAGCCAATGCAATGGGAATGCAGTTACTCTGAGGCAGTTACATAATCTGTCAACCTGAGTGAAGGGATAGAGTCTAGCCTGTCAGTCAAGTCATAGCCAATCATGCCTTTGTGCAAAAATTATCTTCTTCTGAGGATTATGGGAACTTCTTTCCTAGTGGTGAATCTTTTTCAATTTGTTTCTCCAGTCAGCCTCAGCCAACACACATCTCTGGAGGAGGCCTTGATGACTTCGTATTCTCAATCCCACAGAGGCAATAAATATGCCCATCTGAAATGAGCCATGTTGGTGCAGTCTGCTCATTGAAAAGTTCGTGATTCAGACTTACCCAGGAAGAGCTGCCGAGAAAAACCTAGCAATCTGCTTCCATAAAGCCCATAGCCCAGAAAACCCTATGGAGCAAGACAATCCACCATAAGGGGACACTGTGTGTCAGAACAAACTTGGTAGCACACAGCAGCAATTGCAACCTTCACCTATTCTAATAATTATCATCAAATCTAGGGGCCCTGGTGGCTTAGTGGTTATCCATTAGACTGCTAACAAATTCAAAACCACCAGCCACTCTGAGAAGAAAGCTGGATCTTTCTACTTCTATAATCACTTACAATCTTGGAATCCCACAGGCAGTTCTACTCTCCCCTATAAAATACGTATGAGTCAGAAATGACTTGAAGGCATTGAGTTTGGTTTTGGGTATCATCAAAGCCAGAATACTCAATGTCTAAAAGAAGTGTGCCTTTAGGAAATAAAAGTTCACATACTGCATTCTCAAGTGTCAGGATTATTTCTGATAAATTAATCATATAGTATGATTTTAAACTCTAGACTAGAACTGACTTCTTGAATCTTGACTTAGTTTACATGATGTCTTTAGTTCTGGATAAGAGAGTGAGTTCATGCAGTTATTGTTCATTGACTTTGAGTTGATTTTGTAATATTTTATTATCTTCATATATTATCTTCTTAGTGACTTTGCCTGACTTTTCTTCACTTGATTTCTGTATGTTCTTATGTCCCACTTAGTCTGAAAGTATTGTTTCCAAACCAAAGAAACCTTTATTAAAGAAAACTATCACCGTGTAAAACTACTGTTTCTTAAAGTATCCTTCACTTAAAGACAAAATACTTTTGACCGTGGTATTCTCATACCTCCAACCCTTCACTGAAGAATTCTGAGGGCCTTAATTTACTCTGCATCACAGTACCAATTGAGGTGCCCCTGAGGGACTCAAATCACAATACTTTACAGTGGTCTTTGAGGAACAAAAATAATTCTGAGGTGGTAAGATCAGGACTGTAGGTTTCCCAATGAAAACCTCATAGAACAACCCTTCTTACCCTCTAAACACTGGCAAGTATACTCTGATGGGAAAAAAATTGCTTGGCACAAATTTCCTGTACTTTTTCTCACCAGTAGAGTTTTCAATTGTTTGAAAATGTCCTCATGGAAAGTCTCCACTGTCATTGTGTATCACAAGAGAATCTGTGAAGATTTACCCTTTTGAATCACCAAAAAGCATTTACCTTCCCTTCTGAGCTGACTTCTCTATTTTGAATTTCACTGGCCCAGTAGATACCCCCAAAGTCACTGCTTGGATTAGACATTATTCTAAGTCATTGTAACAAGATTAGGGTAAATCCAGAGAGAACTTTTCTGAAGCCATCCAATGGTCACAGTGTCCTGTTTAGACATATCTTATTTGGAATAAGCCTGTCATGCCATTCTAGTAGTGGTACTTTTGTTCTTACCTTGGTAAAGCAACTGGGGTATTTGATGGCAAGTCGAGCCTATTGTCAGATAATCCAAACCCAGAATATTCATGCCATGAAATACCCTGTTTAAGCCAGTGGAAGATGAACTGAGAGATAGTGATGGGGGATCAGAGAGAGGCAAAGACCAAACAAGAAAATCAGGGATAGAAATGGTAAACTAAAATGGCAACTGCCGGGAATGTTGCCCATGACAGACTTCACAGTTTAACTGTCTCCCTCTTCCCAGCTAGCTTCTGTATGGGATAAGAATCTTTCTTGACCTTTTACCCAGTCATTGGATGAAACCTATGTGCCCGTTTTGGTCTAGAATCTTCTTTTGCCTGCTTGTTGGCCCGTGCATGTTCTGCCATTGATATTGTCACCTTTTTGAGCTCATAGGAATAGTATTATTGCTAGGGTGGGTTGTTTAATATAAATAATGCAAAGAGAATGTTTCTATGAAATATAAATGTGAGAGTTGTTTTTTTTAATTGGTCTGCTTTATTTATTTAATTTGTGGAAGGACATTTAATTCATATGTGTTGTCAAATGGAAATGAATGAATGTCAACTAGGAACAATTTTGAACCTCTGGAGCATTTGGCTGGATCTGAAAGGATCCTCTTTGTTTCATAGAGTGTAGAGGTATTGCTGGGATCTTCTAAACATAATTCAGTATATGAGGCAGCTCAAATAACAAATAATTTCCCAGTCAAAAATGCCAATAATGCCTAGATGAGGACAATATGACAAGTTTAAGGTCGAGTATTGGGTAGGAAGAAAGAATGTTCTGGAATCTCCAATCCAATGCTCTCATGTAACTAATAAAGAATCTAAGAGTAAGATAAAAATCTGCATGGACAGCTCAGCAAAAATTGCAAACTATCCCTATACATCTTTCCAATGGGATGATGGAAGCTGCTGCACATGTGGAGGTAGCAGACTCTCAGTTCCCTAACTGAAGTCCATGTAAGAGTAGAATTACAAATCAAGATCACTTGTTCAATCCAGAAGTTATATGGATTCAGGGGGTGTAGGCCAGGATTGTCATTTTTATACCTATAAATATTCTAAATCATTCCAATCCCTGAGTAGCTCAAATGGCTAAGCACCCACCTACCCTAAAAGATAATAATTCAAACTGACTTAGTGGCATCTCAGAAGAAAGTACTGATGATATGTTTGAAAAACCCTGATGTTCTCCCTCTCTACACATGGCATCGCCATGAGTCAGGAACGACAACCTTGTGCTGATGCCTGAAAAGCACAGATTAACAGAGAAACATTCTTTACCACAGGCATTTCCAGTCTGCTGGGTGAGATGACAATGGGCAGTTTCAATGTTCTGTACCATATGCTGAGATTAGGCATCAAGAGGAGGTACACCCCACTCAGTCTGGAGAGTGAGAGGAAGGCTTTTTCAGAGGAACCTGCATCTGAAGGAGGCTCCAAAGGAAGAGCAGAGGCAACAAATTCTGGAACCTGAGACTTCTAGCATGGCATAGTCAGATGCCATGCACGGATAGCGGGCTTAAAACCTGAGTAAGTGAGGCTGAGTTCATTCTTTTGGCATTGACTACTGGTTTCTCTGGAAGCCAAGCTTCACATCATTGTAGCTGATAATTGACAAATGACTTTCAGATTCTTACATATGGTAGATATACTTTATATCAGAAGACTTGCCTCTAAATTTAAAGGTCAAGTGTGTGTGTGTGTAGAAAGGTAAGTAGCTCTTAATTAACAGAACTCTCTTCTCTTGAAACTACTAAGGCTGGTTTGGGAAATATAGAAAAAAGTCTCTTTCCCAAGGCACAATGTTCTTCAGCTGGCCTCACGGACTCCTGGGTGTTAACAAAAGAGCGCCCCCTTCCTCTGTCCTGCTGCTTCAAACACCAGACATTTTATTTGGGAGTGACAGCATGAGCAGGAAATGAGAAATAAAATGTCAAACTCAAGGCACATTGAGTTTTATGGATGCACAGGGTTCAGGAAGAACAGTTTCCCTCTCCTATCTCCAGGGCCTCCTATCCATTGGTTCTTCATTCTCCAACCTGCACGCTCCAGTTTTCCTCTAACTGCAGGTCATGAGCTAGTGGATGGACCCATGCATTACAAAGTTTCCAACAAATGAAATGAATTCAAACTCCAGTTTTTGTTCTTCACTCTATAAAGGGAAGCAATGTTGTGATATGGTACTTTCTCCATTGTCAGAGTTGACAGAGATGTATGGTTAGAAGCAAAAGGTGTTTTCAATTTTATTTATTTATTTATAAGTTTTATTAAAGCTCACCTATTACCCACAGGCCTCAGGCTCCCTGTAAAGAAACAAATATCACTATGGAAGCAGCTAGTTTCCAAGGTACCAAATTAAAATAGATGAAGAGGTAAAGGGGGGGGATATGAAAACATTAAACTAAAACTCCTTCAATCCCAAGTGCATGATGCTTTTTATTACATTTCATACATGAAATTGACTCCCAATCCAATTAGGCCTGGGCTACTAGGCAAATATCCTCAAATTATTCAGACCCCCAAAGCTATTCTTTTGCAATCACTCAAGTAACTGGGGACAAAAGCCAAAGTTTTCATATAAAATTTGTGTTAGCATCTATACTGTCGAAGCAATTTCTTACATTCTGTCTGCCGCAGAGTACAGAGCTATGAGCTGTGTTAGCAAGGAAGCCCCCAAATCCTACTTCCAACATGGCCATCACCTCTTTCCCCACAATCCATTCGAACTGGAACTTATACCACAAATTCTTAAATACTGCTGGTCTAACCAGGGCTTCATGGCTTTTAGCAGACAATAAATAACCTGTAGGTAGAGAAAGGTCTGATGTTTGCCATTGCTAACTGCTGTTAGGTGTCATGGAGTTGCTTCCAACTTACAGCAACTCTATGCACAAGAGAAGGAAATCACTCCAGTCAGTAAACCTCCGCTTAACCAACCATGACATCCTTCCTTCTCCAGGGACTTGTCCATCTCCTTCCTGACAATGTTTCCAATCCTGATGTCGAATTAGTAAATACTTTTAATTATTTACAAATTTGTAAATAATAGTTTCTCAAATTAGTAGAGAAGTATTAAGTATTAATTAATATTATATGAAGTTTTAAGTAAGATAAAAGATACAACCCTGACTCACACCTTTCCTAATTTTAAATCACACAGTGTCACTTTTGTCTATGTTAGAATTGCCTCTTGATCCGTGGACAGGTTCTACATGAGCACAATGAAATGCTAGGGAGTCCCCTTTCTTCACAATGTTATTCATAATTTGTTATGTTCCACTTGGTCACATGTCTTTGCATCGCTAATAAAACATAAGTAAACAAATTTTTGGTATTCCCTACTTTTCACCAAGAACCATCTGACAGCAGCAATCATGCTTGCTTTTGGATCAAATGTCTTGGTAGCTTTATGTATATGGTATCCCTACACAAACAAACAACAACAAAACCATTGCCACTGGGGAAGTTCTTACATGGTTACTTTATAAGCTATAGGGTGGAATTGTTCCATCGAATTCTTTTGGCTATAATCTTCATAGAAATAGATTATAAGGCCTTTGCTTTATGGTGTCTTAGGGTGCATAGGACAAAGTGTACCACCCAATTACAATGGTTGTGTGGTGGGCTATATTTGGAGTTGCTAACTACAAGATCAGTGTGAACCAAGCAGCCACTATGCAGAAAAAAATAGGAAGCAGATTCCTCCCATAAACTCAAATGGGCAGTTCAACTCTGCCCCAGGGCACTGGGAGTCAGAGTTGACTTGATGGCAGTGAGCTGAGTTGAATAGACAGTGGTGAGCCAAACTAGAAAGATAGTAGCAACTTCTATGTACTCGTGCTCTTGGAGCAGCTGTAATATTCTCCATTACACGCAAAAATGCAGGCCAGGCCTCTATTGCATTGCAGGTAAAAAATGAGCCATGGAGACCAAAGACTATGTTTCAATAAATTCAAAGGAGAACGAAATAACCACTCTTCAAAAAAGGTACTTACTGGATTTCAACAGTGCTGCCAGAACTTCAGCGGCTGCCCTGGGGAAAGAGAAAAGTGGAAAAGTCAATGTTCAATGGTTTTTTTGTAAGCCCAAGGATCTGACAGCAAGCTGCTCATTGCAAGTACCTAACAGCTCCGTCATTAACAAGGAAGTAGGCTTTCTATTGATTGTCCCACTGGTCGTCAAAGAAGCATAATGCAGAGACTGCTCTGGAGCATCGTGTCCATCTTGCAAATGTGTCTCAGGGGTCCTCTCTGCTGCTGAACATCTCTTCCTTTTCTCCTCTTCTCTTTCACCTCCCACCAACAGCCTTAGCCAGAGCCTTAATTTTTCTGCTGTCCATCAGAGGAAGGGCTTGTCAGGTTCCTGATTTGTACACATAGGGACTCTGGGAGATTAGGGGATAGGGATGGGTTTTGGAGGTCGAGTTTATGCAGCAATGATGTGCAAGCTTCTGGAAACATCCATGCCCTTGGGGATGTCCTGCAGAACATTCAGACCCGGGAGTGTGTGGATGTTTCCTCAGGGCAGGACATGAGTATGTCAAGATTTTTTTCCAAAGGTATTACATTCTTCCTTGGAGGAATTTCACAAACTATACAGTGGTGAATTAGAAGAGAAAGAATTAAAACCACCTTTCTCCCATTTCTTAATGTGGCATTCATGTACTTATACTAATTTTATGATTGAAAGGTAGGGATGGAGTCTAGCCTGTTAATCTGGAGATAGCCATTGAGTAGCCAATGAGGCCTCTATGTGGGCATGACTTTCTCCTGAGACTTCTGGGAAATCCCGTGATATTTCCATCATGAAGATGAGAAGCTATCTTCCCCAGTTGTTGGGAGTTAGCCTAAGAGACGATGAATCACGGAAACGACAAGATGGCAGCATCTGAGAAGCTGGAGTTGCTGGCAGAGAGACCACACAGCTTTGCCCTGATGAAGCCAGACCTCTGAAGCTGGGGCGGCCATATGGAGACCTCTGCCAATGATGAGTTACTTCTGCTGCTGATGAATCCTGAGTCCTGAAAGCGAGGAACCATGTGGAGACCCCTGTCAGCTCTGGGATTCTGCACCCAATGACCTGTGACTTTGTGAGTTGGAAGGAGACTTTATAGACCGATTTTGGGCCTATGGGTTAATATTGGATTTATGACTTTGAACTGGACTGGGCTCAATGTCCTGTTCCTCTTGTATATAAACCTTTTCCTTATATCTATATGCATGTCTATGAAATTTGTTCCTCTATTCTACCCGGACTAACTCACTTAATGACCCTATAATCTGATTTCTGAGCCTGAAAGGGTCAAACAAGGACCTCCTATGAAAGAGGGATAGAGGGACAGGGGTCATGGGAATTGAGAGCCCTATGCTGTAACTGGTTCCTTGCTTTTTTGGATGGATACAAAGGTTTTTCATGTCCCCAATAGTATATGCTGTGTACCATTTAGTTGATCCTGACAGATAGCAACCTGTAGGGTGGAATAGAATTTTCCATGGGATCTAATTGTCAAGTCTTCTTTCCCACAGAATCCTGGAGGGCTTAGGCCAGTGGCTTCAAACCCCTGATCTTTCAGTTAGCAGTTGGGTATTCAGCCATGGTCCCACCTGGGCTCCTTAGTTTCTTTCCAATGCTTACAAGACTACTTGGCTGATAGCTACCACCCCGCTAAGGAGGCTGAATCACCTGTCCAAAGTAATATGAGAGGACCACAAAATGTTCATGAAGAAATTCCATTATCTTTCATTTCCATCACTCTGCTTTAAAACCCAGGAACATGGTATTATAAGCCAACAATCTGCCAGGGATTCTTAAGTGAGAGGTGATCCCTTTACTCCTGAAGTGTCATCTCAAGTGGGACTGGTGACCACACAGTAAGCAATTCAAACCTATCAATTTCTCTGCAGGAGAAAGAGGTAAATATACAGTCTCATAAATCCTACATAGTGTCACTAGGAATCAGAATCAACTCAATACCCATCAGTTTTATAAAGTTCTCTCATATAGACATAAGCAAACATGGGACCCTGTATCCAGAAATTTGACTTCAATTTCTCCTTCTTTCCAATCAATTTATTTTTTCCACCTAGAATTTCAATAGATTGTCTACTATTAAGCAATAGAGACAGCAGTAAAAACACAGAAATAAAGTAGAAAATGCTGCATCAAAGTTCACAGAGCTCCCCATTATCTGCAAGAGACCCAGGCAATAACAGAGGCCAGAAATTCAGGGTCCAGTGCAGACCCACAGCAGGAATGACATCTCCACTCTGCAAGACCAGCAAAATTTTAAGGCAGACACAAGGAAAGAACAGCAAGTTCCCCTTAGCAGATTAATTTAGTTAGCATTCCCAATCATAGTTTCCTCTAACTCGATTTTATCTTTCTTCTCCTCACTCAATTTTAATCCACATCATTTAGAACAACACATTTCAGAAATGAATACATCGAGGGTGTTGGTGAGGATCCAAGCTAGCATGGAAAATGTAGGTACTTCAATGCATGGAGCCCGGCTTGGGTGACACAAAATGCAAATCAATATTCTAGGGAAAAGAATAATAGTCAAATTAGATCAATCTAAAGGGGTTAGTAAGCAAAGATGGAAACTATGGAGACAGGAGAAGAAGGAGAATGCCCCAAGCCAAACAAGTAGCTCCGTTCCAGCTCCGCGGCCAGGTTTACAAGTCTGATTTTGAAGTTGACAAATGAGGTGGCAGGAGAAAGATGGGTCTTTCTTCTCCTAGTAAGAGTTACAGTCTCAGAAGCTCATATAGGGTAGTGCTTCCCTGTCCCATCAGGTCAGGATGAGTCAATATCAACTTGATGGCATTGAGAAGGGAGGTGAAAGCCCATTGTGTGGGGGACAGGCTAGTGGTGGGAAGGCACATGCCAGTTAGGAAAATGAGAGGTAATAAGAGCTCCACTAAAAATAATGACATGGAAAATTTTAGAGCTCCACTACCTCTTACTGGAAGGCTTGGCATTTCCAAAGAGTGGAACAGAAACGCAGAATCCTGAGTCCGGTCTTCTATCCTACTGAGCCAGCATCTTTATTATAACAAGATCCCCAGGTATTTCATAAGTGCATTAAAATGTGAAATCACAGTGATCGTGTACAGCATCAATATTGGTATTGAGAGGAAGATTCACTGTGGTCCTCAGAACTCATCCTTCTAGTAAGTAACTATTAACATGATAGCAAAAGGAATATGAGCTCCCAAAGTACTGTTATATGATATACATTTAGTGCCCCATTAGTCAAAGAGGTCAGAGTGATTGGGAGTGATGAGAAAGATTTATTTCTTTATAATTAACAATGGGAAATCAAAGTATAATCCAATTTAGGGAGCAAGAGCAATGATATAGATAAGGTTTGAGATCACAGTCTAATATTCTAAAGAAATTGAATGTATTATATAGGTAATAAGAAGCCATTCACTTTATTTGTTTGGTTGGTTTCTAGTTTGTTGTTTTGTTTTATCTAGAGAGCCTGCTAGCAAGATTGCAAACATGAGAGGAAGGTTTTTGAGGAATGTATTAGTTGCTCTGAGATGCTAGTTACAGATGAAAAGGAAACAGAAAGTGCAGTACCATTGAAACACTTAAGTCAATGGGAGAAGAGAAAGGTCATGAAGTAAAGGGAAACTGAGGTGTTTAAAGAAGACAATATTTTTGATTTGCAGCTTGATATATAGAGAGTTAGAAATAATTGCTGGGGGGGGGAAGCTATGTGGAACTGTTCAAAATGCTACTGGAACCACGGGACTCTGGAGAACATATATGAAACTCCACATAGAGTTAGAGATAAGTATGGATTGCTGGGATGGTGGTTAGCTTCTATCATGTCTGCTCTTACTCATGGCTATCCCATGTCTAACAGGAAATAAAAGATCTGGGTCCTGTGCTTTCTTTGTCCTCACCCATTATTCAGGTGAAAACCTAGAATCATTAGGGATTTTGAGTAACTTCCAGTTTACCGGGATCATTTTCTACCACTATATATTGGAAAATATTTAGCTGTGACAGAGTTTTCATTGGTTAATTTCCTGAAGGAACTTACCAAGCATTTATACCTATTGTGTGTTAGTCTGAAAGTTATACTGAGAGTTATCCACCAGTTTGACTCTGGTGATATTTGAAATACAGTTAACAAAACTTCCAACATCTTATGTCATCGGTAGGTGCCATCAAGTCAGTTTCAACAGTCAGAGCAAGAATAGGAAGCATTAGTACCATAGTAATAATTATTGTAGCCATGAGAACAGTTATGTTGCGTGAGGACATTCATTCAGGAGAAAAATTAAGTGCTGTTCCTTTAAAGAGCTACTCTAGACAGCAACAAAAGAAAATGAAACTTACTGCTCTTTAATCATGTCTGACTTTTAGCAACCCAGAGTAGACAGAGTAGAACTGACGCTGTCAGGGAACAAAGCTGTGAATCTTTGTAGGAGCATAAAGCCTCAGCTTTCTTCTATGGACCAGCTGGTGGCTTTGAACTGCTGATCTGGTGGTTATCAGCCCAACACATGAGCCTTGTTACCAAAAAGACTCTGACTTTAAAGGGAAATAAATCACTAAATTAGTAAGAGAATGCGCAGTCAAAGAAGTGGGCACCAAAGGGGGCTTAATTTCAAGGAAAGAGTTTTTAAGGCAGGAACTCTTTTACATAGAGTATATCTAAACATCAGGTTCTGATCCAAGAGTGGAATCCATTTGATAGATATTGCCTAGCTATAATGACATAGAATAAAATATATCAGAGTACCTGTTGAATCCAGATACTGGGACACCCAAGGAAGTATCCCCAAGAGGCCCTGCATTTTGGACTTGGGAAGAAGTAAACATCTGAACTTCTGCTCCATTGTCTGAGCCTTGAAAATTACCTGCGTTCCCATTGTAACACCAAAATATAGAACCTAATAGAATGAAGGCAACGACTTTGTCAATGAGTGACTGCACCTACAAAAAGCATGACTTTTAGGTGAGGAAGTTTAAATGAGTAATGTAATTTTAAACAACTTCTACAACAAGAAACAAAGCTGATTGCATTGAGTGAATGGACTGATGTCCCAAAGTTAGTGCCTTTTGGGGTGCTATAGTTCCTCTTTCTAAATGTGGGCACATGCTACCTGTAGTTTGGGTATTCTATGGAGAAGAACATTATTCTGTAGAAGAAAATTTGGAGGTAAGATGTTGTTTTCCTGAAGCTTAAACTGATACCATCATTTGTTTTCTTTGGGCTTCTGGGATGGAAAATAGGAATGTAAAATGCCCATCTCTACTTGACTGTCCCTGGATTTCAATTATGCAGTGAGTCCTTTCAGGAATGTTCACAAAAACACCATGCTTTGAGAGAACAGTCAGAGTAGATAAGGCAAAGTGGAATGGGCTACATGATACTCTCACGAGGACTTAGGCAAGATTCTACAAATCAAACATCATTTCTTCTTGTATCCTCTTACAGAAAAGAAGAGTAAAAATTGCATCTCTTTTCCTGTAGAAAAACCTATAATGATTCTCTTGTCAGGGACTACGAAAAAGGAATTCCCACAAAATGGCAGATAAGGAAGATATGGTTCACAGATCCTTTAAACCAAATACACAACAGACCAACTGAAACAAATTTGGATGATGACCCTACAGTCCCAAGCTTCAGTGATAGTGACGATGTGGCTTGAATATCACATAGGAGAAATAGATGAATAAAATCAGAGACAGACAGTGAAGTGTCAACTGGTCTGGACTTTTGGATTTTTGAAAGTAGTATTTTCTCAACACAGCAGGAGTTCCCTGGTACACAGGAGTCTGGTGGGATCTTCTGTTGTTCCTCACATCCTTGGCCAGTCTCCCAGAACCTACCCAATGGTTGATGCCATCACTTGTCTCCCACCGTAGAGAGCCCCGGCTGTACCTGAGGTCAGACTTATACCTGCATGGATAAGTGATGGGCACATCACCCCCTAATCTGCAGGAGCTGGAACTCTTCTCCATCAGATCAGCAGAGCATACAGTTCTGCGTCCCCATCCACCCTGCCCCAGCAACCTTCTGGACATTGAAGGCTTCCTTCCTGGAACAAACATCCTCATGTCAGCCATCATCTGATCTGCCATAGACAACTTCCAGACCAGGTGCCTTGGCCCCACACAACATCTAGGCTGGCAGAAACTCAGTTAATAACTGAGTGACCTACCTCTTATGAGCTCCTTGGCTGGTAGAAAATGCCAACAGTTTTTTTTTTAATTATTTCTTTCTTTTTTCTTTCCCTCTCCCTTATCCTATCATTTTGTCCTCTATTTTACTTTTACTTTTTTTTTCTTTGATTATGTTGCTTCTATTTTCCTTTGCCCTTCTCTTCCATTTTAACAATTTGATAGTTTTATTTATATATACTATTCTCTTTTCTTTAACCTTCCTAGTTTTGTTTGTTGTGTTTTTATTTCTTGTGTTCTCTTCCCTCAGTTTTATGTCCCTTCCCTGTTGTCTCTTTTTAAAATAAAATTTTTCATTCTTCATTCATTTTTTTGTTTGGTTTTGATTTTTCTCTTGATTTTTGTTTTGGAGTTTTTGTCCCACCCAGTGGAAATTAACTATTGTGCCCACTGACCTAGTCACATCCATACTTCCTAGAGACTCCCTACTGGCAAATGGCCACTATCTGCCTTTATACCCCCTGATTAAGGATAGATAGTAGCCAACACCAGTCAAACACACTCATAGCCATGTTTAATAATTTTGTTTAGAAAGAGCTGCATGCACACTAATATTCTCTATCACCTCCACCAAGAAATGAGTGGTAAGTGCATAAGAGCACATGGGAAGATAAGCAAAATAGCACACACATATCTCAAAAAGGATGGACAACTTCACTTCACTAGTTAAGCAAGTTATCTAAACAAGCAGCCAGATGATTTTTTATGAGAACTAGGCAGCATTGTCACTACCTGATAAGGAATCCAAAAGAATGATATCTAGGTACTTCAACATATTGAGAGAAAGGTTGAGAAAACTGAAGGCAAAGGCAAGTGAAACAGTAACAAGAAGAAGAATTCAAGAAAACACCTAAGAATAAGCTAAGAAAGGAAGTGAAAAATTAGACACCATATGAAAACTACAAATAGAATTTTACAAGATGAATACTAAGATTTCAGAAAAAGACAGCACATTGGAAAGATGCAGGTACAGAATTTAATTGATGTGAGGCTGAAGTAATGTACTTTGAGACAAATATCTCAGGACTAATCTGCAACAGGAACCATTCTTAAAAAAGGCTAAGAAATCTAATACATATGTGAGACACCATCTAGAAGAATAACGTACATGTCATTGGAATTTCATAATAAAAACACTTAACACACTAAGAATATAAGGAAATTCTATCTCGATAACATGCTTTATGATTATGCTTCACCAGTTGACCACCTATGGATGTGACCTGAATTTGTCGTGCGTGCAAGTATCTCTTACTGGTTCCATGACAGAGATTTATTCGGTGGCTTTTTGAATGTGCATGGAGATCTTTTTCTTCTTACACATTGTTTGTATTTTGCCTGTATACTATTATAATTTATCCTTGCCACATTAGGGGGATTTTATTTGCTTTCTTTTGAGTCTCCCAGCTGTAAAGCAGAGGAGGAGTGGATACATCCTGATACTAACTGATACCAGAGGACAGAGGGAAAATAGGGATTGGGAAAGTGAGGGATAGTGAAAGGGGATTTGGGAAGGTGAGGAATAGTGAAAGGGGATTTGGGGAGTAAATCATGCAGATGGGAGCAATAGAATGGATTGTGATCACTCAACTCACATTAAGTTGATTTATCCATTGGGGGGGGGTGCTGAGGGAATGCTCTAAAATTGATGTGGTAATAATTGCACAGTTTTCCTTTATACTATTGAGTGATTGAACTATTGAATACTACCACATGTAAATTATGTGCAAAACTTGGGGGTGGGAGGAAACTACAGATAACATCATCCTGATGAATTCTTTTTCTCTAAGATTAGGAAAGATGTTTACTCTCACCACTTTCATTCCATATTGTAGAGGAACTTCTGTTTTAACAGAACTAGAAATTTATGAGAGTGTGGTATTAGCATAAAGATAGATATATAGGAATCCAGGGACTAGAATTGAGATTCAGAAATAATATTTATGTTTAATTGATTTGAAGCATAGGTACTAAGGCTATTCAAATGGAAAAGAATAAAATTTTCAAAAAATGATGCTAAGAAAATTGAATATTCGCAGCCAAAGAATGTATTTGAATACTTGTCCTGTGATAGGTAAGCTTTTTGTGCGAACATGGCCAAAGATGATATATAGGTCTATTTTGACAAAATGGCCAATGAACACATGAGATCAATTAAAGGGCAGAGATAGAAATGGCTTGGCAAACTCCAAGCCTCTTGCTCCTGGATCTTTGGACCAGCTGGCTGCCTTGTTCATCCTGTTTCTCGATCTCCAAGCAACACTACCCATGGGACACCTAATCATAGACTGTGTCTCTGTGAGTTGAGATTCCTTGAAGCCCTGGTTTGCCACGCTCCTGAAATATACATCTCTTGGGCTGGAGACTGTTGAACTCTGTCATCTGGCTGACTGACTGTTGGTGACTGCTTTGCCGTTTGCGGCTTGTGGCCAGATATCCTGAATTGCTCTACAGAGGACGACTCAGTGGCCATCAAGATTCCAAGGTCTGCCCTCTACCAGCTGTCTCACGCAAGTGAGTTGCACTGAGCCATTTGTACTGCTTTAAAGATTAGTTAACTATTTATTTCTTATCTTACATATCCTTCTATCTATATAAATATATAAAGAGAATTACTAGGGCCCTGGTTTTGTTTCTCTAGAGAACCCTGTCTAACACATGCCCCATGGAAATAGTGCTCAAATTAGATTATAGAGCTAAAATTTGGAAAGTCCTAAAAGAAAACACAGAGGTAAATCCTCATGAACTTAGGTTTGGTGGTGTGTTTTGTTGTGGTCATTGTTATTGTTTAGATCTGACTAAAACACCAGCAACAAGTGTTAAATGAAGATATATTGGACTTAAACAAGTTTCTTCAAATTATAAATATCAAAGGACACAATAAAGGAAGTCAAAAGACAACCCACTGAATGAAGTAGAATATTTTCAAAGAATACGTGTGACATCAGTTTATTACTCAGACAATAGGAATCCCAGAGGGTACAAATGGTTTAGATGCTCAGCTCAACCAAAAGGTTGACAATTATAGTCCACCCAAGTTCCTCCAAAGAGAAGCCTAGTGATCTACTTCCAAAAATAACACAAGGAACTCTTAAAAAAACCCAGGTATCTCATTATACTCTAGCACACATGGGATTCTCTGAGTTAGTGTCAATGCCACAAAAACTGGTACTGGTTCTCATAATATATACAGACTGTGTCAACTGCCATCAAATCAAGTCATGTTGAACTCTGGGTGATCCCTTGTACTCAAAATAAAACATTGCCTGTTTCTAAGACATCACGATCATCTGTTTGATGGACATCATTTTAGCCTTTCAATCAGTGTGTGACATTTCAACACTATATTATTCAGAGTGACCCCAAGTATTGACATTGCCTTATTTTTCAAAATAGAGCACCAGGACTTTCTTCTTACCCTGCCTTAGTCTTGAAGCACTTCTAAAATTTTTCCAGGGTGGAAGATGCTGTTGGAATATGAAATACTATGGACATCAGTTTCAATTTCAAAGCAATATAGAAAACACTGCAGTGTGACCAACTAGCAGACTGGTGGTGGAAAGAAGTCTTACAACTCAAGATTAAAAGACAATTAACCAAATTTTAAAATGGCCAAAATAGCCAAGTAAACCATTCTCCAAAGACCATACAAGCATCCGTTAAGATGCTCAATATTACTGTGGTTGTTAGGTGCCGTGTAGTCAGCTCTGACTCATAAACAGCACTATGTAAAACAAAACAAAACACCACCCAGGCCCACATCATCCTACAGTTGTTCCTTTGTCTGAGCCCATTGTTACAGCCACTGATTTAATCCATCTTGTCAAGAATCTTCCTCCCTTTCACCATTCCTCTGCTTTTCCAATATGAGATCCTCCTCCAGGAATTGATCTCCCTTGATAGCATGTCCGAAGTATACAAGACAAAGCCTCCCTATAGTTGCCTCTAAAAAGCACTCAGGCTGTGAGATAGTTCAAGTTTATTGTGTCAACCTGGCCAATAAGCACATGTGGGGCTAATTGAAGAGTGGAGAGATAAAGTTCTTAGATATCTTGCTTTCTGATGGTCGGACCCGGGGGCAGCTGCCTTAGTCAGTTGCCTGCTTCAGCTGGCAGGGCTTACTTTCTGTGAGACATCCCTGAGAAGTCACATGGACCTACCTCCATGCAGCCCTGAGTGCTGGAGCAACCATTTGGAGAGCCCTGGCAGCGCTGAGATGCTTACATGCTCACTTATTCAGCTTTCCTCCTGCAGTCAGCATCATTGCGTGTGCTTTGTGAGAAGAAGGAAGACTTTGTGATTGGCGTTGGACATATGGATTAATGTTGGACTTGTGGGCTTGGGCAGCACTGAGTTGGATGTTTTCTTAATGTGCATTTACCCTTTGTATAAAACACTCTCTTATACATATGTGTGACTGTGGATTTGTTTCTCTAATTTACCCAGATTAACACAGGCTGTATTCTGCCAAGACAGCTTTGCTATCTCTTTTGGCAGCTCATGATACTTTAAATATTCTTCCTCAGCACCATAATTCAAATGCATTGGTTCTTCTTAAGTCTTCCTTGTTTAACATCCAACAGTCACATACATATGAGGTGATTAAAAAGACCATGATTTGAGTCACATATACTTTAGTCCTTAAAGTAACTTCCTTGCTTTTGAACACTTTCAAGAGGTTGTGTGCAGATTTACTCAATGATCTGCATTATTCAATGTCTTAACTGCTGCTTCCATGAGCATTGATTGTGGGTATAAGCAAGACTTCCCCACTTTCAGCAAGCAAGCTTGTGTCATTTGCATGTCTAAGGTTGTTAACAAGCCTCCCTTCAATCTTAATGCCACATACTTTCTCGTATAATCCAGTTTTTCTGATTATTTGTTCATCACACTTACTTAACATGTATGGTGGGAAGATCCAAACCTGATATTTACTTTTCCTAGTTTTACAGCATGTTATATTCCCTGTTCCGTTTGTACAACTGCCTCTTGATCCATGTACAAGTTCTATAAGAACACACATATTCTGTAATTCCCATTTTTTTAAAGATACCTACAATTTATTGTAATTCACAGACAAATACTTCAGAATAGTTGATAAAACACCAGTAAACATCTATTTTTGGTACTACCTGCATTGGCTCAAGGTCCACCTGATGCCAGGAATGATATCCCTTTGTTCCACACCTTCTTCTGAATCTGCCCCAAACTTATCCATGTGTGATGGGAACTATTGTTAGATGATTCCAACACTTGATATCAATGATATTGTTACCAAAGAATGAGTACAGATATGGACCTCTAATAGGAAATCGGCCAAGTAGCTGCCTTCCAAATGTCTTGGCATATAGGAGTACATGCTTCCAGTGCTGCATCAGTTTGTTGAAACATTTCAGTTGGGATTCCAACAATTCCTGGAGGCTTATTTTTGTTTTTTGGACATCACTGCCGTCTGGTGGGAGTGGGAGGCCCAGCCTTGCTCCTGGAGAGCTGCTGTTGGATTTGAACCGCAAAACTAGTGGGCCACAGTCCCGCACTCAACCACTATGCCCTCTGGAGCCTTATTTTTAGGTAATATTTTAAGTGCAAGTTGTACTTTTTTCTTTAGTGCCATTGCTTCCTGTGTCATTAAATATTTTGTCCCCAGAAACTTTCAATACGGCAACTCAAAACTTGAATTTATTTAGTTGTTTTTCTTTTTAATTTAAGTTATGTTGAGTCTGTTCTTCCATTTTGGTTTGCTGACTCTGTGCATATTTCATTTTAATACTTTGCTTTGTCTTCTCAAGCTGTCCTTTGAAAATTTCTGTTCACCTCTTTTGATTTCAAAATTTCTTCCATTTGTCTTAGCTACTGTATGAATAAGGACAAGTTTCAGAATCTCTTCTGGCATTTACTGTGATGTTTTCTTTCCTGTCTTTGTAATGACTTTTTGTTTTCTTCATTCAATGCCACTTTTTATTGTTAGGTATCACCCAGAACAGTGGTTGGCAAACTGCGGCTGCCGAGTCATATGTGGCTCTTTCAACGCGAACTTGAGGCTCTGATGTAACATTGAAAACATTTGCAGATTATTATTTCAGATCATGTAATTTCACTTGTTTGGAAAAAACATTTAATGCTGGGACAGGATTAGTTCTTTCTCAAGAGTTCACAGACCACTGACCTAGTCAATTCCCTGTCAACATTATTAGCAATTAGGAAAATGAAAATAAAAGCTTTATATACAGGAAATACTGTAAATGCAAAGACCACCTACATGAAAAACAATAAATTATCAAGGGTTCATGGGGGTGTGGGGATTGGAAATGAGGAGCTGAAGCCAAAGGCTCCAGTGGAAAGACAATGTCTTGAAAGGGTTGATGGCAACCTCTATACAAAGGGGTCTGACACAATGCACGGGTGGATGGTGATAAGAGCTGTAAAGAGCCACCAATGAAATGATTTTTCAAAATATCACCTGATCAGAATCTACTGCCAGCAAGTAGACATGAATCTATAATCATCCAGGAGGCACTGAACAAAAATATTGCTTTCTATGTGAAGAAAATTGAATTCCCATATAATTATGGTAGGAATGTAAAGTGAAGCAGGTACTGTGGAAAACAGTTGGTCACTTTCTCAAAGTATGCTACAATAATGACATTTTTATTTATATTTACTATTATGATTAGATTCCATTTAATCAGTTCCCCTAGCAACCATATATACAATTCAATGCAATGAATACAATATAAGGAAGCACTTCCAAATCCATTTTTTACCATCACTGAGTGAATTCATCTCACTGAGGGTGTTTGTAATTTATTTGACACTATACTTCTCCAGATTCTTGGCTTAGTTGTTCAGCATCCAGATTACATAATTATGATAAAGATAGACAACCTTCATGCATACTTTTTCCTGACTTAAAATCATGCAGTATCCCCTCAGATTGTTTGAATGATTGCCTCTTTGTCCGTGTACAGATATCACAGCAGTACAATAAAATGCTCTGGAATTCCCATTCTTCTTAATGTTATTCACATTTTTTGTCCACATTAGTTTAAAGCGGTATTAGTGAGGTGGAAAGCTTACTTATAATATGCAAGCTACAGATGACACAACTTTGCTTTACGAAAGTGAGGAGTACTTGAAGCAAGTGCTGATGAACAACAAAGAGTGCAGGTTTCAGTATGGATTACAATTTAATGTGAAATCGATCTCTAAATCTGAAATACGCCATGATAAGTGGAGTAGATATTGAAACTGTCAAAGGTTATATTAATAATCAATGCTTATGAAAAAAGCAATCAAGAAATCAAAGATGTATTGCATTGGGTAAATCTACTGTCCAATGGAGAGAAAGGTTGTCATTTTGGGGAAGAAGATGAGCTTGATCCAAGTCATGATATTTCAAGCATCTCATATGTATCTAGAAGTTGAACAATGAGTGAAAAATACTAGAAAAGAATTGATGCATTTGGATTATACTGTTGACAATTAACTCTGAAAGAACTATAGATTGCCAGAAAAACAAACATCTATAATCTATAATGCTCCTTAGAAACAAGGATGATGAGATTATATCTCACACATGAAGAAAATGCTCAAGATGAATTGACCAAATAGGTGCATCAATGGAATCAAATGGGACAACAATTGTGAAAATGGCAGGGACGGACATTGTTCCATTTCATTAGACAGAGGGACACTGTGAATCAGAACCAGCTAAGGGCACCTGACAACAACAACAAGAACAACAATGCTAGCAAACATGGGATCATTTTAAAGGGATTGGCCCATCCTTATAGCATGTTCAAAATATATGAGATGGAATATTGTCATCTGGACTGCTAAGGAGCATTCTGGCTATATGCTCCTTAAAATTGGAAAAACAGGTTTTGGAGGTTCTTCTGGCAGTCCATGATAAATTTAATATTCTTCCCCAACACTTTAATTCAGATATGTAAATCCCTTATTCTTATTATTGATGGATCATTGCAGCTGTCACTTCTCATTTGTAGTTGCTCCACCTCAGCTCATCAAAGTCCCCAAGTGTGGTTTCATTCATGCCAATAAGGGTGAGTCAACTTTGAGTGAATCAGCTCACATGATTCCCTTCCAGAATTGTATATTTGTCTATTCATTAAATTTTTCCCCAGCCAATTTCTCAGAAGTAGATCACTAAATCCTTCTTCTGAAAGATTTTACTGAAACCTGCTCCCCTTCACTGGTATGTAAAATGTCAGTGGCATAGTTTGCAGCATCACAACAACATAGAAGTCCTCACAGTTTGACAAACTGGCAGACAGATATAGTCATGAGACATGAAAGTGCAAATTCACAAGATAGCTTGTAAATAAATGTTCATAGTTACATTATGCGTATTAGCCTAAATATGGAGACAACATAAATCTCTATCAAGTGATGAATGGATAAGTAAAATGTACATCCCTATATTGTCATACATTTTACCCTATCATTAAAAGGAAGGAAGTTCTGATACATGCTCTCACGTGGGTAATACTTGAAAATATGCAAGAAAGTGGAAGAAGACTGTCACAAAAGACCACAAGTTACCTGGTCCCATTTGTATAAAGTGTTCAGAATAGATAAATCCATAGAAATAAAAAGTAGTTCAGTGGTTGCCTGGGGCTGGGGCAGACAAGAAAGAAAAGAAAGAGGAACTGGCACTGATAATAGGATTTCTCTCTGGGGAGTTGAAGGGGTTCTAAAATTAAATAGGAATGATGGTTGAACAATCTGGTGAGTATACTAAAAACCCAGGCACTATAACATTCTAAATAGGTGGATTGTATGTTACATGAAAATATAGCACACTAAATCTATAAAAATAATAAAAAGGAAGTAAGGGTGGGAAGATTGAAGGAAGAAAGAAATGGAGAAACAACGGACAAACAGATGAATTAACATGTCTGGAACAGTATGGTAGCAGCAGGACTGGTGAAATGTGGCTTCATATCAGATACATTTTGAATTTTATGACAGATTGCTACCCGGAGTAATGTTCAGTCATTTCTTGTAGCACCTGCCATTGTATAGAGGAGGAAATATACAAAGGTGAGCTAAACTCTCTGAGATGAAAGTATTGGAAAACAACAGAGTTGGAGCTTGCCTTCATCTATCTGACACCAAAGTCTGTGCACTCAATTCTTTTTATCCAGCATCACCTTAATATTGGGACCAGTATGTTTTCCAGAAAGAAGGAAAGAGATGGCCCTAGAGTTTAAGCCGAGGTCCTTAATAGTTTTAGGATTAGTGTGTGAAGTGCTGTGACAGAGAAAAATGGAGAGAAACAGGAGCTAGCCAAGCCACAGGTGGGTAAAGCAGAAGGAACTTTACAACTTTACAAGGACCTGATGCCTGCAGAACACACCATCTGGTACAGTGCCAGCCTTCTGCCTGGCTTGAGAGGAAAGAGAGAGATGGATAAAAGTACACACACACACACACACACACACACACACACGCAAGATACCAAGGGAAATGGAAGACAAATGATCTTGCTAATCACCACTTTCAAAGGAAAAGAGGAGAAACAACAATCAAAACTGAGATGACTCCTGCCTGGTGACAGAAAAGAAAAGCCACCAACATGTGGTGCAAAGGTTGGAACAGATTCTGAACCTAGCATGGAACTTGTCCATTTTTCTCTGAAGGAAGAAAGAAAAAAAAAAAAGCAAAGAACCCCTCCAAAGCTGCCCAGATGCGGTCAGAGACAGCTTGTGAGGGCCATCATCCATCACAGAGTTTTTATGAGAAATTACAAGAAAAAAAAAAAAACAAGCTCAGACTGGTTTGGTTAGTGGCACAGCAGGAAGTAGTTCAGAGAGAAACTGCTGCCTTAGACAGGGCAAGAGCACAGCCCATCCAGAGTGTTGTGTCACTGGGAGGGGCTCCAGTCTGCCTGGACTTGTCATAACCAACAATACTGCAAAGGGAAAATTATTGTAAAGTGCATTCAGGTTCACAGACAATAACATTACATCCAGGGACTCAGACAAAAGTCTTTGAGCATTCCCAGCACCAGGAAAGGAGAAGGAGGAGGGAGCAGTAAGGTCTCAAAAACAGGCAAGCGCATAACCACGAAAATGAGTACCTGTGGCAAGCACTGAAACTGTGACCCTGTCCAAACATTTCACATTCATCTTGTAAATAACATTACCATATCATGTCCAGAATATAAATTTAGCTTGTTAATCATTCAGGTTACTCATTATTGCACTATAGGAAAACTATAACTGCATCCTCCTTGCTTCCACTAATTAGGCTTCAATGTGCTCAAAACCATATCCAAACCCTTAATTTCTTCTAGCTCTACACTCAGGAGAACTAGACCACAGATCAGCCTTGGCCCGCACCCACCCACTGTCATCGAGAAGAGTCCCGATCAGGGCAACTCTACCGAGGATTTGCAAGCCTGCAAACCTTCTTGGCAACAGACTGCCCCCTCTCTCTGTGGAGGGGCTGATGGGTTTGTGCTGATGGCCTTGTGGTTAGCATCCCAAGGCTTACCAACCAGGCTCCTTCCTTGACAAGTGGAGGCAATCAAATACAAAAGTATTAGTTGTCACTTATTGAGTGAACTTCCACCACTGTTGATAGAAACTATGAGGGTTGGCAGAACCTGCTCAGTGGCCACTGGTCTTCGAGTTTAGAGTGACCCCCAGGGCTTATGGCAGGCCTGAGATATACTTCTATAAACAGGAAATTGCTTAGCTATGACTCTCAAAAATATGATTCTCAACTTATCACTTGACAAAGTTTGCCCTTTAGCTTCCTTAAATTATTCATAAACATACATGGATAAGTAACTATCATCCTATATGCACTGCCTATATATGTATAAATAAATGCCTAAGGAATGAAGCATATGTCAGTTTAAACTAAATAAAATCCCACAGCATGTGTGCTGTGTTGATGTAGTAACATGGTCACAATACTACACATGTAGTTGAATAAAGGTTTGTATGGTAAAGGAGCCCAGTGGAACAGCATGTCAACCAAAAGGTTGGCAATTTGAACCCACTGGCCAATGCATGGGAGAAAGGTGTTGCTACCTACTTTTGAAACATTTGAACACACAAAAAGAAACACATGTACTCTAGCTCGATGCCCACATGTAGCTGAATCCAAAAGATATTTTCTGAATTTATAAAAATGCATTTCAGTTTGCCCTAGCAAAGACAAGCCCTATTGTTGCTGCACGTGTTATTTGACTGAGGTGTAATGAGACATCTTAACCAGTTGTCACTAAGTTGATTCAACTCATGGCAAGCCTTTATGTCAAAGTGAAATTGTGCTCTATAGAACTTTCCATGGCTGCTTTTGTTTGCTTGTTCGTATTAAAGTAGATCACTAGGCCTTTCTTCTGAGGTGCCTTGGGCTTACTGAACCAGACAATCTTCTGGTTAGCAGGGGCTGTGCTCATCATTCACACCATGCAGGCAGCCCCAACAGAGACTATTCAGAGGTAAAGCATGTGGAGCACCTTTAGCATGAGTGCAGCCAGCACTTTACAAGTTGTCATTGGATCTGATGATGAATCATTCCTCTTCGAAAAGTTCTTGAGGCTGCTTAAAGACTTAAAAGTATGAGGCAAAGGTAGAACCATTAATCCAGTTGCTGCAAAGTGCTCCATCTCTGAGAACAAGAGAATAGCACCAGAGTGCTGTACTTTTGCCTAAAACCATCTAAACAAAACCCACTGCCAATGAGTCAACTCCAGCTCATAGTGTTCCTATATACGGTTTCTATACCTGTAAATATTTACAGCTCCAGCTAGCTTCACCTTTCCTTCATGGAGAGACTGGTTGGATTGAACTGTTGACCTTGTGGGTGCCAATCTAATACTTTAGATTAGGGACATACAATCTTAATGACGCTTCAGCATCACTTAGCAAATTTTTTAAAAGTGGGAAATGTGGAGGTCCATTCAGAATTCCTGAGTGAGGTAGTTTAGGGCAGGGCCCAGGAATTTTCACTGCTACCATCTTCTAGGAGTTACAAAAGATACCCTTGACGGGGAATGGAAAGGTTGTTGGAACCTACAAGGTTCACAATTCACAGAGAGAAATCCTTGTTTGTGATGGACAAAACAATAAGTATTAGTAATTGTCTAGAGATTCAATAAAGCTCTGATAAATATTGGGGCCATGAGTCCTTCTTAGGTGATGGCTCTTCACTGGAATATTTGGGAAATTTCCTTTGCCAGTCCAGGAATCATGACACTGCTGGGGGTCATCAGTGAGTCTTGTACTCTGTAAGGGTAATGGTTACGGAGAGATCCCCTCACATGAGCTGCTCTCTGTGAGAATCTACTTGTCTGAAAGAAGTTGTTACCATGCCCTCAAAGTTTGAACAGGAAATTCGTTCTCTAGATTGCCTCCTTTCCCTTTTGTCTTTTTATTGTATCCCAAATAGTTTTATTGGCAAATAATTCATAGAAGTATGCAATTTTCATACAATTTAATTATTGCATAATTCAGTATTTTGAACACATCAAGAAGAGTTGTAAAATCATTACCACCTCAGTTTTTGAATATTTTCTTCATTCTTGTACTCATCATTATTACCTCCCCATTTCCCCCCAAACTTCCCAATCATAACCCAATGGGACCATTGATCCACTTACCGTCTCCTGGATTTCATATGCACAAAAACACTTTTTAAAAACTAACAAGAATAACAAATAAGCAAATTTTTAAATCTTCTGAGAGGAAAAAAGAAAAACTTAGAATAAATTTAAAAGGATTATAAATTTAAATGATAAGGTGCTAAATTTTAACTTAACTACAGATGCAACCATTCACTCTCCAATGCATTCTGTATGTTAACAAGGCTATTCATTCATATTTCTTTTCTGTGCTCAGAGGGTATTTGGGCTTAATTCACATGCATTTCCTCTTCACTTTTTTTTTAACGAAACAGCTTTAAAATGGATGAAAAAGGTGATCAAATGGCATTTTGACATAACTACAAGTAGCCATAATTGACTCTACAATGCTCTCTCTTTGATAACAGGACTAGTCACATTCTTCAACTATGATCTGAGGAAACTTAATGGAGGCTTAATCCATGTGTGGACCCTGAAAGAAGATTTTGGGTTTCTACTGTCATCCATAGCCTTTTGCAAATCAAATGTTCACAATTTAAGCTCTGCTGTCATTCTCTCCTTTATATTTGGATTTTATTATTCACACAGGCATGTGGTTTTGTATTTTTCTAACTGCTTCTTGCCCATCCATCCACCAATAACGTTCAACTCAAAGGGCATTCCCCTGCCACCTACACTCCAAGCTCAGTAAGTTCCTTTTTCCTCTGAGTTCTCATCAGGCTGAGTTTTCAATTACTTTCTTCTATTATGGGAATTATCCATTCATGTATCTAACCCCACATCAGGATACAATTTATTTAAGAACAATTTTACATTATAATCTTTAAAACCCCAAGTACTAATCATAACATGGGCTACATTACAATTTTGTATAAATTCCTGGTGAGTTCACAGATTAACATGTGAATAAGTCAACACAGTCATATCCTTAATTGAAATTTATCCTGACATTACCCCTACACTACTTTTAGAAATTACATGTTGATAACACACAAAGACAATGCTCTACATCTTAGTTTGGTGACTAATGATAAGGGTCCTTAAAGCTTTCAAGTTATCCTCTAAAATGCAACTGGGGTCTCTCCCCATTCATAACAAGAAGATCAAAACAAAAAATCAAGTAAATAATCAATCCAAATGACTAATGGACCATATGAATCCTGGCTTCCACTACACTATGAGCAGAAAAACTAGATAGTACCCAGCTACCTCTACTAATCACTCAATTAGGATTACAATAGAAGGTCCTGAACAGCAACAAAAAGATAACAATGTGGAAAACTCAAAATTATATAAAAGACCAAATTTATAAGTCTGAGAGAGACTACTGGAACCATGGAGACTATTTCCCTTAGATATTCTTCAAACCTGGAATTGAACTCACACCCAGGGATCACCTTTAAGCCAAACAGCAAACTGGCCTATGAAGTGGACACCTATAACGTCTGTGAGGATTATACTCTTCAGAATGTTCAACCCAATAAAAAACCCAACAACAAAAGAAGACAAAAAAGTAGGAAATATTCATAAATAAAAAACTGGGAACCCTGGTAAAAAGTGAGTAGAGTGCTGTTTGCCTTGTCAGGGTTGCAAATAATGTTACAAAACAAAATATGAATAACTTGTTTAATGAAAAACTGAGATGTAGTCAATAGCTTAATTTTATGCAGAGAGACCAGTCCCTGGAAAAGGACATCATGTTTGGATTGGTAAAGATCCTCGACAAGATGGATAAACGTCAAAATTTTTTTAATTAAAAATGATAGATTGACATAGTAGCTATAAAAAATGGACTCAAATATAAAAACAATTTTGAAGATGGCACAAAACCAGATGGTGTTTCATTCTGTTCTCTATGGGATCCCTAAGAGTAGGAACCAAGTCAATGGCACATAAGAGCAACAATAAGAACAAGCTATAATCTCTTTGGTGGTAACCCCCTGGTGATATAGTGTAAATTCTAGCTTCTACATGTGTGTTCTTCGTCACAATTTAAGGTAATTCTTAGTTACAAAATTAAGGAATGCTTAATAAGCAAAGAAAGAAACTCACTACCATTAGTTGATGCCAACTCCCTTTCAGTCCTGACAGGGCGGGATAGAACAGCTCCTGGGACGTTCTGAGACTGGAACTCTTTTAGGGGTCTGGAAAGCCCATCTTTGTCTGAGGAGCAGCTGATGGTTTTGAGCTGCAGATCTTTGGGATTGCAGCCCAACAATAACCACTATATCTTAAAAAAAATCACTCTCCAAAAGACAAAATTCATACATCCATATAAGAAAAAGTTACTTCTAAAGTAGGGACGCAGAATTCCAAGGACCACTGGAGAAAGAGCCATCAGTGAAATACATTCAAGGTTTCTGTCTGAATTGATGGAGGTCAAGACCAGGAGCTATACGTACATACCTTGGGCAAAGGAACCAGACTGAGACCTGAGGTTGGGGCAGAAAGACTAGGAGATAGAACAGAGAAGGCTCACTGAGATGATGAGACTGTGAGCCAGAATGGCAGGTGGAATTTCTGCCCCCACCCCTCCCCGGCAGAATTCAACACACCAGCTGACTGGATGTTTTCCTCCCGTGAAGTCATTGCCGAGCTACCCAGGGAGGTTTAATAGCATGACTTTTCCACTGGCAGCTGAGCACATAGCCATTGAGCCACCAGGGCTACCTCAAGACACATAATAAAACCAAACTTCACCCCAGTGAGTTGATGCTGACTCATACTAAGCAGGAAATGATGGGGATGAACTGCTCAGTTAGTTTGCAGCACTATTCTTGTTTACAGAAGTAGAAAACACTGTCCTCAAACTGCTGACTTTTCAAATCACCACCCAATTGCTAACTAGGGCTTCCTAGACAAGGTAAATGCCACAGAGAAGAGTTCACTTTTCAGCATGTTATTGTTGCCTTTTAAGATAGCAGGAGATCATCTAAGAGTGAGTTGGAAAGGTATACGGAAGGGCAAAGGGGCAGCAAGGTACTCGGGGGGAGGAAATATGGCACTCAGAGGACTCCTGAGCCCTGCTGGGAATAAGCACAAACACCGAGGAGTCTCCAGGGGTCACCTGGCTTGGAGCTCTTCCAAGTGATGTATCCAGAGCTGCCAAGAGAGCCCACTAATTTTCAGAGTTCCCTAGGCTCCTCATCCCACCGAGTCTCACTACTCAATCCCCATTATGGAGTTCCAGGAAAACGTTCATGGCTAGGTAAAGAAAATGTCTTTTATTTGCACAATTCTTGTGTTGGTTGTTTCTTCTATTTTTGTTAAATTTATTTATTTTGTTGTTGATATATATATAGGAATATATATATATAATCAATTCAACCATTCCTGTACATGCAAATGAGGGGTGCAACCATGCTCATCCTCCTCTCTAATGGACTTTCTGGTGAACAAAAATGCACTGTCCCCAAAGGTTCTGATCAAAACTTTCAAGTTGCTGTTATAAACTTGAAACCACATAAATGTTCTTAAAACAGCATAATGCACAAAACAGACAATTCTCCAGAGGATGTTTTCACTTTAACATTTAAAGATGATTTGGGGTCAAAGATTTCAGGAATTCATCTACCTTTCATTGGCATTGTTGGAGGCTGTAGTCAGTTCACACTCAGCAACCTAATGTACAACGCGACAAAGGAACCTGTTTTACACATGAGTAGACAAGGCATTGATGTCTACAAGGAAGCCATCTATGGGTGAACACAGGGAGGGGGAAGGGTAGGTTGAGAGGAGATGGCAGAGTGGGATGGAGAAGAAAAAACATATTTTTATGAATAGTTTAAATCGATATTGTCATTGAGGTAAGTCATTTTCTGAGATGGGCTATGTAAATATATATAGTAGATTCCTTTTTTGAGAAAAGTATCCTAACAGATCTCTTATTCCTCAAATCTGAACAGTGATCTGAGAGGCTTTAACCAAAAAGAAGGAAAAATAAAATTGAAATGAACTTGTAGTCTTTAATGACAAGCAAGTTTATCTCAAAAACAGAATAAAAGAAAAAAATGAAACACCACCCAGCCCTTTGTCATCCCACAATTGTTCTTATGTTTGAGTTGTTGCATTGGGTCAATCCACCTTGTCAAGGATCTTCCCCATGAATGCTGCCCTTTCACTTGACCAGGCATAATGCCCCTCTCCAGAGATTGCTCTCTTCTGAGAACTGTCCAAAGCATATGAGACAAAGGCTTGCCTTCCTTGTCTGTAAGGAAAACTCCTGCTGTACTTCTTTCCTGTTAGAGCCATTTGTTCTTTTGGCAACCATGGAAGTTATTCACCAACACTGTAATTCAAATACATTGATTTTTCAGTGGTATTCTTAATTCAATGCCCAGCTACCACTTTAATATGAGGCATTTGAAAACATCATGTGTTGGGTAAGCAGCACCTTAGTCCTCAAAGTAGCATCGTTGCTTTTTAAAGAGTTCTTCTGCAGCAGATTTATTTAATAACTTTTTGACTGCTGCTTCCATGAGCTTTGCTTGTGACTACAATCAAGATGAAATTCTTGATAACCTCAATATTTCCTTGTTTATTATGATGTTACCTATTGGTGCTGGTGTGAGGGTGTGAGTTCAGATGGCGTAGAGTTTTAATTCATACTTAAGGCTACAATGTTTGATCTTCATCTGCAAATGGTTCAAGTTTTCCTAACTATCGGCAATCAAACTTGTGTCAAAGCCTTCCTCCAATCATGCCAAATTCTTCTTCATATAACACAACTTCTCTGATGATTTGTTCAGCAGACAAATTGAATAAGTAAGATGAGAGGATACAACTGTGATGCACACCTTTCCTTGTTCTGTTTGCAAAAATGCCGATTGACCCATTTAGAGGTTCCTCATCAGCACAATTAAGCATTCTGAAATTTCCATTCTTCCCAAGTCTATTGATGGTTTATAATGATCAACACAGTCTAATGCCTTGTTAATAAAACACAAGTAAACATCTTTTGTATTCTCTGCTTTGAGTCAAGGTCCAAGAACCTTTTCTAAATCCAAACTGAACCTCTGCCAGCACCCTGTCAATGTAGTTCTGTTAATGTTGTTGGATGATCTACAGCAAAATTTTACTTGTATTTGCTATCGGTGATATTGTTCTATAATTTGCTTTTTTAATTTTTGGCTCTCCCTTCTTCGAATGGGTACAAATAAGGATCTCTTCTATTCAGTTGACCAAATAGCTATCTTCCAAAATCTTAGAAGAGATGATGAGTGAGTGCCTCCAGTGTTTCATCTGATGTTGAAACATTTCAGTTGGTATTCCATCTATTCCTAAAGCCTAGTTTTTGGCTAAGGCATGCAGTGCAGCTTGGATTTGTTTCTTCCTTCAGTAGAACTTGACATTCTTCCCTCAGTACCATTGGTTTGCATTCATATGCTACTTCCTAAAACAGTGGAATATTGACCAGTTATTTTTGGTACAGTGACTGTATTATTTCCATCTTCTTTTGATGATTTTTGGGTCATTCAATATTTTGGCCATAGAAACTTCCAAGATTGCAACTAAAGACTTGATTTTTTTCCTTGAGTTCTTTCAAGTTAAGATATGTTGAGCATATTTTTCCTTTTTGGTGTTTTGATGCCCAGTCTGCACATTTCATTATAATTTTTTACTTTGCCTCCAAGAGCTTCCCTTGGAAATTTCTGTTCAGCTTTTTGACCATCTCCTCCCTCACCCCCACCCCCATTTACCTTGAAGAGCATGTTTCAGATTCTCTTCTGACACCCACATTATGACACTACGTTATAATGGCCTTTTACTTTCTTTATGAATGCTGTTTTTGATGTCATCCTACAGCTCCTAAGGTCTGTCACTAATGCTTAATTAATCAAATATGTTCTTAATGTATTTCAACTTGAAATTATGTATGAGCAATTTACCTCCACAATCACATCCTTGACTGCTTTTAGCTGCTGATATTGAACATCTTTATTGTCTCATCGCACAGATGTAGTCAATATGATTTCTGTGTGTTACATCTGGAGAAGTCCACAACAGTAGATAACATGTGTGTTGTTGCAACAAGATATTTGAGATAAAGAAGCCTTGCAAAATACCATCATGCAATCTCCAGTGTCATATTTTCCAGCAATTGTTCCTTCATCTTTGTTTTCAACTTTACATTCCCATCACCAATCATTATTAATGCATATTGATAGCATGACCGAAGATACTGGAATCTCCTCATTACTAACTTTAGTGTTTGATTCATAAATTTGAAAAAATAGTTGTATTTATTGGATTTATTTGTATGGAGATAGGTATTATTACACGCAGTATTGTACTTCAAGATTGGTCTGGAAATGTCTGTTTTGACATTGAATGCAATGCTAGTCCTCTTGAATGGGTTATTCCCAGTATAATAAATTATATGTTTTTATAATTCAAATACCCAATAAGTTAAGTCCATTTAAGTTCATTATGGCCTAGAATATCAATCTTTATGCATTCCCTTTTTAATGACACCCAATTTTCCTAGATTCATACTTCACACTTTCCAAGATCCAATTATTAGTTGATGTCTATCTCTGTTTTTTATCATACTGAGTTGTGCCACATCAGCAATTGAGGGTCTTGAATGCTTTATACCCAATGGTTTACCCCATCCTTGTCACAATAGTAGACTTTGTGACAGCAGCATTGTCTCAGTCATGTTTTGAGTTCCCTCCAACGCGAGGGGATCATCTGGCAATGCTCTGCTTCTATGAATGATGTTTTCAGTACTTGACAATATTTCAATATTATGTCTACAGTTTGTAATATCTAGTTCATCTGAAGTGGATAGTCTATTCCTTCTTCATAGTCTGGAATCTGTGCTGAAATGCATCCACCCTAAATGACCTTACTGGTATTTGAAATACCAGTAGCATGGCATTCAGCATCACAAGCAATACACAAATCACTACAGCATCACAAACTGACAGGTGTCTAATTTTGATGCTCCAGAAATATAGGAGAATTTGAAATTCTATTCTGTATTTTCTCCCTTTTGATCAAAATCCTCCTACTCTAGAGCCTTTAATCAAAATATCAGCACTGATAAGCAAGCACTATCTACTTTCTGTCTCACATAAAGGGGGTAAGTTCATGAAAACAGTTAGAGGCACATCCAATTATTCATTCTCCTTCTTTCTCTGCTGCTCCAGGCAAATAAAAACCAATTATTGTACCTTGAACATGTGCTTGAAAACTCTTCAAATCTCTTGATTAAGGGAAACTTGCACAGGTAACAAATGCAATTGTTAACAATTTGCAAAAAAATTGAATTGTCCAAAAAGTGTGTTAGATATAATAATGATGAAAGAAATAATAGAGTAGCTTCTAAATTACTAGGGATATTTGGTTCCCTGATTTGGAGCCTGGGCATCCTGGCTTCCTGGGACAGCCCAATGAAACAACCAAGTAAGGTGTTTAGTGTTTCTTTTCTTTTGTTTTCAAATTGCTAGAGCATTCATATCTATTGGCTGCTGAGCAATTTGTTGTAGGTAAAATGAAAGAAAAATTAATGAATAGATAAATGAAAATTGACCAATGGGAATATGGGGTTCTAGTTCAGACTCTGCTGAAGAGATGAATTAATATTTCTTCTTTCCCCAAATTCAGTAATTTCCATGTAAAAACCAAAAAATAAATATTTCCGTAACAGTAGAGGCAATGGGATTAGAAGGTCATCAGCTCGCCAAGTACTGCCACAACAGAAAATGTTCCAAGGCAAGAAATAGAGAAATTCCACTGATCAATAGTGTCCCTGAAGCTCTGACCAGAAAGAGTTGTGCTGACACTGGCGCGCTGGTCCAGTCTGCAGCAACCCAGGTGGGCATCCACCCTTTTTCCAGAAAACCAGGGAAACTCAGAGCATCAAAAATGTCAACGTGAATAACTTCATGAACTGACACAATACTACAGTCCTAGTTTCAGAAACCCTACGTGAATAAACCATATCTATGAAAAGAATTTCTAGTATAAACTGTTACTTAAGAGACAGGAATATTCTTTCTAATCTATTTTCATTATTTTGTTGAAAATATATATAAACTGGCTGAGCCCTGGTGGCATAGTGGTTGTGTGCGGGACTGCGGCCCACTAGGATGGAGGTTCAATTCCAGCTCCATGGAGCAAAGGCTGGGCCTCCTACTCCCACCACCTAAGGGCAGTGATCCCCCCCCCCCAAAAAAAAGAAAAAATATATAAACCAATTTGACAGTTTACCTGTGTACAATTCATGATATGGAATGCATTCTTCAAACTGTGTAACCATTCTCTCTCTCCTTTTCCTAGGAATTTCCCCACCATTAGCATAAGCCCACTGCTCTCTAAATGTGTCCGTTAGACTGTCCAGTCCCCAGTGTCCACTCGACCCCCTATAGACAGTTCTTAAGAAGGCCAATGCTCAAGGCAAACATTCATTACTAATTTATTCAACTATTGTTTTAATAAATCAGAATTTCTGGAGTCATTGAGGCCAGATGAACTGAACTATTCATTATATGAAGCAAGAGGCTAATTTTATGTTTATTTTTGGATAAAACAGTTTTTTGTGCTAATTTTTAAAATGTCAACACAATAGTATCACTAAGTTTGGTATGTGATATCAATATTAAGATCACTCCCCCTGTACCAGATCTTATAAAATCCTCTAGAATATTTATTGTCAACTTCAATCACAGAATAATATGTGATAAATACAGTTGTGAGTTGCCTAAATGAAATATTTCTTAGATTATAGGACTACTAATAAAATATTTTATGAAAACTTTCTATTCTAAATGACAGCACTATTGGTTACATTATTAGCATCTGAATGGAAATCTGCTTAGCTTTTCTCCTTCCATTCCTTTAGTTGCTACTTCATATTCCAAAAAGTTATTGATCTGGGTTTACAAATACTCATTACTACAATATGGTTGCTAAAACTCCAGAAAATTTGACCAAAAAAGCAGCAGCAGTAAAAACAGTGTGTGCACAACCTGATACTCCAAAGCATTATTGTACCAGCAAAGCTTGATCTAAGGTCCATTAGGAGGTTCAAAAAATAAATCAGTATAGAGTTTTAGCCTTGTAAATGTATTAATATATGTGAGCTAGGTTTATTAAAAATGTTGGTGTGATGAGTTACTACAAGGAATATTTTTAGTCACTAGAAGTCCAATGCACTATCCATTGCACCACAGAGCTTCCTCTACAAGGGATAATTTTATAGTGATAATTTTTGCTAAAATACTGCACAGCGATCCAATAGACTGTCATTTTGGTGTCAACTCTCTGATAACATCACCAATATGGCTTGAAGCCACCCCCCTCACACATACATATCACTACTGATACCACTGTCTAAGTATAACACTTTTAAGTTATGGCAAGCACTCAGATACCAGAGAATATTCATATGCAGACCACAGATTGAGCAGCATAACTAAAGAGTTAAGGGAAGTCTTCTGAACTTTGTATCCAAGTTTGAAATTCCACTTACATATCATCCTCAGAATTGTGGCTTCTTTTATGGTAAAAGGAGCCCTGGTGACATAGTGGCTAACCATTGGATTGAGGTTCACAAGATCAACAGTTTGAAACCATCTGCTTGCTCTAAGAAAGTATCTACTTCTATAAAGAGGTCCCCTCCTAACTCCCCACAAGGTCAATTCTACCTGTGCTATAGGGCTGCTATGAGTCTCAGTGGCATTGACTTTAGTCTTTTTGTTTTCTTATATAGTGATTTTTGAATGGTAATTGGGGGACTTGGCTCATACCACATTAGCAATGTAAATCTTCCCTATGTACCCAGGCAAGCTGTACAGCACTTTTCACTAAGGATTTGCTTGTGGCATATCACTATGGAGCAGGGGCTTACCTGAGTAGGGACCCACTGTTCTTATGTTTCCTTATTACTAGCCCCATATTACAAGTGTGTGGGGTGAAGAGAAATTATTCTAGCCCTTTTGCTCAGCTTCTCAGAATTGTGGTGGGAAATAAGAACATTGAATCTTTTCTGCCTTTAAGATCAGACAATGTTACCCGCAAGATTCTTCCCTGCTTTGAAAATGAATGGGCAATCAGTGCAACACACAGGTACCTACTGAGTTCATAGTTGATTGTGGGTGCTGTGCCAACCACTTCAATTTTTCTATTTCTTTTTACAGCATATTCAAAAGTATCCCCACTTTGCTATGAAGAAACTGATGATTAAGAAGATCAACTTTCCTAGAACATATATTTAAATCTCAAGTTCCAATTACAAATCCAATGCTATTTCTATAGTACAATGATTTTCCTCCAGGAAATCAATTAAGAAAGGAAGGAAGATAGCTTGGCACCATCAGCTTTCTTCACCACATTTGCTTATGCATCTGCTTTGTCCTCAGTTATCCTGTTGGGAAGGTGAGCAACTCACACTGCCAAACTATTAGAACAAAGTGTTCTGTATTGAGGGAGTACTTGAGTAGGGGCCTAGTATTCATATGCTTCCTTATTACTAGCCCTATTGTTGTGGTCATGTGCTTATGTAAATTTCATGATTGAAATGTAGGGGTGGAGTCTAGCCTGTTAATCTGGAGATAACCATTGAGTAGCCAATGAGGCCTCCATGTGGGCATGGCTTTCTTCTGACACATCTGGGAAATATTGCGATATTTCCCTCATGGAGATGAAAGCTATCTCCCCAGTTGATGGGAATTAGTCTGAGAGTCAATGAACTATGAACAAGACAAGATGGCAGCATCTGAGAAGCTGAAGGAGCCGGAGGAGAAGCCACATGGCCTTGCTCTGTTGGAACCAGACCTCTGAAGCTTGAGAAACTATGTGGAGCGCTGAGCTGCCAGCGCTGAGTTGCTTCTAACACCACTGGATGCTGTTAATGGACCCTGAGCCCTAGAAGTGAGGAACCATGGGGAGACGCCTCCTGGCGCCGGAACTCTGCACCCACTGACCTGTGACTTCGTGAGTTGAAAAGAGATTTTATAGACTAATATCGGGCATATGGGTTAATATCAGACTTATGACTTTGAACTGGACTGGGCTGGGATGCTTTCTCAATTCCTCTTGTATATAAACCCTTATATCCATATGTGTGTGTATGAATTTGTTTCTCTAATCTACCCGGACTGACACATTATGATACCAGGAGTAGGGTACTAGAGGAACAAATCATAAAGATGGAAAGTAGATGTATGTTAGACTTGCGCCTAGTGGTAATGTTACTTCTTGGGCTAGCCAGAAGTCAGATATGTCCTTGCAGTTTACTGAGTTATTTTCTGGAAACAATATGGGAAGTTAAAGTTTACTATTTTGCTTGGATGCTGTCTTTGGTTATTCCTATATAAAATGAGAAAAATGAATGTTGTTAATGTATATCTTTAGTTCAGGATTAAAAACCACCATTTGAATATTTCAGAACCTATTCTGCTCAAGGACAACGGTTAAGAAGATCAGAATGCCTGACCAAAAGCATGGATCTGTCTTGATGCCTTCAGAAAACCTAATTCCATGTTTTTATGTAAACAGTAGTTTAGATAAGGATATAGATAAGCTTAATAAGTATTGATCTTGATGGTTTTAAGAATTAAGTTTGATTTCTGACTATGCTGTTTATACTGATTTCTTATGCCTATTATTATAAATATAAGGATGTATAGAGATATTATTTGGAAAGTTTGAAAGAGTTTATAAATCCAGTTACCTCAAGCCTAGCATTGTCCTCAAGAAGGTTTAGGACTCAGCTTCAAAGACATCTCTGAAGAGATTAACCCCATCTTGTCCTTAGATGGGTTTAGGCCACACCTAGAAAAACTTCACTGAAGAAAGTAACCCCACCCAGTCTTTTGGAGTACTCAGGATACTTGTATTCTAAGAGAAGGTCAGACTGACCGAAAAAGAAGGATAGAGTCTGTTTCCTTGGAAAATCCTGACTAGCGTTTATTTTCAGAAGTGAAGGAATCTGGAACCATGAAGATAACTCCTCTCTGGGACTGAATGTTAAAGGAAGCCTTTGGCAAGCTGAAATGCTTGTTAGGTGACCACCCAGATCTACTCTTCGAGTATAAGTAAGAGAACTGCAGCAATAAAGAGGCAACTTGAATTTGGCCACTGACAAGTGTGGGACTTGGTTCACAGGAAATAGAGAAGATGAGAGCAGGTTAACTGGTCTGAAGTTCATGTCCTAGCATGAGAGGGCTAGGCATGTTGTGAATTTATGATGGGACCATGGTCTAAAAGGAAGGCAACCAATGGCGACTCTGGTGAGGCTAAGTGAGACAGCCCACATTGAGTTGACCAGAACCCGGGGAGAGGAAGAGAAGCAATCTGAGTCTGTTAACTGGTGCATATTACTGCTGACTTTATGGATGGCCTGTTCTGATTTGACCTTCCTAATGGATGTGCACATCACAAGATTCCAACTGTAATGAAAATTCTTCACGTTGAAAGATATGATTGTTTTCTCAGAACCCTGGGTTGATGTAAGTGGGCAATATACAAATTAGATAACCAAAGTAGGGGAATAAATACATGAGGTGGTTGACTTACAAACTCTCATAGGTGGTGGAATATATATTCATAGGATTATAGGATAAAGGTGTAGGTATTATGTAACTGCAATTGTAAAGCAAAGGATATATTTTGTTCTGTTCACATATAGAATGCTATTTTTAAATGTTGGTGACACATGCTGAATTGTATGCATTTTAACTTTATCCTTTAGGTATAGATATGATTTTATTGTATATTTGAAAATTATATATGGCTACAGAGTTATGTGAAAGTGTGAAATTAACAAAGGGTGGTGCATGGCAGTCATGTGCTCATGTTAATTTCCTGATTAAGATGTAGGGGTGGAGTGTAGCCTGATAATCTGGAGATAGCTATTGAGTAGCCAATGAGGCCTCCATATGGGCATGGCTTTCTCCTGATACGTCTGGGAAATCTCGCAATATTTCCCTCGTGGACATGAGAAGCTAACTCCCCAGTTGTGGGGAGTTCGTTTGAGAGTCAATGAACTATGGGCAAGACAAGATGGCAGCATCCGAGAAGCTGAAGGAGCCGGAGGAGCCTTACTCTCATGGAAGCAGACCTCTGAAGCTGGAGAAGCCACGTGGAGACCCCTGCCAGCACTGAGTTGCTTCTACCACAACTGGATATCGTTAACGGACCCAGAGTCCTGGAAAGGAGGAGCCATGGGGAGACCCCTGGCAGTGCCGGGACTCTGCACCCACTGACCTGTGACTTGGTGAGTTGGATGAAGACTTTATAAACTAATATCGGGCATATGGACTAACATCAGACTTAAAACTTTGAACTGTACTGGGCTGGGATGCTTTATGAATACAAACCCTTATATCCATATGTGTGTCTATGAATTTGTTTCTCTACTCTACCCAGACTGACACACCTATAAACATATGTACATTGATCTATTTCCCCTTCATCATATAGAAATATATTTACATACATATATGTCTGTGTTCAGAGTTCTATAAATTCTCTTTGCTTCCTACTTCTTTCCTCTATTTCTTCTTACTTTTCTCTTGTCCCAGTATCATGTTCAGCCTTCATATGGGTTTCAGGAATTCCATTCGGCTGCATTTTCCTTGATCCAGCTTGCCCAACCTCCTACACCCTCCTCGCCATCGAATTTCAGTCACTACTTGTTCCCTTTTCCCTGCATTTGTTAGCACCCACTCCCTTTCCCCTGTCTTCCCCTCTCCTATGTCACCTTGGAACTGCCATCCTGTTATTCTCTATTCCGACTTGTTTATTGCGCCTATTCCTTCCAGATAGACATATAGCGATAACAATATGCACCGACACAGGACAATAAATAATAAAAAATAGTTACAACAAAAATAGAAAGGCAAGGACAACAACAAAACCAATAAACCCTCTAAGTAGTTTGAGGTCTATTTGCTGTCCTTTATGAGGGTTTTCCAGTTGACAGTGATGGGGCACCTTACCTGGCCCCACAGTCTATTTTTGGTATTCCCATGTGACATCATTGTTCCGCTCCCCTTGTTGCTCTGTTGCACACTCCCAGTGTCTGACTGGCCTGGTGAGCTCAGGGAGGACACAATTCCCACTGTGTGTCTCCACTATTGCTTCCCATAGCCCTCTGCAACAGTGAGTAACATTGAGTCTCATGGTGGGGTCGATCCCCATGTGCATTAGATGTTCTGAGCAGAAATATTGTTTTCAGGGTTTGGTAGACCAAGATGAGCTTCACTCTTCTTTCCCTCCCCCAAGGTTGACTCCAGTGTGCTCTGGTCAGACAAGTCCCTCTCTTTGAGCTATAGCTATCTTGCTGACCTTTGAAGTGAATTCTTCTTGTGGGGAGGGAAGGTGCTGTCCACTTAGTTGGAAGTGGGGCCAGCTCCTCAGACCTGTCAACTGGTTCCCTGTTTCATATTAGTGTGTTGCATTCTTGTCTTGGACCACTGGATTGAGGTCTGGTCCCAATTTCCCTGTAGAGATAAGAATATCACCCTCCCTTTGGATGGGTTAGTGTCCTCTTCCCCAGGCTATCCAAAGAAATAGAATCTGGGTCCTTAAAGTTTTGAAGATAAACAAGCGGTCACCTAGCTGAGAAGCAAAAGAGCCCACATGAAGGAAGCACAGCAGCTTGTGTGATCAGGAGGTGTTTAACGGATCATGCATCAGGCATCAGAGACCAAAAAGGTGGTATCATTGTGAATGAGAGAAAGTGCAGAGTGGGAATCGAAAGCCCATCTGTAGGCAACTGGACATCCTCTCACAGAAGGGTCCCACGACGAGATGAGCCAGTCAGAGTACAGTGTAGAAACGATGAAACATACAACATTCCTCTGGTTTTTTAATGCTTCCTCTCCACCCTCCCTTCCTATCCACTATCATGATCCCAATTCTACCTTGCAAATCCGGCTGGACCAGAGAATATACACTGGTACAGATAGGAACTGGAAACATAGGGTATCCAAGGCAGAAGAACCCCTCAGGACCAGTGGTGAGAAGTGTAATAATGGGAGAGTAGAGACAAGGTGGAGTAGAAAGGGAGAACAGATTGCAGGCATCTACATATAACCTCCTCCTTGGGGGACAGACAGTGGAGGAGGGGGTGAAGGTAGATGTTGGACAGTGTAAGATATAACAAAATAGTAACAATATATAAATTATCAAGAGTTCATGGGGAGTGGAAGAAAGGGGGAAATTAGGAGAAGATACTAGGGACAGGTTGAAAGCAAGTGTTTTGAGAATGGTGGGGGAAACAAATGTATAAAAGTGCTTGACCCAATGGATGTATGTGTTGATTGTGATAAGAGTTGTACAATACCCCAATAAAATGATTTAACAAAAAGAAGAGAGGAAGGAAGAAAAGAAACTATAGTGTCATGCAATTTGCTCCTTCCTCTTATCTCAAACAAAACGTTTTGTTTGTTGAATTTGCTTAAGTGAGTTTAATGATAGGCTGAAATTGGTCTATTTTTTCTGCCAATACCACCTTATTCATGTACTCAGCTGGACTGTGTTTGTGTGGAATTGCCCATAAAGACCCTGAGAATAGAAGGCTCCTAATCTCTTTGGACCCATATGCCCAACTGAAGTAGCAAATAAGACGGATGCAAAGTTACTGAGACTCCATATAAGCAAAATATTGCAACAAAAAGGAGTCTTAACACATTAAAGAACAGATATTTTAACATCAAGAAGCTAAAAAATCAAGCAACCAAATCAATGTGAAGGGATGGGGAAGTAGTGGAAATCCAAAACCCATCTGCAAGTTAACACATTAAAGACTGGATAAACTTGGGATCTGTCCGCAATAACTGGACAACATTCTGTTATTTATGGAAATCAACCTAGATACTTCCACAATGCTTCAATTCTCCATTGGTTTCTATGCTGCTTCCTCCATTCACATAGTTTACTTTGTGGTCCCTGATGTATGTCATGAAGATAAAGATGAATCCTTTCTGCATTACCTTATTTCTGGAAAAATGTTTCTCAATAAAAATGGATGCCATTGAGAAGGGAATGGATCTGTCAGTCCACTGAACCATTATCATCTCTATGGTCTAAAATCAAATTTCTACAAAGTCTCAGTAGTCAAATATCTCAGAAATAGTTTGCTAGTGAAATCTCCAGATTAAAAATGAGAATGATAATAGTTCAGTGATTCTTTCATCAACATCCTATGCAAGGTAGCCTTTCTAGGTATCCGAAAGGAAGAAACTTCTTTATCTACTTATGGGGGCAAAAGTTGATCTCAGTTGATTCATAATTAGTTAATTCTTAGTAGCCTATAATCTAAACTATACCTATATAACAATTATATTAACCAAAGTGTATAAAATGGTTATCATAAACATACAAGTTTATCATATATAAATATTTACATATGTCATTTAATTATATATTTTAATATTCCATTAATTATTATTTCTAGTGTAACTATACTTATAACTCAACTCATCATAATTGACTCAACTGTAACTAGCAGCAGCAGTAAATGCATTTTTAAAAAATTTTTTTAGTAAATGCATTTTTAAAATAGATATTTTATTATATTATATGTGTAAATAAAGTGAATAAGTACTGTGCAACAAACTCTTATATCATGTTCTGAGACACTAGTTACAGCTTTCTATTGATGTCAACATTCTAATTATATTTATTCCAGTATTTCCACTTCCATTAATTAAGTCTAAGTGTCCCAAAATTTCCCATCTATATGTTAGAATAACTATTGTCCATTTGGTCAATAATATTTTGTACATAATGTTTGGATTGAGGTTTGAATAAAAAGATTGCATTTGTTTGCCAATTTAAAGAGAATATGAATTATCTGAGGAAATAATACTATATCTGGAAACTAGGGGGTTGGAGACCAAACCTTCAGAAAAATAATGGAATGGAATAAAAAATTCTTAAAATAAATACCCTTAAGAAATGAAGCAAAGGGAGTATCTTAGCCTTTGGTGTCTAAGATCTGTGATAATTTGTAAGTCTTCCTTGTCTAGAAAGATTTTACAGAACTTAGATAAATGAAGTGCTGGAGAGTAAGTGGACTGGAAAAGATAATTTTTCTTACAATATTTTTTTAAATCAGAAGAAAAAAGTCCATTTAAAAAGTTAAGCCTCTGGTCCATCAGCTTAATGACTCCCTTTCTCTTACTTTTCTTCTACTTATTTATATGGTGTCCCATAAAATAAATCCCAGCCCCCAAACAAGACTTTGGAAAGTGAAGAAATTAAATTATAAATTGTTAGACAAACATTCCAAAGCACTGCATCTGGATCTTCAAACAACTGAATCAACAAACTGAGACATATGTATACCAACTAACAGCATTTGTGTGACGATTAGATTTACAGAGTCATCTTTGTATTGGCAATCATTCCAATCCTCAAGTGAAGGCCATCTTTTGTGTATGATAAATGCAATGGCTGCTTGGCTGCAGCAAACAGGACCGTTGTGCAAACTTGTATACGTATCAGAATCAGCCAACACAAAGATTATTGTTGTTATTGTAACAACACAAATGCAGGATTAAATGGTTTTAAAGAATGAAGGGCTTTATTAGGGTGAGCTGCTACATTTTGAGAGTGTTTGTTGATAAATAAAATCCAACTCAGGTACATAAATTACAGAGAATAATCTTTCTTGGAAATTCAAAGCAATTTTTAAAAACTTTAATTACTTTTTAGGTGCTATCTAGTCAGTTCTGATTTATAGCAACCTTGTGTACAATACAATGTATAACACAAAGAAATATTTTGTGGCCCTCTGCCATACCATAGTGATTTCCATGTTTGAGTCCATTGTCGAAGCCACTGTATCAGTCCATCTTATTGGGGATATTCATCTTTATTGCTGTCTCCCTTGTCCGGGGACTGGTCTCTTCCAATAGCATGTCCAAAGTGTGTGAGAATGCTGGCTGCACTTCTTCCAAGACAGATTTGTTTCTTCTTCTGGCAGTTCATGATTTATACAACATTCTTGGCCCATGCCATAGTTCAAATTCATCACAGAGCCACTGAATCAACAACCCTGAAGACCATTCTACATCTGGACTTCAAATTGCATGAAGTAGTATAATTTTATATTATTTAAATCTTCTCAAGACAGATTTTGGGCTACTTGTATCCAAAGTCATCACAAATTCTATAATTTTGTATGCATTTAAAATAGATCATCTTAAAAACTTAAAAAATATATTCCTTTAGAAACTTGCAATTTGTATTCAAATTCTGTGAAGATCTGTTGTTGATAAATAAAACCCTCTGATATTTGAACCAGGTTTGCAAAATGTATTTGATCACAGAATGTTTTTGTTTCCTCTTCAATATGTCCTATCATCCTCAGCTGAAAAAAAAAACAATAGGAAGACACCCTCGGGGCATAGGTGAGGTGCACATCACAACATGAGGAATTGGCAGAGGCCAAACTGAAGGAAAAAGTGATGGAATTCCCAGGAAGAAAGCATTGAGGAAATTCTTAAGTCAGAGAAGTCCAATCAATTTTCCATGTGGCATTCTCTAGTTTAATTATCAATAAAGTCATCTTCTACCCTAAATCTCCAGGAAAACTTGTCACATAGCCATGTATTAGTAAACAATAGAAGTAAAGGGATGTTGTATTTTACTTTACATATGTAGTGGAATTTATAATCAAATTTTACTTAAATATTGTATTCCAGCAACTCAGATTTGCATAAATTGACGAAGCTGCACATATGATACATATACAACATGTATTTTAAAATCTTTTGTAACATTGTTTTGATGAGGACAGTTATTTGTAGTCATCTTGTTTATTGAATCTGAGGAACTATACAATATCACATATTTATTAAGAGCAAGTAAAAACTGCTGAGCTATATAGGAAATGAACAATACAGAATGAATTCAGCTTCAGAGCAGTCAGAACAAATAACACATCTGCTTATGGGTATCAGAGTCCTTACCTGGTGCAACCAGTGGTTAAACAGAAAGTAGTTCAAGTCTGTTTAGGGATGGTTCAAAAAAATTGCTGGCAATCTACTTACAAAAATATCAGCCATTTGAAAACCCTATGGAACATAATTGCACTGTTACACAGATAGTGTCATTATGACTGAGGCAAATAGTGATGAAATGTGTATCTCATTGTGTCCTAATGATGATAAAAAAATCTAGCAAACCAGAATTCTAAAATGGTCCTCCCACACAATTTTCACAGGTAACCTAGAAGTTATCATTAGTAGGAGTTTATAGCTATGTTTAAGGGGATTATTAATTAATAGCTGTTTCTTATTAATCTATAAAATCTATGAGAACAGAAACCATATCTATTTCTACTAATCATTCCATGCCCATTGCCCAACCATACCTGACATACAGTAAGGTCTCAATATTAGGGGATAAGGAAAAATCATGAAGATGTGCATGCCTATTGAGGGGAGGAGAGGGAAGACTGTCACCAGGTGGGGGCAGGAAAACTGAGGATGCTCTGAGGAACAATCGGAAAGCAGAGTTTTCAGTGGCGTGCAGCATATGAGCAGAACTGACCTAGTGCATCTGGGGGTATCCCAGGAACCCAGGCCAGATGTCATAAAATACTGGGACACTGAATCCTGCATCTTCAGAGTGCACTGCATATTCCAGAAGCTGCTTTAATAAGACCCCATATGGGAACCTCACTAGGTCAACTGTGTTCCACCTCAGAAAATACGGAAACTGTGTATCTCATTGTAGCCTGAGGACATACGCCAGAAAACACATGATGTCTGAGGAAACAGAAGACAGCTATACCAAGAAAGGTGTGCTATTTGATGGTGGACAAGCAACATCTTGCTACATCAACTCTCTGCATACTATGTTAAGATACACACTATTCTAGCAATCCTATAAGAGTCTTTCTGTGATACTTTGCTTATGCTTTTTTATATTAGCATGTATCTTAGAGATGCGCTACCATTGGGAGATCAATTCCCGAAGTTATGTTATATGTTTCTCTGGTTTTTGGAAAATAAAACCAGTGGCATTGAGCCCGTAGGGAAAGAAAACACAAGAAGGGTGGGGGATACAAGAAGGAAATTATATCACGAAGAGCCAGAAAGAAAAGTATGTTTGAGACTTATTATAAAAGCAATTGTATAATTTATATGTGATATGTCTGAATTATGGGACGATATGATATCTGCATTAATTTCCAAGATACTGTAAGTTGAGTGGGAAAAAAATCATAAAGTGAAGAATGCGTTCTGGAATCTCATGAAATCTTATTTCCATTTTAAGAACAAGTCATTCTTAAAACATGGCCTTGCTTGAGACTTACCTTCATGTGGTGAAGAAAGCAGATGGTTCCTGGCTATCAATTGAAATAATGTGTGGAATCTTAAAAGTCTGTTTTCAAGCAAGAAGCCATCTAAGTGAAAAATCAACAGAATCCACACAAAAGAAGCACACCAGCTTGTGTGATCCAAACATGACCATCATAAAATTCAAATATGGTGAAAATTATCAGAACTAAAATTAAGAACACTCAATTTGGAGCAGGCAATGGAGGAGAGTGGGAACCCAAAATCCATCTGCAAAATATAAAGTTAGAACAAGCCCGTGGCAGACCTGCTCTTGCCAGAGGCAAGAGTCCTGAGTAGCCTTAGTAGTAGGCAGAGTCCATTGTAATCTTAATTATGCTGGAGAGAACTCAGTGCTTGGCCAGTTGACTCCTTATTTATAGACAAGACCTGAACGGGTACTGGTGCAAGCATCTCTTAGTCATTCTATGACAGAAATTTCTTCCTTGGCTTTTTCAATGTTGATGGGGGTCTTCTCCCATGAACACATTATTTGTATTTTTGTCTTATAGGATTTTATCCTTACCACCTTATTGCAATTTGTTCTTCATAGTCTTTTGTGAGGTTTCTCAGCTGTAAAGCACAGGAGGATTGGATGTATAATGATAATAGCTGATACAAAGTGTTATAAGGGGTACAATGACTAGAGATGGGTGATAGAACTAGAAAGGGTATTTCAGGACTATGTAATGAAGGCAGGCATGGGAAGGGGACATTAGAACTGATCGTGATTGCACAACTCATTTTAAAGGTAATACAACTGGGTTGGGGGGGGAGAGAGGCTCTAAGACAGATGTGGTGATAGTTGTATAATTCCCCTTGATGTGATTCAATCATTGAATTGTTTAATTGTATGATATATAAGTTATGTGTTAATAAAATTGTTGGGGGGAAATGAAATTAAATCTATTGAGAAATTTGGAAAATTGTTTATATTCTTGAATACAATACGATACTCTGAAATGTAAACATCCATCTGATTCACAGTAAAAAGTTACAAGAAAATGGAATTTTCCCACAAAAATTGAAACCCCCTATCTATGGGAGCCCTGGTAGTGTGGTGGCTATGCATTGAGAGCCGCCTAACCACAAGGTCAACAATTTGGAACTATGAGCTGTTCCAAAGGAGAGAGATGGGGCTTTCTACTGCAGTAAAGAGCTAGGATTGGGAACCCCACGGGCAGTGATGCTCTGTCTGATAGGCTTGCTACAAGCTAATGGGTTTTTTGTTTGTTAATGGTTTCGAAAGAATGAATAAACAAATGCACCTCACATTAAAAACCTTTCTGATCTACTTAAGAAATTAATCACTCTCACTCCCACAAAGATGACTAAGAAAAAAATGAAAAAAATGATAATGAGGATAAGGGAAATTAAAACTCCTACTTTACTCATTGCTAGGAGAAATGCAAAATGGTATAGCCATTGTGGAAAATATTGTGGGAGTTCCTCAAAAGACTAAAAATAGAATTACCATATGACTAAACAATTCTACTCCTGGATATATACTCAACAAATTTGAAAGTAGAGGCTCAAAATGAGAGAGATTCCAGAATAAAATGAGAGATTTACAGATAGGAGGATATGATATGCATGGCTAATTACCTCCAAAAACAACAGCCTTCTTTAAGTTTATACCAGTAAAAAAATGATTATACCTTGCTACTATTACTGAGCACTTTTTTCAAAGATTTTATGGCAGAATCCTGATCAAAAGGAGGGAAATGAATATTAAAATTTAAAATTCTCATGAACTCAAGATTTCTAAAGCCAAGAAGTTTTAATGAACCCCTGAAACTATTTCTGTGATATAATCTTTAAATCTTTTTTTGGGGGGGGCACCACTGCCTTCTGGTGGTCATAGGAGCTACCCAGCCTTGCTCCTGGAGAGCTGCAGCTGGATGTGAACTACCAACCCAGAGGGCCACAGTCCCACACTCAACCACTATGTCACCAGGGCTCAGCCCGATCTTTAAATCTTAAATAAAAAAAAAATTCTTGGAAAAAAAAATTATGCCTAGAGAATTATGCTCTTTTAAGCACCATCAAATACCGGTGGAGTGTGGAACTAGTGCCCGCGGGCTTGGCGGTTCAAATCCAGCGGCAGCTCTCAGGAGCGGCACTGGGTAGTGCCCATGACCACCAGAGGCAGTGATGCCCACAAAAAAAAAAAAAAGAACCATCAAATCAACCACAGCAATTTGAAATATCAGATAAAAATTTTAGGATGCAGTAAATGTATGTAAATATGGAAGGTACTCAGAAAAGGATGCGAATGGTTATACAACTCTAGTAATTTAATCAGTGGCACTAAATCACATATATGGAAAGTGGTGAACTGGTGTGTGTAGCTTCAAAAATAACAAAATAATGTTGTATATCAAAAAAGTAAATCACTTATCCTTGGTGACTTTAGTAAAAGAATAAGTTTATAAGTATTATTAAATAGTGTTGACAAATGGAATACATGTTAAAGATAGCATTTGTTTCCTGTTCTGCAAAAAGAACAGATTAAATTTAATGAGGTTGAAACCAATGATTGAAATGTAATACTGCAAATTTCCAGGATTTCCCATCCCCCTTTTCTCTGCTCTGTTGACAGCTCTTTTTTCTTATACTTCCCACCCAACATGGAACCAGAAATGTAGTCCATGAGTCAGCTTGTGTCTAGAGTGTCACTGAAGTTACCACAGGGTATTTTTGTCAGCTTTCAGTGATTCTGTTTGGACTCATATCAATGCTATATACAACTCGACATTTCATTGCCCAGCACTGTACTATCCTCACAATTACTGCTCTTTGAGCCCCTTTTAAACGCCACTGTGCCAATACATCTCATTGAGGGTCTTTTCCTTTTTCACTGGACCACTACTTGGCAAAGCATGATGTTAGCTGGTTTTAAAACTTGCTAGCGTTTCAGAAATTCTGATCTTGCAGTAAATAGCAATACAGGCACTGAGAATGTAGATTTTCATAATGCTCTATTTATAAAGTCATCACAGAAATCCGAAAGTCCATTAAATTTAATGATCCTTAAATTTAGATAATGAAGACAATCTTATAATCTGGCAGGAAAAGTGGGAGCAGAAAGAAAAACATGGGAGAAAGATCACAACAGGATGGCCAAGAAGACATTTCATCCTATTAGTATGCATCATTCTTTCTTCCTTTGCAAATACTGAAGTAACGATCCAGACAGACAAATGAGTGGGCTCATGGAGAAGACTGGGGAAGATGAAAAGGGGAGTGGGATAATTGATATATGAGGAGAGAGGTTTTTAAAAAATCTAATTATGAAGTGACCCAGCCAAATGATGAGAACGCTGAGAAAGAACAGATGTACTTCTGGTTTGCACTGAGAAGCAAAGCCCAGAGCAAAATAGGAACAAAACATGATTTCTAACAGGATGTGAGTAGGAGTGAGTGAAAGGAAGAAATAAAAAATTAGAAAGTCAAGTCTCAATATCAGTACAAAATTTCTCACAGGAGTCAGTGTTATCCTGTGAAAATCTTCCCCTTGCCCCCACAGCCTCTTTCCCAGTAAGAGACATTCAGAAACAATTTCATTTACTCTCTCCAATGGCCCTCCCTGGACCTGACAACGAGTCAGAGGACTTGGTCATCTGCAATTTTGTGATTGTTCAATGCAAGCATCTTTTGTGTTTATGATGGGATATTATTAGAATAAACATATAAATATATATATATATTCTTCAAAATCTACTAAATGAATTACTTTTACCACAGAAAAACTTGAGAGTGCTTTAGCACCTTTCCTGTACAATGGGCTTCTTCACTGTGTTATGAATCAATGATCTTTAGTTATACCCAGCAACTTCTCCATGTTTTCAATGTTTTCCATTCCTCTGAGTGAGAGATTCATGGAGCCAGGCCACCATTCTGTGACTACAGGAAACATCTCAAGCCTGGCAATAAACAAAAGCTACTAAGCATAGAGAGAGGGCCCCATCTTGAATGAGTTGTAGGATCAAGATCAGAAAAAGATATGAGTAAACTCAAATTACAACTCAGTTTACCACCTCCTAATATGAAGAAAACAGGAAAAGAATTCTGAGAACTCTTTAAAGTGTTCAAAAGCAAGGATGTTATTTTAGGACTAAGGTAAGCCTGACCCACACCATGGTATTCTCAATTGATTCATGTGCTTGTGAAAGTTGGACATTCAATAAGGAAAACTGAAGAAGAATCAATGCACTTTAATTAAGCTGCGAAAGGACCACGGGCTTCCAAAAGACCACATAAATCTGTCTTAGATGCAAGGATGGAGAGACTGGATCTCAAGTACTTTGAACATGCTATCAGGAGATACCAGTCCCTAGAGAAGGACATCTTATTTGGTAATGTTGAGGGGCATGGAAAACAAAGAAGGTTCTAGACAAGATGGATGGAAACAGTGGCTGCAACAATGGGTTCAAGCATTAGAACAATAGTGAAGATGACCCAGGACTGAGTAATATTTCACTGTGTTGTACATTGGACTGGTTTGAGTTGGAATAAGTTCAATGGCACCAAGAAACAACCTTGGATTATTCTGGACTGCAATAAAAAGAACAAATGTTTACTTAAGAGATCACAGTATTCCATAGGCGTGATCACTTCTTTACACTGATAAGTCCATTAGCCACTCATCTGCTCATTTATTCCTTTTTTCTTTATAAGTTTTGAGAATTTAAGCAACCTACATAAGGAGAAATAATATTCTACTTGGTGATTATCTCTAAGTAGAATTAGGTAAAGTATCTCCATATTGACGGGAAAGGGGTTCTCAATGATTCCTTTAACAGGTATGAATGAATTTACGGAGAAGTCAAGGTGTTTTTATTCTTGTGTTCAAATGTATGCATTTATTTTTCTTTAAGAATACCATGTAAGGTTTTAAAAACGTTTCTCAACTGTTTTAATTTTTTTAAAGTACAATAGAAATGGTGTATAAAACTAAAGTCAGGTTTTTTTTAAGAAAGAAAGAGATGGAAGAGTGGACAGATTTTTTCCTAAACTGGACAATATATACATAGAGAAAACTTTATAGAAAACATTGCTCACACAGTGACTTGGATTTGCATTTTGCACAAAATGATAACCTGTTCAATTGTCCTCATACAATGAAAATATTTTCCTAAGTGTAATTTTGATGATTTCATATTATACATGATGTTATCTATGTCAATAATCCAATTTTTTATTTTTTTCTAAATTTTAATACAATTGTAAAGTTGTCTCAATGCTGTGTCTGAATAGATCTGCTTAACTATAGCTCACCAAAATTCAAATGATTAAATTTTAAATTCACATTGTGCTAGGCCAGGGGTTGGCAAACTTTTGAAACTGAAGAGACAATCCTGTTCCTCCTAACAACTTTAAAATCACTCAAAAGCCTTAAAAGTGTATTTCCAAGCAAATGAAATGACCGTGATATGAAATAGTAACCTTTGAATGTTTTCCGTGTTACTTCAGAGTGAACCTCCCCCCTGAAAGAGCCACAGATGGCTCTGAAGCCACAATCTGCCAGCTGAGGTGATAAGCAAACTTGAGTGGGCACATCCTGGTTATTCTTGCTTTTCTTTTTATTTCATGCACATTTTTAATTACCAGTGTAACTTTTTCCTTATTAATTTCCTTAGCACATTGATTCTTGACTTTCACTTAGGGATATTTGCTATTTACTTATTTATTTGAGTCCTTCACATATTGAGTTATTGTTTATATTTGAGAGCTAAAGTGACACAGCTGTCCCAATATTGCGTATTAGCAGAAGTAAGATGTCCATGAGTACCTTAGAAAAGTTCAGAGCAAACAGGCAAAGTGATCTTATGAGAAATAATGGCTTTTATCTGAATAAGGAAGCCCCGGTGGCAAAGCAGTTATGAGTTCCGCTGTAATCCGCGAGGGCAGCGCATTGATTCCACCACCAGTCTGAGGCAGACAGACAGGGCTTTCTGTCTCGTTCAAGAATTATAGGCTCAGAAACTCACAGGAGCGGTTTGGCCCTGCCCTATAGGTTCATTATGAGTCAGCATCAACTCAGTAGCAGTGAGTTTTGGTTTTTGTATTGTCATTTTGTTATCTGAAGGTTTTAGTATAAGTGGACTGAACATATTAATAAATCCAGTGACAGGACTGGTCAGAGTAAACTCACAAAAACAAAAGAACCACAGTGCTTTCCCTAGATGTGCCATAATGATAAGGTTATCTGGGACTAAGGTTGAAGGTGCTCAGTGGCCTGGTAGATGTATTCCTATCACACATTTGGTTACATTGCATGTGATGTTTTATCGTTATATTTTAACTTGAACTATTTCCAATATTATTTACTATTTCTGGTAAATGGGAAAGCAATCAATATTTATGTGTTCATCTTATTATCTGAGACATCAGTAAGTTTCCTATTAATTTTAAGTGTTTATCCAGTAAACATTTGTGGTCTTGGATTCATTCCTCTGGTTGATGATAGTGTCAACAACAAGGGATTGTTTGCCTGCTCATTTCTAATATTTTAGCTCTCACTTTTGCTCCTATATGGGTTAGGCTTTCATAGTCAGTGTTCAATATCATTAACGATAATGAAAACTTCCATATGAGATTGAGTTGGCTATGTGTGTTTCAGAGAAAAAAATATATAATTTCTCTTTTGAGTTGAATATTATATATATATATTACTCATATTAACCTCATAATTCCTCATCTCTTACTTTGTGTTGCTTTGATCTATTGAATATTTAAATAGTTTTACTGGCATATAATTCATATATCATGCAATTAAATAGTTCAATCACATTAAGAAGAGTTGTGCAATCATTATCACAATCAAGTTGAGAATATTTTTTTCATTCTAGTACTCATTTTGATTAGTTCCCCATTTCGCACATAGCTCCTCTCCCATGGTCCTGTTGCTAAGTGCCTTCGAGTTGGTTCAGACCCATAATGACCCAATCGATGTACAACAGAATGAAATACTGCCGAGTTCTATGTCATTCTCACAACTGTTCTTATATTTGAACTGATTGTTGCAGCCACTATGTCAATCCATTTATCTCATCAAGGGTCTTTCTCTTTTGTGCTGCCCCTCCACTTTAGAAAGCAGGATGTACTTCTTCAGGGACTGTTTCTCCTGATGTGAAGGTAGATAACGATCCTGTTGCAGCAGTTGATAGGTTCCATCAAGTCTGTTCAAACACATACCAACCCCATACACAGAAGAACCAAATGCTGCCTGGCCCTGTGCTGTGTTGTGTAATGTGGTCATCCACCTGCCAACACCATGTTTTGGAGATTTCATTTGTAATGCATTCATTCTATTTTATTCAGTTTAAATTCTTTACTGCTGTCTTTTAGCATTCTTGGCTTAATTAATTTCTACACTGGTTAAAAAGTTAGCCATTCCTCCCCCTAGCTTTCTAATAGGTATGTTGAGTTCTCAGTATACAAAATTAAATCGCAAATGACTTCAGTTAAGTTTACATACAGAAACATATCTCTTTCCAATTTTTGTCTGTGCCTTGACTTTGGTTGGGGTAAAGGACAAGATGCTTAATATAAAAGTCAGCTAATAATTTAATTTCTTTTTCTATATTCTTTCAAATATACTGGCATTTTAAAATAATAGAAACACAAACACATGGCTTTAAATTCAGACATAAGTAAAAGAATTCAGTGTTTCGCAAAGTGGATGATTTCAATGACTGGGGTTCCTGGAGTGATGAAGCAAGAGTCTTCAAAAGCAGAAACTTATACTTCATTCTGGATTATGGGCTACAGCACCAAACTTTTCATTGTTAGAGAGTACTAAGTAATTTTTTTTCTGAACAGAGGGCTGTACATCAAATAAATTTAGGAATGAAAGTAGCAATCTAGTATCTCTCTAGCACCCTTATAGCAAATTCTTTAAATGTATATACATGTGCATGTGTTTATTTGTATGCTAACTCTGCTACTTCTTGACTTTATTAAATATATACAATGCCATTAGACTTCTAATTTGAATAGACAAAAGAGTCTTTGTGATGCAGTAGTTAATTGCTCAACTGATAATGCAGAGGTTGTTAATTAGAAGAAAGATGTAGCAACTTGCTTCCCTGAAGTTTACTGTTTCACAAGACCCGTAGGGCAGTTCCACGCTGCCTTATAATGTTTCTATGAGTCAGAATACACTGATCAGCAATAGATGTTAAAGTAGATGGATCATAAATCTACCAAAAGGCATAGATAATGATTTTCATGCCCTTTGTGTGTGTGTGAATTGATTGCTATTAATTCTACTTTGATATAACACAGCAAAGTATGTTAAAGCAATCAAATGATGCCTGTCTATCATGAAAAAGACCCTTGACCTTAAAAGTTTGTCTCAAAACAAGCAGTCATCTCGGTGAGAAATCACCTAGATCTTTACATAAAAAGCCTACCAACCTATGTGACCCAAGCATTGCAAAAATAAAAAAATCCCAGAGCAAAGAATGGTACTGTGTTAGCTAGGAAGACTAGAGAAATAAATTCATAAACTCACATATGTATACAAGAGGAATGGAACATTGAGGAAGCACCCCAACCCAGTCCAGTCCAAGGTCACAAATCTGATATTAGCTTATATGTCTGATACCTGTCTATAAAGCCTTCTTCAGACTCAAAAAGCACGTACAAATGACACCAGGGCAATCACAGACCAGTGGATGCAGGGTCTTGTGTACCTAGCAGCAGAAGAAACATCTTGGCACTGACAGGGGTCTCCCTGTCTTTCCAGGGCTCAAGGTCCATCAGCATTCTGCCATGTGTCTTGTCAGTTGCAATGTGTGCCAGGGACTGAGCTTTAAGTCTCTCTCATCCCTGGGGAAATATTGCAATATTTCCCAGAATTCTCAGGAGAAAACTATGCCCACACAGAGGTCTCATTGGCTTATCTCTAGATCGACAGACTAGACTCCACCCCTACACTCCCAATCCTGAAATTGACGTGATTATATGACTCCCACAGGTACCAATGCCAAAAGTCAAAACACTCTTTTTAGAAAGTAACAGGTGATAGTGGTAGCCCAAAATCCACTTGCAGGATCCCTGTGTGGAATGAGTACCTGTCAAATTCCCAGTAAACACAAGGCTAGGAATATTAACAGTCCTAATATCAGAAAGAGAGCTTTGTAAAGTGGGTTTTAATAGGCATACTTAGACTGGAATTTAAGGGAATACGACAAACAAACTGCAAAAAGGCTCTGCTGGGCCAAACTTTCAAAGTGCACTCTTTCACCCACTAGGTAAGCATAAAAAAATTCACTCTGGAAAGGTTCTCTCTCATCGCAGTGAAGTTTTGTTTCAACCTCATTTTTTTTGTGATGACCAATTTAAGAGAATAGCATGCAGCTGTGAAATTTTGTTTCCTCCTCAGGAAAAATGCCAAAGAAACTGTTGTGATGCTGAACATAGTTTACAAGAACAGCACTATGGGGAAAAAAAGTCAAGTCTTCTCATTTCAAAAAGGTGAAATGTTGATTGATGACAGGCCTCATCCTGGATATCTGTCAACTTCCTGAATGGACAAAAATGTTGACAAAATGCATGCACTTGTTATTGAAGATCAATGGCATGCCATTGAAGAGAAGAGGGAGATAGCTGCATTATTTTGGGGCTTAATTCAGCTAATTTTAACAGAAGATTTGGCAATGAGAAGCATTACTATGAAATTTGTGTGTTGGGTTCTGACTGACCAGGAAAAAGAGGGTCAAGTGGAAACATACTATGCTTTGAAAAAACAGCTCCAAAGCAACCCAGACTTTCCCACCAAGATCATTACTGGTGATAAGATAAGGTTGTATTCTTATAACCCCCAAACCAAATACCAATGCAGCCAGTAGAGGATGGTATCATCACCTTGCCCTCCAAAACTCAAGTGAAATAAAAGACCAAGATGATGCTCATTTATGTTTTTGATGTGAGGTGGGTATGGCATTTGGAGTTTGTTCCAGCAGGTCAGACTGTTAAGTTTTCTACTTAGAGATTCTGCAAAGATTTCTTAGCAGTGTGGCACAATAAGGCCTGATTTGTACTAGATGGGGTCTGGTGTTGCCACCATAACAATGCACCTGCTCACACAGCCATCTCAGTGTGTCAGCTTTTGGCAAAAAACACATCTCCCTTGTTTCTTGCACCTTACTCACCTAACCTCACTTTTTGTGACTTCCTTTTTGCTTCCCTGAATGAAACGAAAGGGATTTGATGAATTAAGAGGATTCAGGAACAAGAGATTTGGCAAATGTATTAAGGAATAAGAGATTTGGCAAATGTATTAAGTGTATTGGACACTTTAAAGATGATAAGATTATTTTGTAATATATATTGCATATATGTTATACATATATATAGCTTTGAAAACAATTCCTCTCATATAATACCTTGATATATTTGATCTCCCTCTAACCAATTGAATAAGTTAATTGCAGTTCATTTTTTAAAGTCATATATAAATTTGCAGTCTTTCTCATCTATTGAGCAAAACAAAACTCCTAAAGTCAAAAAACAAATTCTGTTGCTATTAAGTCAATTCCAACTATGACAACCCCATGTGTGTTGGAGTAGAACTGGTCCAGGGTTTTCTTGGCAGTAACATTTTTGAAAACAGATCATCAACTCTTTTTTTCTACAGTACTACTAAATGGGTTCACACTCAACTTGTAAGTTTGCACAACCAAGCTTAAAATACTCTCCTGACCCCACTAAAGCTGGGTGTGGCCATATGGCATATGTGTGACTAATGAAAATAGGCAGATGGTCATAGGAGCAATTATTTTCTTCTTTGTTAATTAAAAGATCATTTTATTAGGGACCCTTACAGCAAGAAAGTCCACATGGTAAAAGCGCGCCAGTCGGTATCATCATAAGATGTGAATGGGATAAGGTATAAGGCATCAAAGACCCAGAACAAAATATTCATACCAATGTGAATGAGAGTGAGTGTAGAGTGGATACCCAAAGAGTCCATCTGTAGATAATTGGACATCCTTTACAGAAGGGTCAAAAGAAAAGACAAGCCACTCAAGGTAAAAGTATCCTCTAGTTCTTTAATGCTCTCCTCCCACCCCTCCTGTTTCCCCACTATCAGGATCCCAATTCTACCTTACAAATCCAGCTAGACCAGAGCATGTACACAGGTACAGATAAGAACTGGAATACACAGGGAATCCAGGGCAGATAACCCCCTCAGAACTAATAATGACAGTAGGGATACCAGGAGGGAAAAGGGAAGGTGGGGGGAGAAAGAGGGAACCAATCACAATGATCTATCTACATATAACCCCATCCCAAGGGGATGGGCAATAAAAAAGAAGATATGTTAGGCAGAGTTATCTAGAGAAAGAAAACCAGAAAACTTATGAATATATATATATATATATATATATATATCAAAAGGAATATAATAGCTAATTAGTCCACACAGCAGTACAGAGGGCTCAGTTCAACTAGCTTTCATGAAACAGTTAATATACTGGAAGTCCTTCAGCTTGAGGACTGCTGTGTCCAAGGTCAAAGAAGTAGAGAGCTCCCATAAAATAAAGCAGGCAGTCACACAACAAGCAGCAAACATCAGAGTGGGTCACGAGCAGTCAGCCAAATGACAGACTCTCAAGCTCAAGGGATGTATACACCAGCAGCATGATGAAGCCAGTCTCAAAAGAACCTCAAGCTCTAGCCACATGATCCATGGGTTGAGTGTCCCACAGGTAATGTAGCTCAAGAATTGAGGCAGAGAACTTGCTAAGACAACCACAAGCTGGTCTGATCACCAGAAAGCATGAGATAGGGAGAGGCAGGGCTCACAGAGGCATTTATTTCTTTGCCCTCCAATCAAACTGCAACCTTATTAATCCCACATGTCCTTATTGGCCAGGTTGGCACAAGAAATATGTCTATCAAAGGGCATGAAGGGAGACTTCAGTCAGTATAAGAAAAAATAATAACAATTTACAAATTATCAAGGGTTCGTGAGGGACAGAATGGGGAGAGGGAGAGGAAAAATGAGGAGCTAATACTCAAGTAGAAAGACTCAAGTAGAAAGGATATGTTTTGAAAATGATAGCAACAAATGTAAAAACGTGCAGGACACAATGGAGAGATGAATGCATGTTTATAAGAGCTGTATGACCTCTGAATAAAATGATTTTTCTAAGTTTGCAATATTAATGACTTGTTCACAGCCAATGTCATTGTACAACAGCCCCAAACCACTATATATATGAACTTCTACAGATGGAATACACAGAAATCCAATTGACTATACTCATGGGAAGAGCCACAGAAGACACAGAGGAAGTTCAATATCAGCAGTTAAAACCAGACCAGGCACTGACTGTGGAATTGCTCATATGCAAGTTCAGGATAAAACTGCAGAAAATTAAAACAAATCTACTGTAGCCAAAGTATGACCTGGAGTCTATTGAACTCTAATGACAGAAGACTGGAGGGAGACCAAGGGAGAAGAACATTATTCACAAAATAAGAAACAAATCATTTTAAAAACTGCTATGTTAGTCTGGTATGTTAATAAATCCACAGAAGAGTTTTATATAAAAGGTAAGCGTACATTAAGAAAGCATCCAAACCCAAGCCCGTAAGTCCAACATGAGTCTCATATGTCCGACACCAATTTATTAAGTCCTCTTCAAACGCACAAAACACATGAAATAATCCTGAATGCAGGAGAAAATCCAAATCAGTGAGGGTGTAAGCTTCTCAGTGCTGGCAGGGGTCTCCAAATGACTGCTCTGGCACCCAGGTCTGGATCAGGGTAGGTCCATGTGGCTTCTCCCCAGAGATATCCCACAGGAAATGAGCTTTACTAGCTGAGGCAAGGAACTAGTTAAGACAGCTGCATCCTCAGAGAGCAAGAGAACAGATAACCAAAAAAGATGAGGATCACCAAGTCATTTTTCTCTCCTCCCTTCAATTAACTACTGTTTATTAGACAGGTTGGCACAATAAACTTTAGCTATCACAACTGGAAAGATAGAAAAGAACAAAGCAAGCAGATGTCAGAAAATAGTCCACAACTTGCTCTTAATCATAAGTTAAGTAAAGCAAATTGAAGATACAATGAAGTCAAAGAAACTAAATAGGGACTTTCTAAAAATAGCTCTAGAAAACAAAGCCAAATAGTATAATCTAATGTGCAAAGACCTAGAATTAAACAAATGAAGAACACACAGTATATCTTAAAGTGAACAAAATCAAGAAAATATTCAAGCCTCAAATTCAATATTGAAAAATTCTATGGCCAAAATGTTGACTGATGCAGGAAACAAAAAAAGAAGTTAGAAGAATGCAGAGTTACTGCACCCAAATGAACTAATTGACGTTCCACTATTTCAGCAGTGTGTAAGTCTGAGTAGATTGAAGAAACAAATTCATAAACACTCATATATATAGAAGGGAAATTTTATATATAGGGTAATTTTACATTAAGAAAACACCCCAGCCCAGTCCAGATCAAGCCCATAAGTCTGATATTATTCCATATGTCCGACAGCAATCTACAAAGTCCTTCAGACTCGCAAAATACATGCAATGACACCAAATGCAGGACAATCAAGCTAGTGGGTAGAAAGTCTTTGGATGCAGTGGTGTTGTAAACATCTCAGCATTGGCATGAGTCTCCATGGGGCTTCTCTAGGTTCAGCTTTCTTGCTGCTTCTGGGTAGGTCTATGTGACTTCTCTTCAGGGATGTATCCCAGGGAGCCAGCTTTTTCAGTTGAGTGTCTTCAAGGAATAGAGAGTTGTCAGTAGAAAGTTTCCAAAGACATGAACCAAGAGAGATAGTGTCTCTGCCTCCAAGAAGGAATTACATTTCCCCGAATCCTCAGGAAAAGGTCATGCTCACACAGAGGTCTCATTGGCCAGTACCAGATTGACAAGGCTAGACTCCAATCCTACACTCTTAATCCTCAAATTGACACCAGTTTAGGTGAGTGCCACAAGGAGAGAGCATATAAACAAGGATCAAAGGTACTGAAGAAAACTTCAAGGCATTCAACTGTGTGACACATAACAAACTATGGATAGTTTTGAGAAGAATGGGAATCCTCAGACACTGGTTGTGCTTATTCTGAACCTATACATGGATCAAGAAGCAGTTGTGCAAATGGGTTAAGGAACTAATTCATAGTTTAAAATAAGAGAAGGTGAGTATCAGGATCGTATCTTCCTCTCACTGCACTTATTCAATCCATATGCTGAGCAAATAATCAGAGAAGTTGGATTATCTGAAGAAGAATGTAGCATCAGGTTTGGTGGAAGAGTAATTAACAACCTGTGATGGACATAGGACAAAAATTTGCTTGCTGCAAATGAAGTGGACTTGAAGCACTTTCTACTGAAGATTGAAGATTGCAGCTTTCTTTAAAGATTACGATGCCATGTAAAGATCAATATCCTCACAAATGGACGAAGAGATATTATCATGACAAATGGGAAAAAATTGAAGCTGTCAAGGATTTTGCCTTCCTTGTATCCACAATCATTGCTCATGGAAGTAGGAAAGAATAGATCAAAAGGCATATTATTGGGTACATTTGCTGTTCTAGACATTTTCGGATGCTGAAAATCAGGGAGGTTACTTTGCAGACAAATGTTCATCCGATGCAAGTGATTATATTGTCCATTGCTTCATTTGAATGTGAATATAAAGACCAAAAAAGAATGGATGCATTTGAAGTATGGTTCTAGAGAAGAATATTGAAAGTATCATGGATTATTAAAGAACAAACTAATCTGTCTTTAAAGATATAGTCAAAGTGCCCTTTAGAGGCAAAGATGGGAGATGTTGTATACATACCTTGGACATGTTGTTAGGAGAGACCAGTTCCTGGGCATCTTGTAAGGTAGGATAGAGAGTCCGTAAAGGAGAGGAATATGCTCAAGGATTGATGTTGTGGTTGCAACAATGGACTCAAGCATCAGAACAATTTTGAGAAGGGAGCAATGCCAAATTTTGGTATATTGTATATAAAGTTGCTATGGGCTGGAACCAATGGGATGGTACCTAACAACAGTGCAAATACAAGAAGACTGCTCTAGTGGAAAGCTTTGTCTCTCTGCTGACCCTAAGTAAAAATCTGGGTTCAGTTTGCACGTCTGTTGATCTAGTGTCTTATGAAGATCTCCACTTGTCTTGGTATCAATCTATCCCTGTGTGTAGAATGTTGTGAGCACAGATATTTTGAGTTCAAAAGAAGAGCTTCAGCCTAACTCTCTAGTTTCAGCTGCTACTGAGCTTTCTCTCTATTCTCTCTCCTTCCATTGCTTGTATGATAAAAAGTGATTCAGAACATACCCCCAGAGAATTTTCATTACAAGAGTCAAAGGCTGTTGTTTAAAAAAAAAAGATGTTGCATCCAACAGTAATCCACCTACAACTAATTGGTTGATCATATCAGATCGCAGCTTTGAGGGTGATTGCATCACCATATTAGCCCAAATTGCAACTCAATGAACTACTGAGAATCATGGCACATGTATTTATTTCAGTCACATTTTGGGGGAAGATAATTTAATCCATAGCAGTCCTACAGGACTTTGTGAATTGGTTGCACTTTCCTGCGTGTGTTTGTGGGATGGGGAATGGGGGAGGTGTTGTTTGATTGGTTGGTTGGTGGGTTTTATTTTTGGTTTTCCTGTTAGTTTGTTTATTTGTTTGCAGTTTGGTTGTCTGTTGGGGAAGTGGATGCTGTGTGTAAGAGCTCTATCATAACACTGAATAACTCAAAACCAATCATTATTTTCCTTTTCTGGACTCACTAATCATCAAACAGGATAAGAGAAACTAAATTTTAGAATTTAGATAATTCTCTCTTCTTTGGTCATACCTTTTCCTCTTCTCATCATCAATGCATTACCTAATCAGAAGAAATCTTCCTCACCACCACCACCACCACCACCACCACCACCCCCTTTTTAAAAATACAGCTTCATGGCAGGCTGTGATTGTTACTCTGGCCAGTAGCAATGTTAGCTGTCTTATAGATACTTACTTACAAAGAATTCCATCTCCCTTTTCTGTAAAATTTCCATTAAGTGCTACTGCATGCTTTGAAGAAACTGAAAAGTAACCCAAAACCTTATTCTGAAAGCCTCAATATCACTGCTTTTAAAAATAATATATCATTTGAGCAGTATTATACACATAATGTATGGAACATTTAGCATAAAGGATATTTAATTTTTTTGGTAAAAAGTTTTTAGTGGATTTTCTACAAGTTGGCAATTGAGTAAATCATACCAGTGGGATTCCACAGATATTGGCACAGGAGAATCACTAATTTTGAAATTCCACACTGCTGGGTCAGCGTCATAAAGATAAGTAGGCACCAATCTATTAGTTTTGAAGATCTGTGGGTTTTTGGCTTACCACTGTGGAGGCTGGATAATGCTTAAGCTCAACCCTGCCACAGTCTGGGCCAGAGATGGGCTCCTATAGCTGACCCAAGTGCTTTATCTCAACACAGCCATAGTTTGTTGCCACCTCAGGCAGGGTTTAAACCCCTCCAGTCAGGCAATCAGGGCTCAGTTATACCATCATATTTTTTCTCTCTCTTTTCCCCCACAGTTTCAGCTGGCTCCATTTGTTTGTTCATTTGTTTGTTTTCTCTTCCTTTTCTTAACCACACCACTGCCAAACTTCAGACCACTCCCCTTAACCTAGGGCAATTATGCATGCCCTCCACCCAGCTTGGAGAGTTCCACCCTCTGCAGCATAACATGTGGCTGGGGAACTCCCACCCACCTCACTCCCGAAAAAATCCAGCTCACCTTCCTCCAGGGGAAATCTTGCCCACCCACCTGCTCTGTACAATGGACTAGGCAACTGGGGAAAGCCTGGCTACATTCTTTCATGGGAAGTTCTGTGCTTGTGGCAGAAGGGGCTCCTGCCCATCCTCTCTTGTCCCACACAACAGAGGGAACTTCCTCCTACTTGCTGTAGTGACTCACATGGCCCAAGGCCGCTGCCTAAACATTCTCCCATACACCACCCTGCTGTGGGAAACTCTGCCCAATTTCCACAATGATCTAGCTGACCAGGGAAAATCCACTCACCATTCAAGGTGCTCTACAGCAAAGCAGACACACCCACTTGCCTTCTGCAGCACTTCTGTTGCAGCAGGCACCCACATACACCCATTGCTTTATTCTAAGCTGCCATGTGACACACCGTCATGGCTGAAAGTGAAATCATCCTGTGCAGCATCATTCTCACAGGTCTACAGGCACCCAACCAGCATCCCCTGAAAGAAGCATACAACTTGCCCTCCAAATAACAGAATACTATTTGGGAAAGCGTGAAAACACAGGGGGATAAAGTGATAGGCCAGTTCCAAAGTCCAAGTAGCTGCAGGCAGTTTGAAGAAGCATTCCTGTGAGTTTCTAGAGAGAGTCCAGTGCTCTTTGACTCTCTAGATAACACTGCCATGCTCCTCTAAAACAATGCAATGTAAACAGCAATCAGCCCCAACAACCTCACCAAAAACCAGAAGGAACAAAAGGCAGTGTTAGAAGAAGTAATGAACCTGACAATGTGCATAGAAGAAGCAGTCAATTATCTGCCACAGAAAGGAATTTTCAGAATGCTGCTTGGAGTCATACAAAATGTGAAGGAAACAATCCAGAAAAAAGGATGAAATGATAGAGGAGATAAAAACCTTACACCAAAGGGGAATGTAAGACCTTAGAGATGAGATAATAAAAATTGGTAGCAGACTCATGGACGTTGCCAACTGAATGGAGGAGGAGGAGAACCACACCAGTGACATAGAGGGCAGCCAGTAGACTTAAAAGATCTGAACAAAAGCCTAGTAAGATCATCAGAGAAGCTGAAGAAAACCTAAGAGATATGCCCGATGCTATGAAGAAGAAAAACATAAGAATAATGGGATTACCAGAAGAAGACACAACAAAGAAGTTAACTACAAAAAATGAGAGGCTTTTTGAAGGAAAACTTCCCTTAATTAATGACTGAAAACCAGGTAATCATTCAGGAGGCTGAAAGAACACCAGCTATACTGAATCTCAAGAAGTCACCAAAGCACATAATAGTTAAATTATCCCACTTTGAGAAAAAGGAAAAAATCATGAAATCAGCTAGGGGAAAAGCAAGCAGTCGCATATGAAGATTCCCAAACCAGAATATGCTTAGACCTATCAGTCGATACTATGAAGAAAAGGGAAGAGCGGAGTAACATATTCGAAAAATTGAAGAAAAATAGCACGAATCCAAGAATACTCTTTCCAGCCAAATTATCTATCATGAGATATGGAGAAGAGTCTTCCCACACAAGGAAAACTCAAAGAATACAATTCAAGAAATCCATCCTACAAAAAATCCTTGCTGACCCAGTGTGGGCAGAAGAACATCACTCATCAATCATAAATAATAGACCACCACATAGAACAACTTCACACAGAGAGCACAAAGAGAAGGCAGCCCCCCAAATAGGATTGACTTCAGAGTGGAAAGAAGTCAAGAATGATCCAGCTTCTCATGCACAACACACTGAAAAGGAAAAAAAAACAGGTAGGGAAACATTCAACATGGAAGGTATAAGATGACATCACATATTCCACAAATGGAGATAGTAACCCTAAATATCAATGGACTGAACCCAGGCATTAAAACACTGAGGCTTGCAGACTGGCTTGGAAAACACAACCCATCAATCTGCGGCCTACAGGAGACACATTTCAAGACTACAGACAAAAATAGACTGAGAATCAAGAGTTGTAGAAAGACATATCAAGCAAACAGGGATGGTACATTATGGGAAAGATCATTAGTATTACTTGCCACATTGACATGAAAAATTATAAGAATCACATAGTAATATTGAGAGATGTGGAAAAAAGTATTCAACAACATCCAACAATAATTCCTGTTTAAGACACTGAAGAAGATAGGAATGGAAGGAAAAAATCCTCAATATAACATAAGCTATATATGAAAACCAACAGCCAATCTGGTAATCAGTGAACAAAAGACAAAAATAATCTCACTGAAAAAGGGGACCAGACAAGGATGCCTCTTGTTCCCACTCCTATTTTACATTGTACTGGAGATACTAGTTAATAACATAAGGCAAAGAAAAGACATAAAAGGTGTTCATCCAGGAAAAGAAGAAGCAAAATTATCATTATTCACAGATGATGCAGTTTTATATATGGAAATTCCCAAAAACTTCACAAGGGGAGTAATAGAAGCAATAAAGGAGTATGGGAGAGTGAAAGGATACACGATCAACAAACAGAATTCTATAGGACTGCAATACACATCAGATAAGACCACAGAGAGGGGATCAAAAATGTGGTACCCTTCACAATAACCAAGCACAAATTGAAATATCTAAATACCTGACTAAAAAACAAAAGATTTTGTATGAGGAAAACTACAGAACACTATTAAAAGAAACCTAGAGTGACCTCTACAAATGGAAAATTATCCAATGCTGGTGGAACTGAAGACTCAATATAAGAAAAATGTCAGGACAGAGATGAGAGATGGAGGGCTTGCTTACCCTGAAGCTACCACCTATTATACAGCCACAATAATCAAAATCACATGATATTCGTATAATGACAGATTCTCAGACCAGTGGAAAGAACTAAAAACCCAGAAATAAAATAATCAGCATACAAACAACTGATGATTGATAAGCATCCAAAAAATATCAAATGGGAAGCAGATGGCCATTTCAACAAGTGGTGCTGGAAAAAAATGAAATTTTATCTGCAGAAAAATGAAGCAATTCATTTATTCCACTCCATGCACAAGAATAAACTCAAGGTGGATCCCAGATGCAAATTATTAGAGTTGCCAATGAGGGAATTGGGACCAACCTGAGAACTTTGGCACAAGGAATATATAGGCTATCAGAAATAGGGAAGAACACAAATGCAGATGAGTCACAACTTGACAAGGGGGATATTCTAAAGATAAAACACTTGTTCACATTTAAAGAATTTACCAAGAGGGTAATAAGAGAACTCACAGACTGGGAAAACATCTTTAGCAATGACACATCAAACAAAGTCCTTATTACTAAAATATACAATTCTTTGCAAACTTAGAATAAGGGTGACTATTTTTAACTATTTTTGACTATTTTTCCACTGAAGAAGTAGGCAAAAGACCTGAGCAGAAGTTTCACAAGGGAAATGGGTAGCAGATGGCCATTTCAACTGAAATCGAAATGTCCAATAAACATATGAGAAAATGTTCCTGGTCATTAGCTAAGAGAAATGAAAATTAAAACGATGAGATACCACGTAACATCCTCAAAGATAGTCCAGTTCAAAAAATCAGAAAGTGAACAGTGTTGGAGGGGCTGAGGAGAAATAGGAACCCTTTTCCACTACTGGACCTGTAGGTATGGAGAGCCATTATGAAAATCGATTTGACAATATCTGAAACAGATGGAGATTGAGCTACCATATGACCCAGCAATCCCCCTAATGGGAAGATACCCAGAAGATATAAATCACAGGATATAAATCACAGCCAGACATCTCTGCTCCAATGTTCATTGAGGCACAGTTCACAACTGTCAGGAGTTGGAAACAACTCAATTTCCATCAACAGATGAATTGATTTTAAAAAGGTTGGTATATACATACACTAGAATACTATGCACTGCTAAAAAGCAGCGATGAACACATGAAGTACCTCACCACAAGGAAAGAACTGGAATAAATTATGCTAAGTGAAGTAAACCAAGCACAAAAGAACAGTTACCACACACGTCTGCTGAGGAAAGCTTAAAAATGCAAAGTGGCGTAGGAGAAAAGCTACTGTATACACACATTCCTTGTGTGAGATCCAGTTAAGATGGCAGGGTCGAGACCAAATCCAGGGATACATATGGTAGCTAACTAAAAAGGAGGGGGGCGGGGGAAAGGCATGGGTAGGCAGGGGAACAGGGCACTGACCTACCCAAGGGGAGGATGTTGTTTATATCTCCACTGAGAAAGAGGAACCAGAATTCAACCCATTGCTTCAAGACGTGAGTGCAGCATACCAGCAAGAAACATGGAACCAATAGAAAGGTCTGAGGAGCTGGCCCAAATCCCAACTACATGACCACAAAAGACAGCACAACAAACCAGCGCCCACCCCACTGCCCAGAAAAATTCACTTCAGAGGAAAGCACTAAAGTTAGAGATCAGGGAGAGATGTGTGTCTGTTCAGAGCACTTGGGGGCAAATGAAAGGAGAGGGAGAGACAGTAGAGCACCTCCTGGCCCACCAAGCCCTAAGGGCGATATTCCTGCTCAGAGCAGCTAATGCCCAGAGAGGGTCATAGATCTGGGCCCACAATGAGACACAACATATCTCACTGACCCATAGCAGTATGGGGACAACAGTGGAAACACAATGCTGGAATTATGCCGGATCTGACCCCACTACACTGAGGTGAAACAGTAAGGACATGCAACAGAGTAGCAAAGGTAGCAGAACAATGAAGTCCCCAGGGAATACAAAAAACTAGAGTGTGAGGACAGGGCCTGGCACCCCATTGGACTCCACAGAAGACCACTCAAAAAGGTCAACAAGCAGACCTTGAACTATTTATAGGCCTTTCCCTTTTTTTGTCATTGTTTGTTGCTTTGTTTTCTTTTGTTGCTTTGTTTTGCTCTGTCTTGTTTTAGTGTATATTATTATCTCAGCATGTCTATCTAAGTAAAACATGCACTTTAAATAATCCAGAGGAGGAAACAATAGGACCAATGGTTTCACAATGGTTCCAGGGGGACATGGGGGAGGGGGAGGCAGGGGATAGGAAGCTCAGAGACAAGGGAAGAATGAGTGATCTAAAATCTATGGTGAGGAGGGTGTAGGAAACTAGGTAGAACTTGATCATGGGAAATGTAATTGAGAGAAATTAGGAAAAACCTAATTAAGGCTGAAGGTGATAATGGGACAAGAGGGAAATAAAAGGAGACAGAGGAAAGAACTAAGAGGCAAAGGACATTTATAGTGGTGTAAATACAGGCATGTACATATATGATGATGTGGAAATAGATCTATGTGCAAATATTTATAGGTTCACTATTAAGGTAGCAGATGAACATTAGGTCTCTTCCTGAGTAAACCATCAATGCAAGAACACGTCATTCTAATCATGCATTCAGTGAAGCTTGCCTTTCTGATACGATGACTGAAGACAAAATGGGCGTATGTGGTGAAGAAAGCTGATGGTACCCAGCTATCAAAAGATATAGGGCCTTATGTCTTAAAGGCTTGAAGATAAGCAAGTAGTCATCTAGCCAAGAAACAACAAAGCCCAACAAAGCCTGTGTGATCATGGGGTATTGATAGAATCAGGTATCAGGCATCAATGACCCAGAGCAAAAAATCATATCATTATTATGAGGAGGAGTGTGGATTTGAGACTCAAAGTCCATCTGAAGACAATTGGTCTTCCCCTTACAGAAGGGTTGTAAGGAGGAGATGAGCCAGTAAGTGTGCAGTACAGCACCACTGAAACATACAACTTTCCTCTAATTTTTACTGCTTCCCCATCGCCACTCTCATGACCCCAATTCTACCTTCCAATTCTGGCATAGGTACAAATAAGAGCTGGAAATACAGAGCAAATAAACCCTTCAGGACCAATATGGAGAGTAGCCATAGCAGGAGGGTAAGGGTAAGGTGGGGAGAGAAAGGGGGAAATGATCACAATGATCTATCTATAACCCCCTCACCTGGGGAATGAACAACATAAAAGTGGGTAAAGGGAGACATTGTTCAGAGTAAGACATGAAAAAACAATGATAATTTATATATTATCAAGAGTTTATTAGTGAGGGAGGGTGGAAGAGATAGAAAAAATGAGAACCTAATACCAAGTAGAAAAACAGTGGCTTAAAAATGATTATGGCAACAAATGTATAAATGTTCTTGGATGGATGGGTGGATGGATGGATGGATTGGATGGATTGTGATAAGTTTTGTATGAGTCAACAATAAAATGCTTTTAAAAAGAAGTTTATATATCAAATGAAATTTGTCAAAATTTATATTATCAACATCTCTATATTCAAGCAGATGTGTAGGGTGTAGTTGGTATTTAAGCAAGAAAAATTTTCCTTTTTATGTTTTACGTATTGTTAAGATCTTCATAAAAATCAGAAAGATAGTTGTTTTTCCTATCAAAGTATCTAAGAACTTAAACTACCACTCATCACTCATATTTTAAGATGTAGCATATGATTAAGAACCAATAGTACTGAAGAAAGAATTCAAGTGGCTCTAAAGGCATTAGGAATAAACAAGGCTCCAGGAATTGATGGACTATCAATTGCAAAGCATCAATAAATGGATGCTGTGCCAGCAACTGTCACCAGGCTATGCCAAGATATTTGGAAAACTGCTACCTGGCCAACTGACTGGAAGATATTTGTGTTTTGTGCACATTCCAAAGAAAGGTGGCTCAACAGAATGCAGAAGTTATATGAAAATGTCATTAGTATGACAGTAATATAAAATTCTGCTGAATATTATTCTAAACTGACTGCAAAAATGCATAGATAAAACAACTAGAAATTCAAGCTAGATTTAGAAGATGGATATATTGCTGACATCAGATTGGTCTTGGCTGAATTCACTAATACCAGAGAGATGTTTACTTGTGTTTAGAGACTGTGTAAAGGCATTCAACTATGTGAATCATAAAAAACTAAGAATAATATTAGAAAGAATGGAAATTTTAGAGTGCCTAATTGCACTGACACAGGACCAGGGTAGAATATCTCTTGTGGATTTCCAAGTCTGTAATCTTTTACAGGAATAGAAAGCTTCATCTTTCTTCTCTGGAGCAGCTGATGATTTCACACTGCTGACCTTACTGTTAGCAGCCCAGGGCATAACCACTACATCTGTAAGCCTTCCTTCATTCTCATGAGAGACTTATCCCTGGAAAAGAACACCATGGTTGCTAAAGTAGATGGTCAGGGGAAAAGAAAAATTCTCAGAGATATTGACACAGTGGCTGCATCAATGGGTTCAAGCATAAGAATATTTTTGAAAATAGCACAGGAATGGGGAATGTTTTGTTCTGTTTATACCTACGGTAACTATAAGTCAAGCAGAGCAACAAGAAATTTTTTAAATGTCACTGTGCAGATTGTGATTCATGACAACACTATGTTTATCAGAGTGGAGATGTACTCTGTATGATTTTCAATTGCATTTTTTTTTCAGAATATACTTGCAAGTCCTTTCTTCCCAGACCTAACCAAACGTTTTAAGGGGTTTCCAGGGTATGACACATTACTAGATATTGTAGAAAGTATGTTCATTAGTAAGAGTCAACAGAATCATCATTACACAGTAAGGACATTATCAAAATATTCATTATGGGATATTTAATTTGCAATTCATGTAGCAAGAAATGTACCTTATTCATTTTCACAAGTTATTCAAGGAAGTAATATATTAACATGTATTCATTCACAGGGTATCTATAAAGTGATTCATTCATCATTGTTTTCAAGCAATCATTTCTTTTATGCATTGAGAAATTTTTAATTAATTTTGAAGTATTTACCTACCTGATCCCAGATTTATGAAATTGTTTCCATATTTCCTTTCACATGTCTTTCTCCATCATACCCAATTCTAAATTTTTATTCATGTATTGACCAGTATTTTTGGCTTAGTAATTTACCCACTGTGGTAGTTACATAATCTCCTGTCCACTTGGGGATGGGTGGAGTCTAACCTGTCAATCAGGTCACAACTTGATCACTTCATTTGGAGGTGCTACAGAGATAATAGTTTGCTAGAGGTGGGAGACACACTCTCTGATTTGTCTTCCTGCTGAAAAGCCACATGGCGTTTCACTGATGAGCCAAATTCCTGGAGGTAAAGTAGTCACATGAAGACCCAGGTAAGTGCTAAGATGCTTCCACTGCCACTGGATCCACAAGACTTTCCATGCACTGGCCCAAGATCTTCTTGCATTCAGCATCATTGTACATGTTGCATGAGTCTGAGTAGGAATTCAGAAAATGGTTTTGGAGATATGGAATAATATTGAATTTATGGACTTGATCTGGATTGGGCTGGGATGTTTTCTTAATATAAAATTTATTTTTTGATATAAAGCTCCATATATATGTGCATATATATGTAGATATAATTTGTTTCTCTAGTTGTGGCAGTCATGTGCTCATATTAATTTCATGATTTAGATGTAGGAGTGGAGTCTAGCCTGTTAATCTGGAGATAATCATTGAGTAGCCAATGAGGCCCCCGTGTGGGCATGACTTTCTCCTGAGACTTGTGGGAAATCTCGCGATATCTCCCTTGTGGAGATGAGAAGCTATCTCCCCAGTTGTTGGGAGTTAGTCTCAGAGACAATGCATCACGGACAAGACAAAAGGATAGAAACTTCTCCTGATTTTAAACCATCCATCTTACTATGTATGAGTGTATTGTCATTATGGGTGGAAAAATTCCTGGCCCTAACTCTCCTAGCCTCTTTTCTCAACAATACAATTTTCAATTATCTAAAAACTTCTTCCTAATAAGCCTCTGTGATCATCCTTTATTCTTTGAGAAAAATCCATCATGACTACAGCTTTTGGAATCCAGACCACTACCACCACCACCACTAACCGCCTCATACACACACACACACACACACACAAATAAAACAGTCATTAAGTCTTCTGATAGGGTTCTCTGGCTTGAATTTAACAAGTCTAGCAGATCTATATAGATTTGATCATTTTTGAAGGCAACCTACAAAACAATTGGAAACGACATAGCTTTGGTCAGGCGCATGAAACCCTGGGGGTCAGTGGTGAGAGTACAGTTACCAGGTGGGTGGAGGGAAGGTAGAGTGGAGAGAGAGAGCCAACTGTGGGGATCTATAGACTGCCTCCTATCTGGAGGATGGACATGTGGAGAAATGAGCAGGGCAAGATGTCAGGCAGTGTAAGATATGACAAAACAATAATACTTTATGAAGTAATGAGGACTGGGGGTGGGGGAGGGTAGAAAGGGGAGGAAGAGAAGTTCATCTAAAGGGCCCAAGTGGAAAAGTGGATATTAGGAGAATGTTAACAAAAACATGTGAAGGTGCTTGGCACAGTATATGTAATTATGTATTGAACGATGTATGGTGAAAAATGATGTATGAGCCCCCAATAAAATGATTAAATTTAAAAAGAGAGAGAGAGTGATGAGAAACTCATAAATTCAAGGTAGATTGTGAAAAGGATGTGGCATAAAGGATATCATTACTAATGCTAAACGGATTTTGACTAAAAACAGAATCGCAGAAAGATGTTTTTATGTAGACTCTGTGGATCAAAACAAACTATAGATAACATTGCCAAGGAAGGGAATTCTAGAACACTTCATTGTGTTCAAGTGGAACCTATACAGAGACACCAATGCAGACACTTAAGTGGTTTAAAATCAGAAGAAAGCTATGTCTTTTCACGACAATTATCCAACGTGTGTGCTGAGCAGACAACCCAAGAAACCCAAATACATGGAGAAAAACACCACCAGGATTAGAAGATTTACTAACAACCTTTGACAAGCAGATGATGCAATCTTGTTTGCTGAAAGCCAAGATAACTTGAAGTATTTACTGATGAAGGTCAAAGACTTCAGATTTGGGGTTATAGCTCAACATAAAATAAATAAAGCAACATCATGATAAATGGAGATTAAAGATGTCAAATAGTTCATGTTTCTTGGATCCACAATTAATTCCCATGGAGGAATTCCTATTGAGTTCCATTGAAGAACTCAGGCAGTATATTCCATTGGACAAATATGCTACAAAAACTTATTTTAAGTAGTAAGGAACAAAGATTTCACTTTGAGGACTGTGGTGCACCTGAACCAAGTTCTGGTGTTTCCAATCACTTCATATGCTTGAGGAAGCTAGATATTATATGTGGGAGACTAAAGAAGAATTGATTCATTTGAAATATATTGTCAGTAAAGATTATTGAAGAATGAGAAAATATATTTTGGAAGAAAAAGAAACAGAATGCTCCCTAGCAAGAATAACAAATCTATGCTTTATATATTTTAGATTTGTTTTCAGGAGGGACCAATCCTTTTAGAAGGATGCAATGCTTATTAAAAACAAAAAGCTGCAAAAAAGAGAAAATCTCCTAATGGGATGGTTTAATAGAGTCGTTGTAACAACAGGCTCAAGCAAAACAAGCTTGTGAGGGCTGTAGGCAAGGCAGCATTTCTCTCTATTGTGCATAGGGTCACCCTGGGCACCCTACAAATCCTCTCATTTAAATATCACAACATCCCAGGGGATAAACACTGTTATATCCACATTTAATCATGAAAATTGATGCTCAACCAAGTTTAGGAATTGGTTTTAAGGACAAGAAAAAGCAGGCGTCAATTTTTAATCTTAATCTATAATTCTGAAGTAATTTTATTTTCTTTAATTAATGTCTCTTCAAGGTCCTCAAATCTCTGGAATGCTGTTTTACTTTATTATTGTTATCAGTTTGTTTTTGCTTAAGAAAATATACAAGAAAATGTCTAGTCCATCTTAGATTTCCATTAATGTTACAATTAAAACTAGTTACCATTAAAACTGACAATTCAAATTCTTTTTTTTAATTCAAATTCTGGAGAGAACATGTTAATGTTATTATAACAGAGATTTGCTCAACAGAAGTCTTTGGAGAAATCACAGGAATCCAAGTTCAATGGTTCCTGAAAATAAAATATGATTTCCAAGGCAAACATGTTGACAAGTCCACAGCAGATTTGCTCCCATAGTTCACATTATTTGTCAAGTGAAGCCCCGAAGTGCTCACAGGAAAGAGGGCTATATTTATACTGTTATTCATCTCTCTATCTTTATCCTTTACTGAACAAGAAATGATGTCTTATAGCTTCCTCACAACTTTCTTTCAAATCCAAAATAGATATTAATATTAGAATGCATGCAGATCTCAAATCAGTCTTAGTACATGGTAAAATTTCCACTTACCAAACATCTGTGTTAATGCAAGTGTCCAAAGCCTGGCTATCCATAACTAGCTGCATTAATGAAGTCCCATTCTCCAGCAGCCTCTTAGAGCAGCATAGAGAACATCTACGACTCAGCCTGTATAAGACCCGTAAAACCATCAATATCCCCTAACAATCGCACACATCGCCAAAGACTAGAGAATATTTAATTAAATGTTTGACCAAATACAGCAAGCTAATTGATAAATTGCTATAAATATACAAATGATTTGTGGTAGAGTAAAAGGTTCACTATCCATATCTTAAAGGGTAATGTTGTGAGACAAAAACTAACTCTACAAATAAATCAGAAATTATTTTAGAACTTTTTTTAGTTGTGTGTCCTTTTGAAACAAATAAACTTAAAATACAGTATGTATAATATGCCATGGAAAGTCAGGCATTAAAAATTACAAAATCACTATTAACCTAAAGACTGTCAAATGAACTCAGTTCAACTTTCATCAAAACTATAAATTAATGATATTAAAAAGAAATATTAATAATAAGATATTACTTGGGATGAATTTTTTTTCTTATAACCCACAAAAAGCAGAATGTAAATATCTGGGTTCTTCAAACAGCAGGATGAGTAAAATAGTGTATTTAATTTCCAATAAGCCATTTTCATTAAGATTTTGGGGAAAGAGATCTCCATTTTTATGAAGTCATCTCACTACATTGAGGCCATTTTAAGCAATGTAGGCTATAATAATAAAAGAAGGAAATAGTAGAAAATGTCAAGGTTTTAATTTACTTGCATCTACCATCAATGCTCATGGAAGCAGCAGTGAGGAAATAAAATTATATGTTGCATTGAAAAAATCTACAGCAGAAAACATCTTTAAAGTGTTTAAAAGCAAATATATGAGGTCATACCCATCCCACCCCAACCCCATAGGAAAAAAATTTTTTTTTCTAAAGTTATGCATTTAATTTTTTTACAGAACAACCATTACACTTGATAAATTTGCCAAATCTGCGATTTCATTCTTGGAAAGGTTTTTCATGCTCATCTCTTTGGATGTTGGACTGAACCTCCCCTCTCCACTTTTTTTTCTTCACCTCTTCTACTTCACCCAATTCCTGTCCTTTCATGTCCCTCTTCATATGGGGAAACAAAAGGAAGTCACAAAGAGCAAGGTCAGGTAAAGAAGGCATGTGGAGCAAGACAGGCATGCAGTTTTTGCCAAAAACTGCATACTGAGATGACTACATGAGCAGGTTCATTGTCATGGTGGAAACACCAGTCCCCCACTTCCCACAGATAAAGCTTTTTGGGGGGTCACACTCCCCTACGTAATCTTTTCAGAATGCTGATTAACAGTCTGCCCTGGTGGAACAAACTCCAAATGCACTACAAGTCAACATTTTCATCTACTTAAGAAGTTGAAAGATGTTCAGAATTAAATTTCTCATCAGTCAATATTTCACCTTTTTTGAAATGAGAAAACCACTCCTACACTTGAGTTTTTCTCAAAGTGCTTTCCTTGTAAACTACATTCAATATCACAACAGTTTCTTCAGCATTTTTCTCAAGCAGGAAACAAAAATTCACAGCTGCACACCATTCTCTTAAATTGCCCACCACAATAAAGAGGTTTTAACAAAAGTGATTTTATAAAAAAATTCACTGTGATCAGAGAAAATCTTTCCCAGAAATGCCACTGTGTCTACTAACTCAGATAGCATTCCTCAGTGCTCACCCAGCAGGGAAAATGTACACTACTAAAGCTCTGTTCCTCCCAGCACAATTTCAGTTTTGAGGGAGATCCCCTCTCATGGTGAGTATACCTAATCCAAGCTATGGTATTTTCAATTGCTTCATTTGCATGTGGAATCCAGACAATGAATACAGAAGACAATAGAAGAATTGTTGCACTTGAATCATAGTATTGGCAAAGATCATGGGCTGGCAAATTAAATGAAGATATATGATTTGGGAGAAGTACAGCCAGAATACTCTTTAGAAACAAGAATAGTGAGACTTCAGTCTCACATACTTTGGACATGTCATCCGGAAGGGGCAGTATCTGAAAATGACATGATGGGTGAGGACCAGTGAACAAAAGGATGAATGTTAGTGGGATGGATTGACAGAGTGGCTGAAACAGTGGGCTCACACATCAAACATAACAACTGGGAAGATGTGACACAGGACCTGGCAGTGTTTCATTCTATTATACATTGGGTCACTTTGAATAGGAAGTGATTAGATGCCACCAAATAACAACATGCCAATCTAGAATCCTTGGATGGTGCATAGTTAAGACACTTGGATGCAAACTAAAAGTTTGTAGGCTCAAACTATCCAGAGAAAATTATGATAAAAGATTGGTAGTCTCCTTCAAAAGATCAGCCAATGAAAATTCTGTGAAGCACAGCTATGCTCTGACACACATGAGGTCATCATGTGTTATGTCACATTGTTGTGAGGTACCATCAAGGCAGATTGGCCCCATTGCTACCCTACTAACAACAGAACAAAACACTGATTTGTCCTGCACCAATCTCACAAGTGTTTCTATACTGGACCCCATGGCTGTAGTCACTCTGTCAAATGCATCTTATCCATGGCCGTTCCCTTTTTTTGCTTCCCCTCTGCTTTATGAAGCATGATGTCTTTTTACAAAGCCTGTTCTCTTGCCTGTAAGGAATATCTGGCTGTACTTCTTACAAGACCTGTCTGTTTACTCTTTTGGCAGTCCATAAGAAAAGTAAACAACAACACAGTAGCAGCTCACTGCCATTGAGTCAATGTTCATTCGTAGTTATCCTACAGAACAGAGTAGAAGTGCCCAGATGAGTTTGTGAGATTGCAACTATTTACCATAGTGGAAAACCCCTTCTTTTTCCCATGAAGTTGTCAGAGATTCAGAATTTCAGGCTTTGTGAATCAAAATCCAGTTTATAACCACTGTCCCAGACTCCTTGCACCTTCAGCTTTTTTTGCCAATACCGTCGTTCAAAGCCATTAAATTCTCCTCAGTCTTTCTTACTCAATGTTCAATGCTTACATGCAGGTAATTTAGCGGTTTCAATGTGTGCGGGTTGTGACCCCTTTGGGAGTCGAATGACACTTTCACACGGGTTGCCTAAGACAATCAGAAAATACATATTTCTGATTTGGTGAGAAAGAATCTATCTTAACTTTCCCAATGACATTGGCTTTTTATGCATACAATGTAGGAATGTGGTTTACTGTGTTATATTGACTTACCCATGCTACACCATGCTTCAAGACATTTCATTAATTTGTCATTAGAAATAAATATGTCACAGTATATAATGACATATTGTTTTATGATTAATCACTATGTTTTAATTATGTTCAACTTATAACAATGAAAATACATCCTGTATATCAGGTATTTGCATTATGATTCACAACAGTATCAAAATTATAGTTATGAAGTGGCAACAAAAATAATTTTATGGTTGTGGGTCACCACAATATGAGGAACTGTATTACAGGGTCATGGCATTAGGAATGTTGATAACCACTGTTATAATGCAATTAAAAATACCTAGGGCAGGTATATCTTAATCCTCACAATAATTTCCTTGTGTTTCAACATTTTTGAGTTGTCTTGTACAGCAGATTTTCCATGGCAAAACATCATTTGGCCTGTAGACCACTGCTTCCAACAGCACTGATTGTGAATCTGTGCAAGATGAAACCCTGACAACTTCATCTTTTCTCCATTTATCTATAGGCCTGCTTGTGTTGTAACCCATTTACATTGAGTTGTAATCCAACAGCAACAAGTGGTTCACGTTCTCCTAACTCTCAATAAGCAAGGTTGTGTCATTTGCATATCTCAGTTTGCTAATAAGCCTTCCTCACATCCTGATACCCCATTCTTCTTCATATAATCCAGCTTCCCCAATTAGTTGCTCAGCATATTGATTTATTAAGGATGGTGAGAGGATACAAATCGGGCACACTCCTTTCCAGATTTTAAACCATGTAGTACTTAATTGGTCTGTTTGTATCACTACTTCTTGATCTACAGATAGATTTCACATGAACACAATGTTGTGTTCTGAAATTTTCATTTTTCTCAAGACTCCCCATAATTTGTTATGATCCACAAAGTTGAATGTCTTTTCAAGTAAATAAAATGTGAGCAATCATCTTTCTGGTGCTCTCTGCTTTTAGCCAAGATCCATCTGATATCAGCAATAATATCCCTTGCTCCACACTCGTATGATTCCAGCCAAGACCTCTGGCTGCTGCAGTTTCTACATTGCAGTTTCCTGTCAATGTACTGCTACAACCATTCTTGGATGATCATAATATTGATTATATTATTTTTATAATTTGTGCATTATATTGGGTCACTTTTCCTTGGAATAAGCACAAATATGGATCTCTTCCAGTCAGTTGGCCAAGTTACTAGCATAGAGGATTGAGTATTTCCAGTGCTTCATCAGCTTGTTGAAACATTTCAATTGGTATATCATTTCTTCATCTTAGAGTAGCTATTAATTTTAATTTAGGTAATTTGTAGCTTCAATTCTCATGGTTACCAAGATATGGTGGTAAGGCATACATGTGCTCTGAAATAGTTGGGTTTCCCTGGGTTACATATTTGACTGCTAATCAGAAAGTAAGAATTTGAATCCACCAGACACTCCATGGAAGAAAAATGAGGATTTCTAATCACATTAAGAGTTATTGTCTTAGAAAGACAGTTCTGCCCTTTGAGTCACTATGAATCTGAGCTGACTTGATGGCAGTGAATTTTCCAGTGAATTTGGCCATGTGGAAAAACCTTTGCTTGTCTCCCTCTTTGCATAATATTAATTGTTTTACATACCTGAGTGCATTATTAAGTTTGCTGATGGATAGAGATATATGTGCAAGTAGCTGTGGACAGGATCAGGGACAGGCAGGCCAGGGGTCAGGAGCCAGATTGCCCAGCAGGGCCGGGCCGGAGGTTTCAGAACAGAGCATGGTACAGTGGCTAGTGCTAGTGGCTAGTGGCTAGTGGCCTTGGAAGCTAATCACATGGCCCATTGCGAGAAACATAAGGAAAATGAGAATTCCCAGGAGGCTGACGAGCATGGAGAAGATGTTCAGATACTTGGCAGTGGATGCGTGGTTCTGGGCCCCAATCATATCTGCCACCACCTTCCAGTCCCTGGACTTCACAGAATAGGTGTAGGCCATGAAGTCCAGGCAGCAGCAATTGAATAAGAGTGTGTTGAAGATGGACCACATGACATGGTCAGGCACGATGTGGTCGGGGAGGACGTGGCAGACCTATGGGGTTCACACTGCATGTTGATCACAGTGGACTGCACGGGAGGTGGCATGGTATAGGGCCCACAGCTCACCCATCTTAAGCTCCTCTTGAGCCATTTTCTAGGTATGAGGACACAGAGACCTAGATAGAGAATGGGAGATGCTGGGACCAGATGCCATGCTTCAAGGGGACATAATCTTGTTTTAAAACATTGCTTTCTTTCACTGGCATTTCCTGATTATCTCCTACCTTAGCTCTTCTTTGTTATTATAACTTTGCCATTGCATTATTTAACTTCAGAACAGCATCATATCATTGGTGTATCTTAATATTAACTGTGAAAAATATTTTGTGAGGATTCATTTGGCCTCAAACATGATACATAAAATGGAGGCTTTACTTGTGACCTGATGATTACTCTGAATAGGATGGGCCACTTCCAAAGACAAATCATTTCAATCTTGAAGAAAAAAGGCTGAGGCTGCCTCAGTCCTCTTTAGAGGCCCTGAGCTCTCAAAAAACTATCCATTGCACTTAAACTAAAATTTGGCTCATTTAATCATTTCTGTCTTTAAAGTCTGAAGGAGAAAAAAAAACCTCATGTTGCAGCATGGCTTGAAAACAGACTGAGAAAATCATGAGACCTGGATTCCATGTATGGTTACTCAGTAAGCAAGGTAAGCATGAATTTACTTGTGCCCATTTACTGATCTGTTGTGGAGAGTTCCTTGCTTCAATGGTCCTTCCATGTGTAGCTGACATGTTTCTCTCTTACTCCCACGACCCCTTCCAACACACACCGTGCTTGCTCACATAGTAGTTGTTGTTGTTGGTACTAGGTGTCATCAAGTTAACTCCAATGCCTAGAGACCCTATCCACAACAGAAGGAAAGACCCTATAGTCTGCACCATCTTTACAGTTGTTCTTATGCCTGAGACCGTTCTTGTAGCTATGACATCGATCCATCTTATTGAAGACCACCTTCTGTTTTGATACTCTTCATTACTGCACTTTACCAAGCACGATGCCCTTCTCCCAGGACTGGTCTCTTCTGAGAGTGCATAAGACGACGTCTTGCCATCATTGTCTCTAAGGAGCACTCTGGACATGCTTCTTGCAAAGCAGATAGGTTTACCCTTTTAGTCCACAGTACTATCATTATTCCTCACCAGCATCATAATTCAAATGCATCAATTCTTCTTTGACCTTTCTTGTTCAATGTCCAACTTCACAAGTATCTGAGGCAATTCAAAACACCATGGTTTGGGTCAAACTCACCTTAGTCTTCAAAGTAACATCTTTGCTTTGAAATAATCTAACGAGGTCTTATACAGCAGATTTACCAAACGCAATGTGTCTTTTGATCTCTTGACTCACAGCTATTTCCATGAGTATCGATTGTGGATTCAAGCTAGACAAAATCTTTGACAACTTCAAACTTTTCTCCACGTATTTTTGTGGTAAAATAGAGGTTTGGCAAAAAAGAGGAAAATTCACAACAATATGGATTGATACAGTGACTAAAACAATGGAGCCAAATATCACGGTTATTGCCAGGAAGGCACAGAGCCAGGCAGTGACCACAGTGAGTTGTAACTGATTGGATGAAACCTAACAATGTGGTGGTGATTGTATAATTCTCCTTTGACATATATGAACAATTGAACTACTCAAATTTTATAATATATAAATTTCATACCAATAAAACTGTTGGGGAAAAGAATATATATTATTGAGAGTGTTCTACTTTTCTCTACTCATAGTTGTTCATTTTGCCTTTTTGTCTATATAGCTACTACTTATTGATTATTGCTTATGTGTGATAATGCAAGACAGTGTGTGTGGTTTTTTTTGTTGTCAGTAACCTCTCCAAATCTTCTTTTTCTTCAGTGAGAGGATATTAACCACCTTCTTTTGTATGTTGTCTTTTCTTTCACCCAAATTTACAAATAGTTATTATCTGGTTGTGGAAACTCTGTACTGGGCTTGTTACTTCAAGGTCAGAAGTTCAAAACCTCCATCCACTCCATAAAAGAAAGAGGAGGCTTTATATTTCTAGATTTCAATATTTTTATATTTCAATCTGGAGCATTCACCAAGGCAGTTGTACCCTGTCCTATATGTTTGCTATGAGTTGGCATCAACTCAGTAGCACTGAGTTTTGTTTTCTTTTATATTATCTATTTAGTTATTTTTACTCCTCTCATCCCTAATAGCCATAAAATGTTATTTTGGATTTTTCATTGTTTGTTTACTTTTCTATATGTCATGCTTTGCTTGATTTTTTTTATAGTGGACACAAAATATTTATCCTTTGGTAATTGACTTATATCCTTCAACATAATATTCTCTATGTACGTCCATGTTATAAGACTCATGGATTTCATGGATTTTTCATTATTCTTTAACATTGTACATAGTATTTGTACTGCAGTTCGTTTATCCATTCAATGTGGACACTTAGGTTATTTCCATCTCTTTGCTATTGTGACTAATACTGCAATAGCATGAGTGTGTTCGTATATATAACTGTCCATGTCCCTCTCTTTTTTCTCTCAGATATATACTAGCAGTGGGATTTCTGTATCAAATGGTATTTCTAGTTCCAAATTGTTAAGGAAATAACATGCCATTTTTCACAGTAGTTATGCCATATTTTTGTGCCAGCAGCAGTGCATGAATGAATGTGTGGGCATTTTTATATCTACTATTGCATTTATTGTTTTCCATTTTACTACACTTTGTTACTATAGCTGGAGGAAAAGATAACTCATGGTTGTTTTTATTTTCATCAATTCTGCTCTGTTTTACAGGGTCACTGTGGCTTGAAATTTACTTGAGGGCACTGAGTTTGGTGGGGTTTTTTTTGGTTTAATGGATAATGGTCATAAGCACTGCTTAATATGTTTGTTGGTTGTCTGAATGCCTTCTTTGGGGCACATATGCCCTGCCTATTTCTAATTTGGATTTTTGTCTTTTGACCACTGAGAAGTTGATATTTTCTGTACATTTTGGAAATTGGCACTTTTCTGAGTACGTCATTGCCAAATATTTTTTCCCAATCTGTGGATTCTCTTTTGGGAAAGATTTTTGAGGGACATGAATATTTGATTTTTGCCATTGTTATTACTAGGTGCTGTTGAATTGATTCCAACTCATAGTGACACTGTGTACAACTCAATGAAATATTGCCTGGCCTGGTATCATCCTCATAAGCGCCGTTATGTTTAAAGACACTGTTGCAGCCACTGTGTCACGCCATCTCTTTAAGAGATTTTTTTTCATTTTCTCCAACCCTTGCTTTACCAAGCATGAAGTCCTTCTCCATGGATTAGTCCTTCTTGATAACTTGTCCAGTACATGTTACAAAGTCTTGCCATCCACCCTTCTAAGGATAATTCTGGATGCATTTATTTCAGAATAGATTTGTTTGTCATTCTGAGAGTTCGTGGCACTTTCAGTCCTCTTTTCCAGCAGCAGCATAAATCAAATGTAGTACTTCTTCTCTGGTCTTTCCACATTGTCTAACCTTCCCCTGCATATGAGGTAAGGACACATCCCAGAGCTTGTGCCAGGTATAATGAAAGTGACATATATTTGCTCTTTAGCATTTTTTTGTACTTTTGGCTCTTTAGCATTTTAAAGGAGCCCTTTACAGCAAATTTTCTCAATGGAATACTTCCTTTGGTTTCCTTGATCAATGTTGTTTCTTGTTCAAAGTAAAATGAAACTCTAGACACCATCAATCATGACTCTATCTGTCATGATGCTGTTAATTGGCTTATTTGTGAGGATTTTTGTTTCTCGGTATTGAGTTGCAGTCAATTGAAAGCTGAACAAGTGTTTCAAGTCTTCCTCAATTTTTGCATAAGATGTTGTATTATCTGTATATTCCAGATTCTTAATAAGCCTTCCTCCAGTGCTGATGCGCATTTCATCTTCATACAGTCCAGCTTCACAGATAAATTGCTCAACGTACAGATTGGATAAGTATGGTGAAATAATGTAACTCTGATGCACACCTCTGAGTTTAAACTATTCAGTATGCTCTTGCACTTTTAAAGGACTGTCTCAGATGTAAATACAGGTTTACCAATTAACTTTAGACACTCCCAATTGGCTAGTTTATGAAACCTTATCTTGGTAGTTCTATCTGCTATCTGTGTAAATTGTAAGAAATGACCTGGGATAGACTTGGTGGCTCTACTTAGCAGAGTACCCTCCATTGTCACTTCTGCATATGATACTTAAGGGTTCTATTGGTATATTGCAAGGGTCCTCAGACTTTTTAAACAGGAGGCCTGTCCCTCATAATGTTGGAGGTTTGGACTATAGTTAAAAGAAAAACTATGAACAAATTCCTATGCATGCTTCACATATCTGATTTTGAAGTAGAAAAACAAAATGGGATCATATCCAATATTTAAAATGAAAAACAAGTGAAGTAAAATCAATGAACTTAGCAGTATTTCAATGGGAACACTGGGCCTGCTTTTGGCTAATGAGATGGTCAATGTCCAGTTCCATATTTGTCCCTGCTTGTCTTAACAATGCATGTAAGTGTGCATCATTTAGTCTAGATCTGATTGGAGATTTCAGATGTTTCATTCTTGAAAAAGTCTGTTCACAGACATAAGTGCTGCCAAGGATGGTTGCCATTTTGAGTGCTTGGTTCCTGAGATGAGGATATATCTCAGAGGAAGGAGATGCATAGAAATTAGGAAGGCTGTTTGACTTGAATGTGTCTTTCAGAGAGTCACAAATCTGCAGTGAGCCAGTTCCATTTGGTAAATTATTTCCACATTTTCAATGTCAATAGAAAATGGGTTCCAGAAAAGCTATATAGCCTATTCATTGAGATGAAGCTCTTTAAATCTAAATTGCAAATCCTTTTGCAACTTTTCCAGTGAATCCACACCTGTTTTGTTTGGGAATGCAACCACTGGCTTTTGCGCTAACAGATTTTGAGTTGTGGGGACATGGCAGAAATTTTCCTCCTTCACTTGTTTGATGAGGAGGCCTAATTTTACTTCAAATGCTTTCACATGTGAGTGCATATCACAGATGAGCTTCCCCTTTTCTTGAAGTTGCACATTGGAACTGTTGGGTAGCTCTGTTACATCTGTCAGAAAGGCAAGGTGCCATTTCCATCCTGCATCATTGAGGTCTGGTACTTCTTTGTCTTTTGAAAGCAGAAAAGCTGTCATCTGTGGAAGTAAGTCATAGAAATGGTTCGAAACTCTCCGTTGGCTCAGCCACAGACTTTTGTGTGGTACAAAACATCTTCATAGGCACCATTTAGCTCAGACAGAAATTTCTGAAGTGATCTGTGGTTTAATGCATTAATTCTAATGAAGTTAATACAAGATACCACAATTTTCATAAGAGTCCCACTTCAGTGATTTACTACACAGCACATGTTGGTGAATGAGGCAGTGTATGGCTATTAGATGAGAATGGTTATATTTGTCCATCTCTTGGTTAATGTGGGCAATTACTCCTTTCTTAGACCCACACCACGCTAGGAGCACCATCAGTTGTAACACTGGCTAGGTTAGCCCAGTCCAGTTACAAACCATTCACAGTTTGGCAATTTTTTCATAGATACACTCTCCTGTAGCTGTTCCTTTGATGCTTTGCTGTGCAACAAACTCTTCTGTGGCTTCAAAATAGTCATTCATTCCATGAATAAAATGTGCAGGATCATGAACATCAATACTTTCCTCTAGTGCCAAGGAAAAAATAGGAACTTTTTTGTGGAGTTTCACAAACAAACTAAAAAACCTTGCTCTTACCTCAGTCCTTAGGCAGCAGCAAGCTCTGCATAGGCAAGCTTGTGACTCCCGTGGTCACAACTGAGACTGAGAGGAGGATTCCAGAGACAGAGAAGGAGGGAAAAGGGAGGGTACGGGCGCACATTCCACACATGGGCACTGCAGGCCTGGGATGAGACATATGCTAAGCAGGACAGGCAGCAGGGGCAAAAATACCCAGCAGGCCAGATTAGTATCCTCGGCAGGTCACATGTGGCCTGCGGGCCATAGTTCGAAGACCCCTACTACAGACCTTTACAGAACACATTTTCACATCTTTCTCTCATAGAACAGCTTCTAGATTTGAACCCCTGAACTTCCAGTTAGCAACCAATTATTTTATCACTGTGCCACCAGGGCTCCAGTAACCAGTGATACAAGAAGATACTAAAATTTCCTATCATTATTTTGGGTGCAATTGACTGCATGAAGGAGGGCATATCTATCCTCCCATTGCCATGGCAGGGGTCAGACCTGCCTCCAGCTTCATCTTTTTCTGATACCAACAATTCTTCCCACAGGCGCTACTTCTTGGTTGGATTACATCATTCTTTGCAACAGCCACACACAGAGCACTCATACAATATGCAGAATTAAAGGAATTAAAGGGAGTTATTAGGGAAGTTAATGGGTTAGGATCAGCAGCAATACAGGTTCAATTATTGGTCCACAGCAACATCCATCCTCAGAGCATCCAAGTCTCTGCAGTCCTCAACCTCTGAGCCACATGCGCCTCTGGTCTTTGCCTCCATGTGCCAGGAAGCCAGTCTATGCCTCTGTCTCATAATTTTCGTGTCAGGCCAGATGAAGGGAAGGCCCTCCATAATCTCAGCACTGCTCCCCTGTACCACCAAATCTAGTGCATCCAACACTTCAGGTGTTTTTTGAATGTGCTCCTCCAATAGTCCTGAAATTCCCCTCAGCGTCCAAGATGGCACTTATACACTGAGGAATGGCTTTGATTGAGGTGTGGTTTTTGTTTCTAAGCTAGGTATACCCCCGAGGTAAATGAAAGCTGTTGTCTTAAGTCACACCTTTGCATAGATTAGTCTTACAGATACCCCCAAGAAAACAAAAAGTTGGGCCTGGTTCATGCCCTCAACTAAGCTTCCGCCTTCATCCTGGATCAGAGAAAACAAAACAACTCAACTCACTGTCGCGGAGTCAATTACCACTGCTAGTAAGCCCTTGCAGCCAAGGAATGGAATCTTTGGGCTTCCAAGACCATCATTCTTTACAGGAGTAGAAACTGGATTTTTCTATCTAAATCTGCTTCCCTGTCTTTATCTCCCCAAATGGCCGGTGGTTTTGAACTGTGAACCTCACGGTAAGCAGCCCAATGCATAACCACAATACCATTAGGACTCCTTGTAATAGAGAACTCCCTCTAAAATAAGCTGAGAGTCACAGGCATGGAGTCCAAAAAATCAGAATACGTTACAAAAGGACTTAGATTTAGAAGAGTTATGTTAAGTTAGCTACATAGCAATAGTTATCCTATAATTACAATCTTCAATATTGCCTGATATGGAAATTGGTTAAAAATAAAATGGGCAGCTCTTGTTTTATTAAATTCTTTTGAATCAGTTCTAACTCATACAGATCAGAATTGACTGGGTGGCAGTGAGCTTTTAGAATCTGATGCAACAGAAGGAAATAATACTCAGTACTGTGCCATCCTCACAATTGCCATGTTTGGGTCCATTGCTGCAGCCACTGTATCAATCAATGTAGTCAGCGACACTCTTGCAAGCATGTTGTCCTTTCCCAGGGATTGGTCCTTCCTGAGAATATGACCCATCCTCCCTTCTAAGGAGCTTTCTGGTTGCACTTCCTACAAAATAGCTTTTTTTTTTTTTTCTGGCGGTTCATGGCACGTTCAGTATTCTTTTCCAGCACCATAATTCAAACCCATTGCTTCTTTGGTCTTCTTTATTCATTGTTCAGTTTTCACATGCATAGGAGGTGATGAAAATATTAAGGCTTAAGTGAAGTGCACTTTAGTGCTCAAAGTGATATATTGGCTGTTTAACATTGTAAAGATCTACATGGTATGTTTAGGTCTATTGTATGTTTTAAACTAATATTTTTCATGGTGTGAAATACAATCTGAAGTTCATATTTTTGCATATGTGTTTTCAAATTTTCAACATCATCTATTGCTGCCATTATTGAATTTAATGGAAATTTGCCTATACCCCCAAATTAACTTCTTTCCTTTTCCTTAGTTTTGAGAAGTTTGATTATGATTTATTTTGGTGCTTTTTGTTTTTGTTTCATTTTCATGTGCTTTGTAGTTGATTGAAGGAACTGTCGGTTAGGAATCCATAGATCTGTGAGAGAAACATGGGATAACCGGTTCACATGAAGATTTACAGCCTCAGGAATTGTATATTGGGTTCTTAGGTCAAAAGTGATGCTATAGCGTGGGTTTTGAATTTCATAGTAGTGACCTCGGGTGTTTTTGTGTTTACTGACTATCTGACTTTTCATTTTTTTCCAAATTAGAGAGATTTGTGTTAATATTTCTTTTGTGTGAGTTAATAATTCTTTAAATATTTTTTCTGTCCCTATCTCTTTCTTCTTCTCTAGAGTATTTTAGTTTGTTATATATAGTATATTGTGAATGATCTATCATATTATAACTCCTCTTACATTAGGTTGCTTACAGTTGTCCTATTGTTCATTAATGCTGTGTTCTTTTTTCCCCTTGTGTGTTTCATTCTGAAAATAATCAGTTGCTGTAAATCTTGTCAAAGTCACTGAACTTTTTTGTCTCACATTTCTAACTTGCCTTCACCTGATCCACTGTTTGCATCTTGAAAACTGCAGTTTTCATCTCTAGGAGTTTGGTCTTTTAAATAACAGTCATATCTTTACTTCACATTTAATGTTTTATTTTGTATGGTTTTTCTGTTGAGAATATACACAATGGCATAGTCACACAAAGAAATTAAATTTCCACATGAATGCAATTTAATAGCATGCTTTATATTCTTTATGCAACCACTTTCACACTCTTTTAATTTTACTGATATGTTCTTCTCCCATAAACATAAACTCATTTCCACCTAAAGTTCCCCTCTTACCTTTCAAATTACTATCATCAATTTAATTCAATGCAGATAGTTCTTAAAAGAGCATCATGCTAAATGCAGATATCCTTTACAAATTAGGTAAACTGTTGGTGGTTTAAAAAAGACTACTAATGATATTTTTGCTTTACCTTAAGTCAAACTTTAAACGTTTTTAAAGATTACCTCAGGTAATAGTTTAGGGATCCATTCAACTCCCACGACTCTGAGAAGTCTGGAGTGCGTACAAATGGGAAAGATCTGCTCAGTGCTTTTCCTCTTTTGACCAAAATGCTCAACCATGCTGGCTGAGCCAAGCCTACTTTGTCTAATCTCATGGGAAGGAAGCAGCTCTTTATGGAAGCAATTAGCCACACATTTGATTTCTTTCTCCTATTACTCACTCTCTTAATCCTTACTTGCTCTAAGTGGATAAAGACAAATTTTGTACCTTAGATAGCTGCTTGAAAGCTTTTAACAACTCTGGCACGAAACATTGAACTGAGAGGTAGAACAGAAGCACTAAACATGTTTTCAAGCTGATTAACTAGGATAGGTCCTGAAACTATGACTTCAAACATTCAAGAAACAAAATACCAAGGGATATTTGTTTGCACTACAGCTGCTCTCTTTTATGCTGTTGTAAAAAGACCTATTACACACCATGTTAGGCTGGGCTGAATAGAGAAACAAATGCAGGGACACCCATATACGTACAAAAAAGGTCTTTATATCAGAGTAATTGTATATATATTTAAAACCCCAGCCCAGTCCAGACCAAGTACCTAAATACAATATAGGACCATAAGTCCTATGCTTGTCCATAAATCCTTCTTCAGACTCAAACAGCACATGCAATGATGCAAAATGGAGGAAGATCACAGGCCAGTGGGTGCAAAGTCTTGCAGATCACATGACAATGGAAGCATCTGCAAGGCTCTTGCAGGTCTCAGTGTGGCTCTATGTGGCTTGTGAACAGGGCAGAGAAGACAGAGAGAAAGAGTGGCCCATCTCCAAAGACCCATTTATCTCTATCATACCTCCAAATGAGGTCATCAAGCTGCAAACTGATTGACAAGCTAAATTTCACCCCTTCAATTTCACGTCTTCACGTTGACACAAAATTATCACATACATATTACCAGTCATCTTGTCACAGGTGTATTACTCATTTACTGTACAATTACATTAGTTGATTGTACAATTCTTACCATTGAAGAATCTAATTTTTCCATAAACCAAAAGCTAGCATTTCATAATTTTCCTTGTCTTGCTAAACATGAAAACATTAAACAGGGTCAGAATAACTTTTTTAATATTTTTGTTTTGTTTTGTTTTGTTTGTTTTTTGGCATCACTGCCCTCTGGTGGTCGTGGGAGCTACTCAGCACTACTCCTGAGAGCAGCTGCTGGATTTGAACTGCCAAGCCCGTGGGCTGCAGTCCCACACTCAACCACTTACGCCACCGGGGCTCAGCTCCAGCTTTTTAAATATTTTTGTCTGCTAAATCTAACAACTTTCTCACTTCTGAATTAGTTTTAAAATAGTGATTTATCTCTTAATTATGGTAATATTTTATGCTCCTTTGCATGCCTCATAATTTTTATTGAATGTGAGACTTTGTGGCTTTTATCATGTTCATGAATCCATGTATTTTTGTGTTCCCAAGAATATGCTGAAACTTTGCCCTGGAACACAATTAAGTTACTTGGAAACCCCTGTATCCTTTCAAGTCTTATTCTTAATCCTTATTAGACAAGATTGAGGAGCATTGGTGGGGCAGCAGTCAAATGCCTGGCTGTTAACCAAAAGATGAATGCCTTCAACTCCCCATGGACTCTGTGCAAGAAATATCTTTCAGTCTTGGTCCATAAAGATTTTCAGCCTGGGAAGTCATGTGGATAGGTCTGCTTTGTCAGATAGTGTTGCTATGAGTTGAAATCAGATCAACAGCAATGAGAAAGGCAATATTCAGTCTAGAGTTGTGTTCCTTACCACTGAGAAAAGACCCTTCTCTGTACAAGAATCAAGCAACTAAATGCTTCATAAATCCTGAGGTCTCCCAGTGTGCCATGTAGAACCAAGACTATATCCTTCCTTATGTGAACACCAGGCATTGTCCTTTCTTTTCCTTTTATAAAACTCTTTCCCTCTGACATTGAGCAACTTCCTCCAAGCAATGGGCTGGTCATTATCCACCAGTATATTTGAGTGAGAATCTCCATATGTGACTGGGAATCACCTTCTGTCCAGGAACATGTTCTGTGAATTCCAGTCATATTAGCCCCACCTGACTCTCAACCTATGTCTCCTCATCTTAGAGTCTACCAGGCTGCACTTGAGCCCCCTTCTGTGCTCTGCAACCTGGAAACCCTTTCAAGGCAGTCATCTGGGGATGAACTTAGGATTATCCTCTTAGGAATCACTCAAACTTATTACCTCATATTTAGTATCTGAAAAAGAGTGTTTTATATATTTATCTGTATTTTGATTGTCTTGAATGAGAATATAATTCTGGTTCTAATTTGGCCAGAAGCAAAAGGCATGTGCCACTTTTTACTTAGTAAAGATCACACTGAATTTTCACTTGATTTCTCTCGTCCCCTGTATGCAATCTACTTCTCCTCTTAGTAAATATCTCTCATTCTCTAGATCTGTGTGTTGATACATAATATCATGATGTGTAAATGCACGACTTTTACAGGGATTCCATATAAGTGGACTTTTTGTTGCAATATTTGCCATTTTAAATAAAATTTTATGTGCCCACATTTTAGCTTACCACATTGGTTCCTTAGGATAGATTTAGAAATGGGGGAGGGGGCATGGTCTAAAGAATTAGAAAAGAAAAATAAGGCATATCCTCCCCTTGTTTTATGGGCAGTGTTATCAATAGACATTCCCAGCAAAATGCTTTAGTATTCATCTTATTGACTCCTCATCAATAAGAAATATTATATTTTTTGAAATATTTTCTCTTCTGATCTGTGAAATTGATATTTTGAGTGATTTTGTATTTTTCTGATTATTAAGAAGGTGAGTAGTTTTATGAGCTTTTTAATGGCCCTAGTTCTTCTGTGTAAATTATATACTTCCATTTACTATTGTGCAGTAAGAGTATGTATGAGTGTGTGTGTGTTTCAGTGTGTACTTTTGAAATTTTTGTACTGACTGATATCTCTGCCTACAGATCTTCCTTATACAGTCTTAACATCTGAGAATCAATCTCCTTACCTATTTTGGCCTTAAAACTATCTTCCTAGTGAGTTCTTCCCTGCCAACTCATAGACAAACGTTCTCATCTTAAAATGTACCGCCATTATAGCATGGATCTCACTGCTTTTGTCACCAGCATGTGGTGAATCTGTAGGATCCTTGTGACAAAGACCCTCTCCTTTCATTTCCTACCTCATACAACCCTGCAGCCAGGACATGCCCAATAAATACTTACTAAATAAATTTATATATGGCCAAAAGGGTTCAGACAAAGACAACCACCAAAAAAGGCTCATATAGTCAGCTGACATTTCCTTAATATTAACTATAGACATTAAGTCTGAAAAAATCAAGCCTAATTTATAATAGCTTACTTCTTTTAAGTGGTATGCTATTGTTATCTGCCCATTTTTTCTCATAAACTCTGTTAAATATAATTAATGATCTCATAAAAATCTAATGTTAAAATAGCACTACAATTAAACTTAAGACAGAATGCCTCCAATCTGTCCCTATCTTGCCATCTCTTTCCAAAATTATTAAAAGTACCTACATTCAAAGGGCTCTATATCTGTGTAATAGTTTTCTTTTGACCAGTTAATTGAGTTGGCTGGTTTCTATTAAACAAAACATCTCCAGACACTATACCCACTCACTCACAGCCCCATAGAAAAAAAGCAGTAGTCACCCCTATCCTTAGTTTTATAATATGTCATGTTTGAAATATGGAATCAATCCCTGAGAAGTTTGGTTATGACCTCTTAGAAATGCCAATTTCCTCTGTATTTTCTCCCAAACCCTCCATGTATTCTTTGATGGCTCGAGGACAGCATGCAGAGGAGAGCATGATTAATACGAAGATGCAAATAATTTGGCACAAATTCCTCACTCTAAAACAAGCTAGGCTAGATTAACTTCATTGAAATGTTAATGTCCCTAAGAGCTTGTCTCTAGTTTCCTTTCACAGTGGGAAATCAGGCCAGAATCCTTGGAGAGGTTGACCAGGACAATCTTCAGCTAATCGAAGTAGAAAGGGAATCTCTGGAAAGGATGTTCCTAAGAAGGATGGTGGTGGGAGTGGGGCAGAGAAGTGGTATGAGAAGTCAACTCTGAAACTGCAGAACCCACAAATTGATTCCTTTTGCAGAGCCCTTGACTATGTAAACAATTCAATACATCTCACACCAGCATAGCAACACAACACTGAGTCGGGGAGGAATGACAGACCAGACAGTGGGAGTCATCTCTTGTGCAAATTGTTCCTGGATGAAGAATTGGCTGCTGGGCACCAGGATAACCCTATAGTCACTGACTCTAGAATTCCTCATCCTCAGGACTCTGGTCTCCTCCCAACTTCTCCCTCCCACCCCTCATTCCACTCTTACCCTTATTCAGGGTCCATTCAAAAGGAAGAACGAGAGATCCAGACCAACACAAACCCCAGACTGGACTCTGAGAGGCCCACCTAGAAAACACCACCAGCCATCAACCCATCCCACCCACCAGAGGGTACCAAATATATTTCAGAAAGGGTTCCCTAAAGTGAAGGGTTTCCTGAAGTACAGATCTCACCGCAGAAATCCTGATTGCCCTAACAAAGCTACTGTAGGACCATTTCCATAGAACAGAAAGCTGTCTCATTTCACAAGCTTAACCAAGTGTTGCAATAAAGGAACTTTTCTAAATTTAAAATGTATATCAAACTTCTAATTCCTAATAGTTATGGAAGCAGTGTAATAATCACCTTCCAAAATGCAATCTAATGTTAGGTTGATGGCCATACCAGGGTAGGCATTCTGGAACACTTCCTTGGGCGCCAGAGGAAGTCATACATGGATCAGAGGCAGTTGTGCGAACAGAATGAGGGAAGATTTTATGGTTTAAAATCAAGAAACATATGCATCAAGGTTGTTCGCTGTCATCATACATATTCAATCTGTATCCTGAGAAAATGATTCAAGAAGTTGAGTTATATAAAGAAGAATGTGGCATCAAGATAGAAGGAAGGTTTACAAAAACCTGGAATATGCAGATGCAGAGTTTTGCTTCTCATGAGGAGGACTTAAAGCATTTTCTAATGAAGAGGAAGGATTGCAGCCTTACCTATGGATTACAACACAGGGTAAATAAGGGCAAAATTCTTACAACTTGACCAATAGTTATCATCATAAGTGGAAAAGTTTCAAATCATCAAGGACTTCATTTTGCATGTATAAACAGTCAATGCTCACGGAAGCACCAGTCAAGAAACCAAAGAGAGCATTTCATTGGGTAAACTTGCTGCACAAGATCTCTTTGAATTGTTAAAAAGCAAGATATTGCTTTGAGGACAAGGGTGCTCCTGACCTAGACAAAGATATTTTCCATTGCCTCATACACATGTGAGAGTTAAACATGAAATCAGGGAAGACCAATGAAGAATTGAGGCACTCAAATTGTGCTGCTGGTAAAGAATATGCAAAGTACCATGAACTGCTAAAGAGCAAACATATGTCTGAAAAAGAAATTTAGTCAGAATGACCCATAGAGGCAAAGGTCACAACATTTTGTCTCACATACATTGGGCATGTTGTCAAGAGAGAGACCAATTCCTGGAGAAGGGCTTGGTAAAGTAAAAAGGCAGGGGACAAATGAAGTTTCCCTGTGGTAGTTACATTACTTTGTATCAGCTTCAAGTGTAGGGGTGAAGTCTAGCATGTCAATCAGGCCATAGCCAGATGGTGCCTCCTCGTGGACGTGAGCTCATAATGACGAGGGTCCTGAGAACCACCACCAGCCCAAACACATCTGCCTTCATGTTCCTGCTGGCAAGCCCTGCTGAGCCCGGCCGTGGAGCTGCACCCCGGCCACCAGATCTACCAGCCTTGGCACCCACTGACCTGTGATCGCCCTGCACCAAAACATGTGGTTATGAGCCTCATGAGGGATTTGTAGGCTAGGATGGCACTTATGGATTGGTATGAGACTCATGCACTTGCGTTGGACTGGACTGGGGTGTTTTATTGATACATAATTACTTCTTGATATAAAGCTCTCTCTTTCACATATGTGAGTGTCTCTGGATTTGTTTCTCTAGTCAACCCAGTCTAACACATACCCCAACCCCCTCCAAAAAATGAACTAGCACAGTGGCTCCAATAATGGGCATAACAGAAGGATGGGAAGATGGCCCAGGACTGAGCAGTGCTTCGTTCTGGCCTTCATAGGGTTTCTCTGAGTCAGAAGTGACTCAATGGCACCTGACAACAGCAGCAGTATGGGCTGTGTCCAAACCAATGACTTCTCAGGTACCACACAAGCAGATCAGACAAAGGGGTCAGTGCACATCTACTGTAAGCCAACAACAACAACAGCAACAACAACAAACAGGAAACACCAGCCTACTGACAAGGAAGGAATTGGCATAGCAAGGCCTGATGGGGGCTTTTAGAAAATTGGATTGTACTATATAAAGCTGCCCATATTTGGAAACTTTGTCAATTTTCCTATCACAATGGATCATTCATTGACATTACCTTTCGCCACTTGAAGACAGGGCTCTCCTTCTTATGCCTGGCTCTGAGCAACATGGATTGTTGCCAAATAAGTATTAGAAGCTCTAGCTTTGTGTTGTTGTGTTGCTCCTGCTGCTGCTGCTGTTGTTTTTGGTAGGGGTAGAGTACCTCAAAGGAGTAAAAAAAGACCTTGAAGCTGGGATAAAGGCTTGAATAGATTTCAGTAACCTCATCTTTAAGTTGGAGATGGCAGAGCAGTAGCTTCCTGGAGAAGATCCCATGACTTAAATATCTAGGACTGCTACTAATCAAGCAGAGGTCAGTGACTTCTCAAGAAGATTTAAGGTTTCTCAATTCATAATCCTAGTTGCAAAGATTGAACACATGTAGGAAACTATTCATTCCGCTGTCAGCTACGGACCTGAGTCAGGTTTCAGCCAGTTGCACGAATCACACAGTCCTTTGGGACTCTGCCACATACTCCCAAAATCTTTATGGGTGGGGCTGTGGTGGAATTGCTTTACTCGTGCTCCAAGCTATGTGACTACGTTTTCTGGAGCACAGAGCTTCTGAAACTCCAATATGAGCTTGTGCCTTGGAGACCATAGTGTTTATGTTGACTAAAGGGCAGTGGGAATCATAAAGCCATTAAGGGCAGGGTGGGAAGTAGGATGGAAAACCAGGGAGGAATTCAGTAGCTATTTTGAAAAACCAAAAATCTGGCTATCGGGTTCTTATAACTTAGATGCCCATTGTCTCAGTAACAAAAATAGCTGTAACTCATCTAATCACTCTTGATCTCATGGAACTCATTAGCTTGGGTTGACTCTCCTTCCATTTTTTCACCTATGAATATTTTCAGATAAAGTGGAACTGTGTGATCATTGGACAAAGTCCAGAAGGCTTGTAGGAGAAGTAGAACAGTTTTCCCAGCTCATAAATTTAAGATGAAATCACCATAAAGAGCTGCCAAGGAAGCCCTGCCCAGTAATCCTGCACTCAGGCAAAGCTCAAATGCCACAGATACCCCGAGATCGGGCCTTTGAAGGGAGAAGATCATTTAACACTATTCTAATCACAGGGAGCTACAGCAAAAGATAACAGGAAACTAAGCTGGAGAATTTGCTTATGAGACTGATGGAATATGCAAGAAATCTATTTCCTCTTGCCAAGATGTCCAAGGCCTGATGCACTGAACCTCAGAGTCTCATAATAGCCTATTTTTCATGAGCTTCTGAGCCTGAGGAGTATAAATTATAGCATGAGTTCTCTGCTTACAACTTGAGATGATATTAAGGGATGAGAATATCAAAGATGTTGACCTCAGTGGTAAAGATAGTGTTGTCCTGAGTAATAAATCCCTTCCCTCCTTATGTTCTTGGGGAAGCTTCAAAAAAATGAAGGGATTTTTTTGTATGGTGAGAAATAGGACTCAGGTGTTCCCACAGAGTCCTATTTCTCAAAGGAGAGCTGCAAAGTTCTGGAGTGTAGTGATGGGCTCCGCCTTCGCTAGGAGGATCCAATTGGTATCATGTTGATTTCTATGCTTTCTAGGCAAGCCAATCCATGAGAGGTTTGGGGTTTGGTTTTTGTCTTTGAAAAATTTGGGATGGCTCAGATGAAAGTTTACAGAGCAAATGAATTTTCTACTAGGCAATTTATATGCAATTGTTGTGTGACATCGGTTACAGTCCCCACAATGTGTCAGCCCTCTTGCCATTCCCACCTTGAATCTCCTGCATATCCACTGTTTCTGCCCCTTCCTGCCTTCTTAAAGTCACTATTATGCAAATTCTTCCCTGTGAGTGTGATGCAGTTGTTGGTTTTAAGGAGCATGTCCACTCCTGGTATTATCATTCCCTTTGTCAAAGCCCCAAACCAAGCACACTGCCTTTGTGTCCATGCTGACTCACAGCAGTCCCACAGGTCAGGGTCCAACTGTCCCTGTAGATTTCTGAGCTCATCATTGCTTCTCTTGTGGGGCATAAGACTGATGGTTTTGAACTGCTTACCTTGTGTTTAATAGCCAACTCCCAACCATTGCCAACAGGGCTCCACCAGTCACCGGAATGTCTTTTATGTAGCTTAAAGGTAATCTCTTCTTTTTATTTTCTAATGACTTTATTGGGGGCTTTTACAGCTCTTATAACATTCCATACATCACTTTTATCAAGCATATTTGTACACATGTTCCCATTTCCAAATATTTTCTACTTGAGCCCTTGGAATAAGCTCCTCTTTCCCCCTCATTTTTTATATAAATAATTTTATTGGGGGTTCATAAAACTCCCATCATTATCAATACATATGTCATTTGTATGCAGACCACATTTGCACACTTGCTGCCATTATCACTCTCAAAACATCCTCCCTCCAGATCTCTTTTCTCTCATAAGTTAGAAGGGTGTCTGAGGCCCAGTGCTTCCATCAGTTTTTGTCCAATCAGTAAGTCTGGTCTCTCTTTTTATGAATTTAAAATTTGATCTAGCTTTTCTTCCACTTAATCTAGCACCTTTCACTGTGATGCCAGTCAGAGCAGTTCATGGTGATAATATTTCTACTCACTTGGGTGAGGGGAGACTGTGGTTTGCGTCATCTACTAGTCCTTTAGACTAATTATTTCCTTGAAAATTGGTCTGTTCCCATCAATATTATCTCAAACCCTGAAGGAAGGTCTACTTTGTCCTATAGTGCTACACAATGAGTGGACTCAGGGGCAGTAAGACTGAGACTTTGATTCTTCTCACTCTTTTTTGCTCCAGACAGAAAGATACCAGTAGTTGTAACTTAGATGCAGGTCGCATGATTTTAAGTTGCCAGTCTCTATTTGCCAAAGTAGATATACAGCATTATCTTTATAAACGGTATCATGCTAAGTGAACTAGATGTGCCCTAAAACTACGGTCTCTTGAGCCCCGTAGCTCAGCCTCAGGAGATGTCTGATTATGACTAAAAGGATTTTATGACTGTGCCCTGTGGGTTCTATTATATACATAGATACAAATATATATGTAAGAACACCAAATGTTATGTAATGCACATGTTATGAGACTTTAAAAATCATAGCTGGTACACTGCGGATCATAACTGACCACCCAACTTTAAAGGTTAGGCTAATACTTAACGAGTGAGGATTCTATGAAATGAGAGGAATTATGGTCATACTTTGCAACTAGTCAAGTGGACTACCAGTACAGGAAAAAGAATAATTATTATTATTACCAGAACCTCAGGTCAATCCTGTAACAGCAGGAAGAAGGGGCACAGCTATGAACAGTAGATTTTGAAACATATATCAAACACATGCTTTTCTAAGGTCACAAGATGTGTCAGTCACAGACAAGCAATCTGTCTCTACCTTAGTAAAGTTTCCTACTTAGCGAACTTGGATGGCTCAAAGATAGCTTTGGTGTGGTAAACAGCTTGTCCAAACTAGAGCAAACTAATGATTTAGCAAAATGTACTCTAAAACAGAATCATTTTCCTCTTCCTATTTAGATGCAAATCTTGCTTCCAAAAAGAAAATAAACTCATTGCCATCAAGCCAATTCCAACTCAGAGGGGGCATCTTGGACTAGAACTAGAAACTATAATCATTTAAGGGAGTAGAAAGCCTCATCTTTCTCCCTCAAAAACTCCCTAGACACTTGAAACCCCTAGCTGATTCCAATCGCAGATCAAACATCAGTTATCTTCATTAATTATTAAACAAAGCTTGCATGGGATGGTGCCCACACCCATATGCCCTCAAATTCAGATATTTCTCTTCTGCAAATTTCTGTCATTGTCCCAGACAATACTAAATAAGAAACACAAAACTGCTTGTTTCTTTCTCTGGGTCAGACTTGGTTCTCTTTGATACTTTTCAGAATGACAGTTGCTACTGACTCTCACTTTCTTCCTATGAATTGTCTCCTGGATGGAACCTCAAAAGAAAAAAAACATGTCCATTGTCTGCAGGTCCATTCTGACTCATAACCACTCTCCATGTCAGAACTCCCATCTGGGGTTTCCAAAGCTGTAATTCACATGGAAAAAAACAAACACATTTTCCCCCAGATCATCTGGTGGGTTTGAACTGTAATTTTTCAAAGGGTCATGAGAGTGCTGGAAGAAAGAAAAAAAGAGGGCCTGATACCAAGGGTTTAATTGAAAGTAAATGTCTAGAAAAGAATGATGAAAACATATGTACAAATATGCTTGATACAGTTGATATATGGACTTTGGTAAGAGTTGTAAGAACTTCCAAATAGAATGGTCTTTTAATTTAAAGATTTTTTTTTAAAGAACATACTCTAGTCTGGGTATTGGGCTAAACCCAATAGAGAACAGAAAGACAAATATAATTTATGCCAGTCTTTAGGCACAGAGGAAACAGGTGGTTCAATGGTAGAAGTAATACCTTCCAGGTTGGAGTCTCTGGTTTGATTCCAGGCTAATGCACATTATGTTCAGCCATCCCAAGTCTCAGTGGCAGCTTGGCACAGCTCTGACGTTGAACAAGGAGTACTTGTGGGACTGCTATTCAGCGCTCAGCTGCTAACCTGAGGGTCAGCAGTGTGAGCACATTAGCCATTCAGAAGAATAAAAATGGAGCTGTCTGCTTATTCAAGACGAGGGCTCTGGAACTCTATTGGACAAATCTATCCTTTCCTGTAAGGCAGCTATGAATTGGATTTGATTAGACAATGAAAAAAACGATGATGAACAGATGTCAGTGGAACTTTCAGACTAAGACAACTAAAAGGCTTTGCAATCTACTTCCCGAAATCAGCCATTACTAACCATATAGTTCACAATAGTCCAATTCTCAACCGGCCATGCTGATGGTACAGGATTGAGCAGCATTCCATTCCATTTTGCATGAGGTTGCCTTGGGTCAGTGACATACTAATTCAGATCATCCTAATAGAGTTCAAAGTGATATGTTAAAAGAGATTATACACTGAGTTCTGTAGAAGCATTGCAAACAGATGATTTATTTACTCTAGTGTCCAATGAAAAGGAATTGGAGCAGATAGTATGATATGAGGCCTGGAGAACAGGTAGAACTTCTGCTCAATAAGACAGAGAAGCCATTCAAAGAAAGCAAAACTCCTGAGCCGAGACCTAGGGCAAGATAAGGAATACCTGATTCAGGGATGGTTAGCAGGAAAGAGAGGTGAGACAAAGAATTACATAAAAGACCAGAAAAGGGGGTTGGAGCCCCTTCTTGAGTTCTTTGAATCTAGAGTAGAACTGAAGCTATGGCATCATTCCAAGCCTGTCAATCATAGCTCACCCTGGAAGGGTGGTCCTAAGAAGCAAAAGAACAGGAAGGGCTGAAAGTCAGTCCATGTGCACACAGTCAATTCTCCTTCCAGGGAATTTGTTGCTGAGACAGAGGGTGTAACATCCATCTCCCTTGGGGACAAAAACTAGCACAAAATCAAAGAGAGTTGGGAACATTGTCTCACTTCTTCAAAGATGTGTACTTAGTGCTTTGTTCATAAATCTTATCCTGAGTACAATCTGGAGACAGGGATGTCAGTGGAGAACAGCTGCGTAACTAATTTTAGGTTTGTGCTAACAAAGTAGGGCAGGTTTAATCTCCACCAGAGAGAGGAGTCATTGTATACAACACTTGGCATCTGCTCATACAAAGATAGTCCACAATAACTTTCCCATAGCTTGTTAGCCCTGGAAGGCTTTCCATGTCTGTTTGCATGTGGCTACTTCATCCCCTTCCTGAAAGACCCCTTCAAGTCACAGGGTCTGGCCCCTACATAGAACTGAATAGAATTCACTTGGACACAACATCTTAGTTACTATTTTGAAGATAGATTTCATGGAAGAAAGTAGCTACTGGCTGAAACTTCCTGGTTTCTTAACCTCTACTAGCTGGCCTGAAGCAAGCAGCCACAATCTAATAATATTTGCATTAATAAAACTATAGTATTTCACAGTTTACAATTCTAGAAGGTAGAATTTAGCTTCACGCTTGGGGAAGACACAGCTTCTGCGAACTGTAAGCTCTTTAAGACTAAAGGACTTGACAAGGATTCAAGAGGAGGGTTGCAACAGGTATATGTTAATTTCAGCACACTGATCCTTATCTTTCTTGTTCAGGCTTAGGGGAAAGATAGAAATTAAAGAAACTGCAGGGGAATAAACTTTTAGATCCAGAAGCAAAATAGTCATTTGACTGAAGGAAAAGACTCCCATAAGATTAAGCAAATTGTTCCATGAATAAAACACATTTAGATAGTAACAAGAACTTAAACAAACTTTAACTGTATAAGATTGTTTTACATATAGTGATTTTATAACTGAAATGTTGGAATTAGCCTGTAGAAGACAGTGTAGTGTAGTTTAGAAGCTAAGGATTTCACATTCATGGAGTTTAAATCCCATCTTTTTACTCAATTATTTAAGATTCTTCTGCTGTAATGTTTGTGTTGGTAGTGGTTTCCTGTTGTTGATGTTTCTGCAAAATTAGAAACAATGAAAGCAGCTGCTTCATAGAGTTGAAGAGAGAATCACATGAATTCTGTACAGTAGGGCACATCATCACTGTTGTAATGGTCAGTGATAAAAAAAAAATTTTCTTTGTGGAGGTGGGATATTAGTTTGGGAGGTGGCCAAAGAAAGGGGATATCTTGCCCCCAAAATTAACTGGATAAGCCAAAAATGTAGAACTATACCCCAGGTCCCTGGATGAGCTCTATTTGTCATCACAAACAGCTCAATTCCTTATCCTCAGTCTTCCTATTTCCTTCCCTACTTCTTTTTCCACTCCATACCCTTTCTATGCTAGCAATACATTTTCCTGTGGTGCCTTCATTGGGTCTGTGGCTGAATCCAACTCCCTTTGCACAATGGAAAGAAAGCAAAAGAATGAGCAACTAGTGTGGATCTATGAGACAGAGATTCCTGAGTTTGCTGTCTGCTCCCTCTAGCTCAAACCTGATTTGGATACACAGTAAGAAATATCAGAATCCTAGAAGAAAGGGTCACCATGCCTTGCTTTCCAAAGTTAACCAAAAAAAATTGCCTGCCTCTGCCAAGAGCACCACAAACAGCATGACCCCCAAGTGGAAAGTAGAAGTCACTACATAAGTCTTCCATGACACATGATTTTCTCATGGATTTTCATACGTACATAGTTCTCAATTTACTTATTTTTTAATCATTTTATTGGGGGCTAATACAACTCTTCACACAATCCATACATGACATCTATTGTAGGCAGATCACATCTGTATCATTGATGTCATCATCATTCTCAAAACATTAATTTTCCACTTAAGCCCTTGATAATGGCTCCTCCTCTTTACCCTCCCTCGCCACTCCCCCCTACTTCATGAACTCTTGATAATGTATAAATAATTATTACTTAGTCATATTGAACGCTGTCCGATATTCCCTTTCACCCACTTCCCACTGTCCATATCACAGAAAGGAGGTTATAATAATCCTTATAATTGGTTCCTCCTTTCGACTCCACCTTCCCATCATCCTACTGAAGTCACCATTCTCCACACTAGTCCTAAAGGGATCACCTGTCCTGGATTCTCCATGTTTCTGGTTCCTATCTGTACCAGTGTACATCCTCTGCTCTCGCCAGATTTGAAAGGTAGAATTGGAATCATGATAGTGGGAGGGAGGAAACATTTTAGAACTGGATAAAGTGACCGGACTTTAACATTGGTAAAGTGGGACATCATTGACCGGGATTGGTGTGTGTGTGTGTGTGTGGGGGGGGAGTGTTAGAGGGGGTATATTCTCCCACTGTTCCCTAGCTTGTTGTGCAATCTTTCCAAAAATCGGGAACTTTTTAAAGCACCACGGGATATGAAAAAAATTGTTTAAGATTGGATCTGTCCTGCCAAAAGTGGGACGTCTGATCACTTTAAACTGGAGGAAAGTTGCATATTTCACCGTTGCTATGTTGTGCCCTGACTGGCTCATCTCCTCCCCATGACCCTTCTGTAAGGGGATGACACATCCCCTGCAGATGGATCTTGGGTCCCAACATTACTCCCTCTCATTTATAATGATATGATTTTTAGTTTCTTTGACCTCTTCGATGTCTCAAGGTCACACAGACTGATGTCCTTCTTCCATGTGGGCTTTGTTGCTTCTGAGTTAGATGGCCTCTTATTTACCTTCAAACACTTAAGACCCCAGATACTATATATTTTGATAGCCAGACACCATCAGCTTGCTTCACCACAATCGCTTATGCACACCTTTGTCTTCAGCAATCAGATCAGAAAGATGGGCATGCAAAGATATAATTTGTGTTCTTTGATGCTTGGTAACTACTTCCATTGATACCTTGTGGTCACATCGGCGAGTGTGCTTCTTCCATGTGGACTTTGTTGCTTCTGAGCTCAATTTATGATATACTCAAGTTACAATAAGTTGCATTCATGGCTCTCTGTTCATGGAGTGTTTGGGATTTGTGTATGTGTGTGTATAGAATCTTTCAGAAAACATTACTGATTTATACATTTGATATAAATTGAAATTCAACAGAGAAATTTGAGGGTAGATGTGTAATTATTTCTAACCATGTAGAAGACCATGGTTTGATTCCCAGCCTACCTCTAGCACAGCCAACCATACATCTGTCAGTACAATGGTACTTAGACAAGTGTCAACCAATCTACCTATGAAAAGACTAGGATGAAAGGTCTGGGCCTCTATTACATAAAATCAGGCAATGAAAATGGTATGTATCACAGCAGTACAATCTCATTGTGATTGAGATCACCAGGAATCAGGGGCCAATTTGAAGGCAGATAAAGCAAAAGATACCATATATTCTTGTGTAGAGGCGAAAATTTTCAGTTTATTTTTAATGTAGGTTTTGTGGTAAAATTAGATGTCTCAGTGGATATTCAGGTAGGTTTAAACTCGAGTATACAGTAATTAAGAAAAACAGGGTATGCTGTTGTTGTTATTTTGTTTTGTTTGTCTCTGAGTTTGTGGTAATAAAATTTGGAACCTACTAGAGGAAGGTGCCTTGGTAGGATCTCACTGGATTATGATTTGCAGTACATTTTCACTCCTGAAAGAGAGCTTTTCAAAATGAGTTACACAAAATCCTCACACTCCCCCAAAAGATATTGTTGGGGGTGGGGCATTTTGGTCAAATTACCTTCAGCACAGGTTACATATATAGTCCTAGATACTCTCAATATTGAGATATATCCAATGCCACTCTGTATGCATTAGCTTTACAAAGGCTCTGGGAAGTAGTGCAGTAAAGGCACCTATCTAACTTTAACTCACTACTTCCCAATTTATTTGAGGAGGCAAAATTTTTTAAAGAAAAAGAAACTGAAATGGAAAGTATTTCACTCTGGGAAACACAGATATAGAACGCTCAAGGTGAGGATAGATGGTAATTATATTACTGTGGTGACCCAAGAGAAAAATAATCAGGTGGAACATGAGCTTAAGATTGATGGTAAGATGCAGAAAATACCATGGCTGGGCATGGAAATGCTACATGCCAAATGACCCAATATATCTCAGAAATTGGCTGAATTTCTTCTAATATACTTTCAAGGTCCTCGCTGAGTCACTCCCATAAATGATGGATCTTAATGGTTGTGAATATTTCTAAAGCCTTCGTGTCTGACCATCTCCCTTTTTAACTTTGTGATTCACTCCACTCCAGCAAGCAGAGACAGAGTGAACAGGCCAAGTTTCATTTTCCAATCATAAAAAGACATCTCACGACTAGCACAAAATCATGATGGACTATTATCAGGTCCAGCTTTCATATCAGAGATTTAACTCACTGACTCTTTAGCGGTCCTGAGGTGAGTTACCTTTCCCTGTAATTTCTGAACTGTTTTCAGAATCACACTAATTAATGGTAGATTTTCTGTGAGGAAAAGGATACCTAAAGACTTTGTGGTAGAAACACAGGTTTTTGAGCCTGGACTCAAACCTGACTGTGTGACCTTGATTAAGGTTTTCTCCACATTTAGCTTCTTTATCTGAAAATTAGGGTAATGCTATGCATACATATTCAAGGTTGCTATGAGGCTCAGGAGATTCCTATCCCTAAAAAGGATATCATGCATTAGAGACTCAGAAACTCACAGGGTCAGTTTTACCCTGCCCTAAAGAGTCTCCATAAGGCAACATTGACTTGATGGCTATGGACGTAATGCCTGGGGGAGAAGGGCAGGGGGTGTAATTGCTAATGTGCTCTAACATAAAATGGCAATGGCATTTCTAGGGGGAATCAGAGATATACATAAACTATAGGTGGCTGAGTGGATTTGAGGTTTACACTTAATCTTAGCTCCAATCTAACATAAGGTGACCAGACATCCTGCTTGTTAACAATTTAGCAGTGTTTTGTGGCATTTTAAAATTGAAATAAATATATTACAATACCACTTTTGCATTCTATGAAAATTTTTGTTGCTCCATATAGATCAAATATTAAATCAAGAAACCCCCCACTCTACCCACCCCACCCTCCCACCCCCCGGTCAATGGTGTCCCGCTTAAAATCTTTATCTAATAAAAATTACTTCTTATGATATGGCCTTTCTTGATGCTCGATTTCATGAAAAGCTCACCAAAGATAAGGGTGCTATATAAAAATGTAATGAAGAAAGTAGATGGTGCTCATCTGTCAAAAATGAATACCATCTGAGAAAAACCATAGAACACTATTACAAGAAACGACGACTAAAATCAGCAAATGGAGGACTATCCCATGCTCATTGACTGAGGGACTCAATATAGTAAAGATGTCAGTTCTGCCCAAAGCACTATGTAAGTTTAATGCTATCCCAATACAAATTCCATCATCTTTCTTCAATGTCTTGGGAAAACTGATTACAACATCATATGGAGTGGGAAGAAGCCCAGAATTAGCAGAGAACTCCTCAAGTGGAAAGAACCAGTGGGAGGACTTGCTCTGCCTAACTTTAGAACATATTATATGACCACAGTAGTCAAAACAGTGTAGTACTGGCATAATGACAGATAATCAGACAAATAGAAAAGAACTCAAACCCCCAGAAATTAAAAAAAAAAAGCATCAGCATACAGATAAATGATTTTTTATAAGGAGTCCCCAAAATATCAAATCGAAAGCAGATGGCCTCTTCAGCAAGAGTTACTAGAAAAAAATGGATATCTACGTGGAGAAAAATGAAGGAAGACCCTTATCTCACTTCATGCACATGAATAAATTCAAGGTAGATCACAAACCTTGAGGTAAACCCCAAACAATTAGGGCCTTTAATGAGGGAATCAGGACAATCCTGAGAACCTTTGCACAGGGAATACATAGGTTATCAGAAACTGGGAAGGATACAAATACAGAGGAGTCACAAGTGAAAAGTTGGATATACTGAAGAGAAATCACCTGTATACAACAAAAGAATTCGCCAAGAGAGCCCACCAACTGGGAAAACATTTTTAGCAATGACACATGAGACAAAGACCTTATTGCTAATATCTACAATACTTTGATAGCTTACAATAAGAAAAAAACTAATTACTTTGTGAGGAGGTGGGCAAAGAAACTGAACAGAAGTTTCACAGAGGCAGAAATCTGAATGGCCAATAAACGTATGAGAAAATGTTCCCAATCATTAACCATAAGAGAAATATAAATTCGCACAACTATGAGATACCAACTAACACCCTCAAAGATAGCCCAATTCAAAAATCAGAAAGCAATGAGTGTTGGAGGGGTTTTGGTGAGATAGGAACTCACATCTACTGCTGGTGGACCTGTAGGTATATCCAGCCATTACAGAGATTGATATGGCAATATGTAGAACAGATGGCAATTGAGCTGCCATATAACCCAGTAGTCCACCTCCTGGGCATATACGCAGAAGAGGCAAGAAACAAACCACAGCCAGACATCTGTGCTCCCATATTCATGGTGGCGCAGTTCACAATTGCCAGGAGTTGGAAAAAACCCCAATTTCTATCACAGATGAATGGATCAAAAAACTGGTATATACATGCAATGGAGTACTACACTTTCCTAAAATGCAGTGAGGAAGATCTGAAGCACATCACCTGCATGGGAAGAACTGGAGGAAATTATGCTAAGTGAAGTAAGCCAAGCAGAAAAGGACATGTACAACAGGAGCCCACTGAGATAAGCTTCAACAACACAAAACAGGACATAGGGGAAAAGCTACTATAAACATACATCCCTAGTTTTAGGTCCAGCAACTAAAGCAGTGGCCAAACCCAATCCAGAGATACATATGGCAGCCAGCTAAATAAGAAAGAGGGAAAAGAGAGAGAGAGATGACTAGGGGAGAGCAGGGCACTAATAGACCAATGGGGAAGGTATAGTTTATATCTCTCAGGAGAGGGAGAGAGAGACCAAACTTCAAACCTATGCACCTAGACATGAACACAACATATCAGCATATACCAGAGAGCTAACACAGAGGTCTACAAGGCCAGCCCCAGTCTCGAATATGCGGACACGCCCACCCCTTAGAAGAATGCACTTCAGAGGACAACACTGAGAATTCAGTTTGGGGAGAGGGGTATGGCGGATTTGAGCACTCAGGAAAAACCTAAAAGGATGCAAAGGGAGGAGAGGACACCCTGGTCCTCAATCCCCAAGGACAATATTTCTGCTCTGAGCAGGCAATGCTCGGGGAGGACTTTAGTGTTGCGCCCACTATGGGACATGGCGTTCCTCACTGTGAACAGCATGGGAGACACAGTGCAGGAATAGTACACAGTCTGGTCCCTCAATGCTGGGGCAAGGCACTGAGGGCATGCAGCTGAGCAGCAGGGGGAGCAGAGTGAAGAAACCCCTGGGGAATACAAAAAATAGACTTGGGAGACACAATGTAGCACCACATCCGACTTGACTGGAAAACACTCATAAAGGCCAACAAACAAACCTTGAAATATTTACCAACTTTTCCATTTTTGTCAGTGGCTTTATTTTTTATTGTTATTTTGTACTTGCTTTCTGCTGTTGCTATTGTGTTGGTTTTGACTTCTTTTGTTGTTTTATTTGATTTTGCCTGGCATTTGTACCTATTAATGTATCTACATGTCTATTTAGATAGGATAAGATAGATAAATAATTTAGAAATGAAAAGAATGAGACTAAAGGTTCTGGGGGGATATGGGATAAGGGTAGATGGGAGAAAGGAAGGAGGGACAACCAACCAGGGGACAAGGGAACAACAAGTGAACTGAAATCAATGGAAGGAAAGTAATAGTATGCCAGGAGGGGCTCATTCAAGGACAATATAGAAGAGAAGAATTACTAAACCCAAATGAAGGACAAAAATGATGGTGGGGCAAGAGGAAAGTAAAAAGGAAGTAGAGGAAAGAACCATGAGCCAAAGCACATTTATGGAGGCCTAAACATAGGCATATGCATATGTAAATATTTGTATAATGAGAGGGAATAACACTATGTACTCAAATCTGAATATTGAGAATTAAGGATGCAGATGGACATTGGGTCTCAACTCAAGTACTTTCCTAACACAAGAACACTTTGTTCTAATAATCTGGCATGCTGATAATTAATGATCACCTTCCAGACAGGATCACTGAAGAAAAAATGGGTGAATAAGCAAAGGAAATGAAGAAAGCTGATGGTGACTGATTATCAAAAGATATAGTGCCTGGGGTCTTAAAGACTTGAAGATATACAAGTGACCACCTAGCTCAGAAGAAACAAAGTCCACATGGGAGAAGCACACCAGCCTATGTGATCACGAGGTGTCAATGTGATCAGATAACAGACATCTAAGACCCAGAATAAAACCATACTCAAGATGAATGGTAGGGAGTGGAGGTGGCATGGAGTAGAGACCCAATGCCCATCTATAGACAATTGGACATCACCTCACAGAAAGGTCACAGAGAAGAGATGAACCAGTCAGGGTGCAACATAACACTGATGAAACATGCAACTTTCAACCAGTTCTTTGGTGCTTCCTTCCCCTCCACTATCATGAACTTAATTTTACCTTACAATTTAGATTAAACCAGAGTATGCACACTGGTGCAGATAAGAGCCTGCAACAAATTCAAGAGAGATAAACCCCTCAGGGCTTACAAGGAGAGTAAAGAGACCAGGAGTACTAGGGGAGGGTGGGGAAAATGGAGAATCAAACTAGACCCCCTTCCAGACTAGAACCAGGTGTGCTAGTCTGGGTAGACTAGAAGAACAAATTCAAGGACACACATATGGATATAAGGAATGGGTTTATATTCAAGAGGAACAGGACATTGAGAAAACATCCCAGCCCAGTCCAGCCCAAAGTCACAAGTCCGATATTAACCCATATGCCTGAAATCAGTCCATAAAGTCTCCTTCTGACTCACGAAGTCACAGGTCAGTGGCTACAGAGTCCCGGCACCGATAGGGGTCTCCCCACGTCTCCTCGCTTCCAGGGCTCAGGGTCCATCAACAGCATCCCGTGGCGGCAGAAACAACTCATCACTGGAAGAGGCCTCCATGTGTCTGTCACAGCCTCAGAGGTCCGGCTCCATCAGGGCAAAGCCGTGTGGTTTCTCCACCGGCTACTCCAGCCTCCCAGACATCGCCATTCTGTGTTGCCTGTGATTAATCATCTCTGAAACTAAATCCCCAAAACTGGGGAAGATAGCTTCTCATCTTCACGAGGGAAATATGGTGAGATTTCCCAGGAGCCTCAGGTGAAAGCCATGCCCACACAGAGGCCTCATCAGCTACTCAATGGCTATCTCCAGATCAACAGGCCAGACTCCACCCCTACATTTCAATCATAAAATTAACATAAGCACATGACTGCCACACCAGTGGACAGATAACAGAAAAGTGGGTGATGAATGATGGAAGATGATGTAAGATATGGAAAAATAATCTATAACTTATCAAGGATTCATGAGAGAGGGTAAGAGAGGGAGGGGGAAGAAGTGGGGAGCTGATATCAGATTGTTATCACTTTCCATTTTATTCTGCATGTTAGCAAGTGGATTGTTTCAGCTGGAACACAGTTAAAATTTAGCATCATATCATTTGAACTCACATATAATCCATTCAAATTTGTCTTAATTTTTAATATAATCTGCTTTCTTTTAGATTGAGGGTTTTATCCGTTTTACTATTTAATTCTTGGTAGTGTTTTTGTTTGCTTTTTAATGCTTTACTGTATATGAAATCTAAGATAGATCTATAGAGAAACCAAATAGATTAAAGGTTTCTTGTGGTTAGGGCAGGGGAACTTGGTGGAAAAGGGAACTTATTAACAATGAGTACAAGAATGAAGAAAATGCTCTACAACTGTTCATAGTGATAGTTATAAAACTCTTTTTCTTCAGCAGTTTTATTTGCAAGTAATTTACATATCATGTAACTCAATAGTTCAATCATTCAATCATATCATGGAGAGTTCCCACACATAAATATGTGAACTATATATGAATAAAACTGTTTTTTTTGGGGGGGTGCATCACTGCGTCTGGCGGTCATGGGCACTACCCAGTGCTGCTCCTGAGAGCCACCACTAGATTTGAACCACCAAGCCCTCAGGTCACAGTCCCGCACTCAACCACTTACGCCACCGTGGCTCACCCCAAAACTGTTTTTTTTTTTTTAACTTTTTAAAAAGTATGGTAGAGAGTCATTGAAACAATGGAAGACCTCAAGGAGATAGATTGGAACAGTGGCCTCAACAGTGGGATCAAGTACAATTGTGAGTCTGGCACAGGACTGGGCAGTGAACGTTTTGTTCTGTTGTCTATGAACTGGAACTGACTAGATAACATCTAACGCAATAATATTATAAGGATCATAAGAACTACACATGGGTGAGAACGGAGAGGAGATAGTATTATTGTAGCTTTTCCCCAAAGAACATACCATCACTACACAGAACTAGAAGCACTGTGAGGAAATATAGAGCTATCTCTATTTCTATTTCTATTAGAAAGACAGAAAAAGCACTATGAAGGTGCTCTGTACCTGATTATTATAGTGCGCTTCTTGGTATAAGGAGAGATGACCTTGAAAAGTAGTTCCATTGCTCCGTTAATCCCCAGCATGGCTCCTGTGGTGACTGAGAAAGACAAAAGCACAGTACTGATTGGATCACCTGAATCATGGTTTTTATTGCTAAAGGGATTCAAAAGTTCATCATCTTTCTTGTTAAAGGCAACTAATAAGCATGGAAAATATAGGACCTTTATATTCATGGCTGGAAGTGAAGGTCACCTGAAAGTTATTATCCAAGTACACTGTAGTCCTAAGGAAGGAAGCCCAATCCATGAAAATATTTCTTATTTTCTGATGACTGACTACACTTTTCCACTGAATCCATAATAGCAAGAACAATTACTAAACAGAATGTGTTTTTCTGAGTTGACTTGGGTTTCTGGCAATGACTTCCATCCAAACACTTACATGTACCAACATAATACCTGCATTCAAAGGTACTCATCCTTGTGTGAACACACACATGGAATTTTTAGACAGTACACAAATGTAGACATGCTCTATCATTTGAAAACCTTCATAATGGAGAAAAATTATGAGTGAGTTAGGTGCAATACAACTTGAATTGAATTTTTGAAGCACTACAAATTACAATGTATAGTTATAAACTTTAAATTTATAAATTATATACTATATAAGCTATAAACTATGTAACTATAAATTGATATGTAAAGTAAATAAATATTAATATGTTTAATATATAAACTAAATATATACTATATTTAAGCTAAATTTTAAAATAAGCTATATAATTATAAAAGCATAAAGTTGAAACATTATAAATCAGAAAGTCAACAGCAGAAATAAGACTATGTCCTCTTTTTTCCATCTTGGTCCCAAGTTCCCCTACAACTTTTGTATCTGAGTCACCCAGGACTCGAACAATGACTCATTCATAAACTTGCCAAAGGAACAATCAACTCTTCGGCAAAGAAGGAAGGTTGCAGTTGTCTGGTCCCTCACTTTGGTTCTGGTTGATACTAACCCCATGTACAGTCCCTAAGACAGTCCCTAACCCTATGTACTAACCCTAAGACAGTCCCCACATCATCATTTGAGTGCATTTTGTTTTATGGTGTCACTCCAACTCATGTAGGGCTGTACTATTTTTTTCTGCTTTACTGGGCAGGATGTGCTTCTGCAAGGATTAAGTATATAATGGTTCCATTGAATTCCTTCTGACTAGGAATGAGCACAGTATTGTCCTTGGGCAGAGTGCATTGCAATGTGGATTGCCTCCACCCAGCCAGCCTAGAAAGGAGCAATCTTCCTGAGGCCCTTGCTTTGGTATGCCTGTGATGGAGATCACCTTACTGTGGGTTGCAGTCATGATTGGAAGGCTACCATGATTGGAAGGCCCTGGACTAATCTTATGACCTCTTCTGTCTTGCAAAACGGAGGTGCCACAGACATGGTTCCATTCCCATTTCTGTAGTTCCACCTATAATTGTGATGTTTTGTTCAACCGCTAATGATGAGTCTGTGACAGTTCCCATTGTGTCCAGACCTGATTTAAACAGCTGTGTGATTGCAGATTCTTGAACGCCATTATGAACTTGTACTAATGGTCTCCCTCTTCCAAATAATAAATCTTGGATTTTGTCTTGTCTTTGTCTTAATTAAGACTTAATAAATATTCTCCTTAAATTATGTTTGAGGTTTGAGATCTTTTTCCACCCTGAAACAACAGATAATTCAGAGAACGTTGGTTGTGGATCCAAGGAAAATTAAATCCTTGATAGCTTCTATGCTCTAATATCTTCATCCAGTTTACTTTAGAAAAGGCCTGTTTCATGTTAAAAAACAAAAAAGATGTGGACATGTGCTTTGCTTTTGGCACAATTTTTCCAAATAGATCTTCGTTGGCCAAATGGGTATGGTGATAAGGGGAAGTAGGAAAGGAAATTATAAAAACTTCTTAAGCATAGCCAAGCACCTTGAAATAATGAAATAGTTAATTGGTGAGCCTGGGGCTACAGTACCATACTCTCAGGTGACACCAAGGTGAATTGGTATCAGAGTACACAGAGACAGTATGCTGTATCCTATTTTACCCAGTAATGATTGTTCTTAAAAGTTCGAGTCATCATCAAAGGTGCAAGCATTGGTCTCCCCTTGTTTGAAGGAAAGGAGATCAATGGAAATAAAAGACATAAGGAAACACTGAGTCCAATGGACTAATGGATGGCACAAACATCTATCTTCATGACCCTGAGACCACATTTTAAATTCCTGGATAGAGTGGGGGAGTAATGTGGAAGGAAGTCTCTCAAACATGTAAAAAATACCAGACTGCCAGACCAGATAGGGATTTTTAAAACTTCTGAGACTATGGCCTTTAATCACCATTTAGGGATGGAAATGAACTCACTTCATGGCTCAATTTTCAACCAAAGAGAAGATAAACCTATAAGGGGAACAGTAACATATTAAGGTGTGCACCAAACCAAAAGGCACTACCATTGAGTCAGTGCTGACTCATGGTGCTGCTCCCTCCCAGTTTCTTCGACTGTAACTCTTTCCAGGAGTAGAGAGCCCAGACTTTCTGCAGAGGAGCTTCCGGTGATTTTAAACTTTGTAGATCACAGCCCAACTTGTAAGCACTGAAACAGATTTTAAAATAATCAGTCACTTGAAATAAAAATGGCAGCATTCACCCAAGGACAAAGTTTGGTAGGGTTAGGGAAGAAGGAGCAATGGAGACAGGAAGCACAGGGAGGAAGTAGAATAAGTTATATTACAGAGAGGATTATAATCAATGACAGGAAAGAAAATACATATAATTTATTGGATGTGAAACTGATATCCGCTTTATAAATCTTCACCCACTTGATAATAAAAATAGCTTTGTATTATACAAAAATAATGTCAGACTGCATCTAGTAAATATTCACCTCCCCAGAGCTTCTGCTGCCAGACCAGAAAATTGGGAGTTCAGGTGAAGGAGACTGCGAGGTGGAGTCCTGAAATTTGAATCAGGGTTCTAGGATCTGTCCTGAACCCCACCTTTTTTGTGATTTCCCCAGACAAAGCAAACCAAGAACACACTAAATCACTCTAAGTTAAATGTACTGGGCTCATAGGTTTCAGATGAAGCGCTACCAGAGCCCAAGTTTGGCAGCGAGTAACAATTTCCCCAGGCTGATGCCCTAAAGCAGACATAATCCCACAAGGACAAGCTGTGAAAGCTAGTCACAGGATCCCACACCAGAGGTCCCTACACTGTTAGATCCCTTGAACTCATAGCCTGGGGACCAGGATCAGCAGGTAGCTATAGATTTGGAGCATAAGAGATAACAGGACATTTACCAGAGTCAAGTCACAGTGTGGCAGAAAATAAGCAGATAGTCATAGTCTAGGAAGCAAATTCAGTTCCGGTTGGCCAAGAAGAAAACAACTTCCCTGATATGCTGGATCTCCCCTTCTTGGCATCCACATGACAGCCCTCAAAGCAAAGCACTCATAATCCCAATATAGAAAAGAGAGAAAAAATATTTTCCTGGTAAAAACTACAAATCCCAGGTTCATTGTTTAACTCCAAGGCAACACATAGAAGGATCCCTTAGCATACATTAGCATAATAAGGGAGCCCATGCTAAGGAATGCCAGAAGTTACCTATAGTGTCCAGTTTCTTTCAACATAACAAAGACCTTCTGGTCAGTATGAGTTTCCAGAGGCCAGAACCAGGGAACCAAATTAGATAATTTAATTATAGCTGGGAGGGAGAAACAAAGAACAAAAAACTCTGAGCTATTTGGGCATCAGCAGTCCAGCTAGGACAAGCCCAGCTCCCCTCTCAGTGATTCTATACATAGGTAGGGAGGTCCTGCCTATCCTGGGGCTCTACACAAGGCTGAGGGAACACACACACATGTACACACATATTTCAGCAGTGCTACATACAGCATAAGGCAACTATACCAGTGAATTCCAGTGCTCAGCACCACTGTTGGAGACACTGCTTGGCCTCTTCTCTGATCTTGCCTTTGAGGCCTGAGCTATCTCCTTACTTACCACTCATTTTCTTCTCTCTTTATTCTCTTGCGCTTTTATCTTTCCCACCACAGTTAGTCGCAACAGGCCATCTTTTCTCTCTCTCTTTTGCTTTCCTTTTTCTTCTTTTTCTCTCTTTTTCCTCTTCTCTTCATCTCTTTCCTTCTCACACCACTGCTGGATTCTGGGCCACTACCCTCTGCCTAGGGCAACTCAACCCAATTCGTAGGGGAAGCTCTAGCCTGCCTTCTGTGGGAGCACTGCACCCCACACAAGGAAGCTGTGACAGCCTTCTACAGAGCTCCATGCTGCAGAGGAAGTCTCTGTTGGACCTCTAAACGTGATCTTGCCAACTAGGGAAATACTGCCCAGCACCGCTGGGACCCTGCACTAAAAGAGTATGCCAATCTGCCATCTTGGTGAAGGGTTTAAACCCCTCCAGCCTCACATTAAGGCAATCGGATATCAGCTATCCCTTTATTCTTTACTTTTTTCTTCTCTCTTTGCCATCACAGTCAATATTAATGAGTATGGTTTTGTTTTTCTCCTTCTTTCTCTTTCTTCTCATTTTCTTTCTTAATTCTTTCCCTATTTTTTCTGTTCTCTCTTTCCTCTTTTCTGTTTCTCTCCTCTCCCTCTCTTTCCTTCCACATGTCACTGCTGGTTCGCAGCCCCCCTACCCTCTGCTTAGGGCAACTCAATCCACCCAGGGGGGAAAGCACCTGTGACAGTGCTGCACTGGGCATGAGGCAGTGCTAAACTTGGCACAGCACAGAGCTCAGCTATCTCTTTATTTCTTCTCATTCTTTGCTTTTTTTCTTTCTTTTCTCCTTCTTGCACTTTTTCTTCTTTTCTCCTCTTTTATGTGTTTTCACTTTCCTGTCACAGTTTCAGCAATTGCACTTTTCCTTTTTTGTTGTTTTTTTCTTGACTGCTTTTACTTTTGCTTTTTCATTTCTTTGCGTGTGTGTGTGTGTGTGTGTGTGTGTGTTTATTTTTGGTCCTCATTTGTTTATTCCTTTCTCTCCTTTTATTCTTTTCTCCCTCTTTCATTTAACAAGTAACTACCACCCTCCAGGGTACTCACCTCTGCCTAGAGCAACTCTGAAGGTCCAGTTGGGGGAGCTCCCGCCCATACTTGTTGGCTTTAACCTCAGCTGGGAAAATCATGTCCATCCTCCTCCATACCCCAAGCAGCTGGGCATTCTTCCCTTCAAACATACATGCCTGTGATAGGTAGGTTTGCTGTGCCAACATGGCCAATGAACACATGTGAGATTAATTGAAAGGCAGAGATAGACATAGCTCAGCAAGCCTCATCTTTCTGTCTCTTCCTCTTAGATCTTTGAACCAGTGTGCAACCAGCCGCCTTGCTTGTTCTGTGCCTCCGTTTGCAAGTTACACCACCCGTAAGACACCTAATCCATGGATGGTGCCACTATAAATTGAGGTTTCTTTGAGCCCTGCTTCGCCACGCTGCTGGAATATACACCTATTGAGCTGGGGATTGTGAGACTCTGTCATCTGGCTGACTGTGGGTGATTTGCCTTGCTGTTTGCTGTCTGTGGCCAGATAGCCTGAATTGCTCTACAGAGGACTACCCAGCGGCACTCAAGACTTGAAGGACTGCCAGTGCATCAGCTGTCTCACAGAAATGAGTTACACCAAGCACAATCAGTACTGGGAGTGCTAGTAAACAAACAAAATCATAGACAAACAAAATTTAGACAAACAAAATCATAAATACAAGCTTCTTAAATTGGCTCTCCAGTCTGATTAATCCTAAAGCACTGAAGATGCTATTTCTATACCTAGAGGCATGGATAACTCTACCACCCTTACTAACCTATGAGGTGAAATATCAAAGGTAATGTCTAAAGTGGCATCACTGGTGGATGGGGTTCTGGTTAAAGGAGAAGCTTTGGGTTATCGTATGTTTGATATTTTCCAGCACATTTGTCAGAATAGCAAGTATAGGGAAGTTGGTTGGCTGGTCCTCCTTATAATGGAAAGTATGATTAAGGAGAGTGATGGTCTCAGGCCCTCAGAAGCATACCTCATGTGCCAACTTACAGACATAAAAGCTTCTGCCTGTGCTACAAAGGAAAAACTTCTCACCTTTAGTAATAGAGCTGACATTGCTGAGAACCAGGTCCAGAGTCTCGTTATGCAAGTGATTGAATTACAATGTCAACTGGATTGCAGATCTAGAGCAGCATCTGATACCAAAATGAGATCATTGAAAGGAAAACAATTGGGACTCTGAAATATGGGATAGGAAGATATGGGCTGATGATCCAGGGGAGGATATTGAGACCCTAGATACAAGTGAGCCAGCACAGTCAATAGATCCACCCTTTCCAACTAAAGATATGAATCCAGATCAGCAAAACAACCCCATCTAAGCAGATTAACCAAACTATTCAAGGTGAAATGCCAGGTTAGGCTGCATCTGCAGCATTGCCTGAGAGCGATGCCTTACAAGATAATATTGAGAACATCCAGGAAACACCCTCACCACCCATTTATAACCTCTAGACCTGTCACTAAAATTAAGCCTCAGAAAGCTCCAAAAGATGAGGTTGAGATGATTTCCAAAGAAGCATGCTATACTCCCAAAGAGCTGCTCAAGCTTTTGAACATGTACATGCAGAAGTCTGGGAAATATCCCTGGGAATGGTTACTAAGGGTATGGAATGCTAGTGCAAGAAATGTATATTAGACCAGTCTGAGTTTCTGGATATGGGATCCCTAAGCACAGACTCTTCTTTCAATGTCCCAGAGAGGTTAAGAAAGGATATAATTCCTTTTATGGTTGGTTCATTGAAGCATGGACTGTCAGATTAGACATGACCTACCTTGGTACACTGTAGAAGAAGGCATCCAAAAGCTAAGGGAAATTGATATGTTGGAATGAATCTATGAGGATATTCCCATAGACACAAAAAAGGGGGTGTCCTGAGGACATACCCTTCACCACAACCATAAGGAAAAAGTTTGTGAAGTGGACCCTAGCATCTCTGAAGACTACTATAATTGCTATTTTATGTGCACCAGGATTAATAGTGGGAAATGCCCTAAGTAAACTCTGACATTTGCCCATGATGGGGTTGATTGGGCACCATGGTGATAGAGGGCACGTGTCAGCACTGAAGCAACAGAGACAGCATGAACATGGTTATAGTAGACAGCAAGGCTTCCATAGTAATCAAAGGAACCTGTCTCGTGTGGACTTAGGACATTGGCTATTTAGCCACATTGACCCTAGGAGTGAAATACAATGGGAAACCTACTAAATATTTACATGATCTATACAGGCAAAAGAATGCTAGATCAGGTGAACAGCAGAATACGCAGTCACCATCACTCAATCAATTCTCAGACCGGAGTCTCAACTGCTTGAATAGGGGAAGGCCAGGTCCCTTGGAAGGAGGAGCCTGCTAAATCACCAAAGGTTTAGACTGATAGTCTTTCTTCTAGCCTTCCCCATAGGGACCTGTGACCTTTCACAAGTGACCGTTTATTGAGGGAACGGAAATAAACATTTCAGGAATTACTGAACACTGACTCTGAACTGACACTAATTCCAGGAGACCCAAAGTATTTCAAAGGCCTGTCAGAGTATGGGGCTTTTGGAGGTCAAGTTATCAATGGAGTTTTCACTGAGGTACGCATCACTGCGGGTCCAGTGGGCCCCCAAAACCATCCTGTGATTATTTCCCCAGTTCCAGAATGTATCATTGGAATAGACTTAGTTAGTAACAGGCAGTACCCTCATATTGGATCGCTGAAATGTGGAATAAGGGATATTGTGTTGGGAAAGGCCATTAGAACTGCCATTGCTTAAGAAAATAGTAAACCAAAAACTTTACTGAATTCCTGAAGGCATTGCAGAGATCAGTGCCACCATCAAAGACTTAAGAAATGCAGAGGTAGTGATTCCCACTACATCCCCATTTAACTCACTTATTTGGCCTGTGAAGAAGACAGATGAATCCTGGAGAATGACAGTGGATTATCATAAACTTAACCAGGTGGTGACTCCAATTTCAGCTGCCATTCCAGATGTGATTTCATTTTTTGAGCAAATTAATACGTCTCCCTTCACCATTGTATTTAATTATCGATCTGGCCAATGCCTTGTCAATACCAGTCTCAAAGGGTCACCAGAAGCTAGCCCGTATGGACAATAATACTCTTTTACAACTCTTTCCCAGAGATATAGCAACTCTTCTGCCCTGTGCCATAATTCAGTATGAAGAGACCTTGATCGTCTGTCTATTTCACAAAGTGTCACACTAGTTCATTATATTGATGACATCATGCAGTCTGGACCCACTAAGGAGAATGTATTCAAAACTCTAGATTCATTGGTAAAACATCTGCATACAAGAGGTTGGGAAATTAACCCAACAAAGATTCTAGCACCCTCTACCACAGTAAAATTTCTAGGGGTCCAGTGGTGTGGAGCATGTCAAGATATTCCTAGTAAAGTGAAGAATAAACAACTGCATTTACCTCTCTCCTTCCCTCTCCCTAACCAACTAAACAAGGAGCACAATGCCTAGTGGGTCTCATTGGATTTGGGAGGCAACATATCCCTCACTTAGGTGTTCTACTTCTATCTACTTATCAAGTGACATGGTAGGCCTCCAATTTTGAGTGGGGCCTGGAAGAAGAAAATGTTCTGCAACAGGTTCAGGCTACTGTGCATGCTGCTTGGCCACTTGGACCATGTCCGAGTCCGGCAATGGCCCCTGCCCCTCCCCCATTGTAACTTGCATCCCCAAAACCAGCCACTTTCCATGAAATGCTTACTGCCCAGCCCCTGACCCTTTGCAGCTTCCTAAGGCCACAAAGGTAATGACTCAACCATTACGTACATTCTGCCTCTCCCTTCTGTGCAAAGCCACAAAGGGAATGACTCAACCGTCATGCTGTTGGCCACAGAGAATAGCCTGATCCTTTTTGGGTCAACGGAGGGGGGTATAAAAAATTGCGCTCTATCTTGGTTGGGTGTGGTTTCACCAGCTTGCTTCCCCACAAGCTGTTGAGCCCATCCGCAAGTTCCCAATAAAGCCTGCTTCAAATCTCCCCTAATTCGGACTCCCTCTTTGTTTCATGTACATAATTCCTACAAACTTCCTGACAGGCCATATAATCCCACTGACCCAATGGTGCTAGAAATGTCAGTTGTAGAAAAAGAGTGTGGAATGTGAAGTGTGGAATCTTTGGCAGATACCTATTGGTGAATCACAGTGTAGATCATTGGGTTTTGGATAAAGTCCTGTTATTCTCTGCAGACAACTACTCCCCTTTTGAGAAAAACATCTGTTGGCCTCTAACTGGACCTTGGTAGAGACTGAATACCTCATGATGGGCCACCAAGTCACCATGAAGCCTGAATTACCCATCATGAACTGGGTATTTTCTGACACACAGAGTCATAAAGTTGGAGGTGCGCAGCAACACTCCATTGCTAAACTAGAGTGACAATATATAAGATCAGGCCAAAGCAGGACCTGAAGGTAAAAGTAAGCTGCATGAAGAAGTGTCCCAAAGGCCTATAGTCTCCACTCCTATTACGGTACCTTCTTTCTCCCAGTCTTCACCTAAAGACTCCAGGGGAGATTCTTATGATAATTTAACTGAAGAACATAAAAATCATGCTTACTTTATATTTGGCTCTGCATGATATAAAGGTGCCACTCAGAAGTGGACACCAGCAGCTCTACAGCCCCTTTCTGGGATCTCTCTAAAGGACAATTGTTAGGGGAAATCCTCCCATTGGACAGAACTTTGAGCAGTGCACCTGGCCATTCAGTTTGCCTGCAAGGAAAAATGGCCAGATGTGAGGCTGTATACTGATCCATGGGCTGTGGCTAAAGACTTCACTGGATGGTCAGGGAATTGGAAGGAACATGATTGGAAAATTGGTGACAAGGAGGTGTGAGGAAGAGGTACGTGGATGGACATCTCAGAATGAGCCAAAAACCTAAAGGTAATTGTGTCACATGTGAACGTTCACCAAAAGATTACCTCTGAAGAGGAGAAATTTAACAGTTAAGTGGATAAGGTGACATGCACTGTATAGACTGGTCCTCTTCTTTCCTCTATCACTCCTGATATCACCCAATGGGTACATGAACAAAGTGGGCATGGTGGCAGGGATAGAGGTTATGCATAAACACAGCAATATGGACTTCCACTCACCAATGCAGACTTAGTCACTGCTGCTGCTGAGTGCCCCATTTTCCAGCAGCAGAAATCAACATTAAATCAAGATATGGGGCCATTCCTCGGGGAGATCAACTGGCAACTTGGTGGCAGGTTGATTACATAAGACCATTTTCATCTTGAAGGGGGAAGCATTTTGTTCTTACTGGAATAGGGACCTAGTCTGGATATGGATTTGCCTTCCTTGCAGGCAATGCTTCTTCCCAAAGTACCATTTGCGGACTTACAGAAAGACTCATCCACCAGCATGACATTCCACATAGGATTGCCTCAGATCAAGGAACTCACTTCACAGCAAATGCAGTATGGCAGTGATCCCATGCCCATGGAATCCACTGGTTGTATCATGTCCCTCATTTTCCTGAAGCAGTTGCCTTGATAGAACAATGGAATGGAATCCCAAAGACACTACTACGGCACCAACTAGGTGGTAAATACCTGTGGGTCTGGGACAGTGTTCTCCAGGAAGCTGTGTATGCTCTAAAACAGCCACCAATATATGGTGCTGTGTCTCCAATAGCCAGAATTCATGGGTCCAGGAACCAAGGGGTGGAAGCTGGAGTAGCACCATTCACTATTACTCCTAGTGACCCACTTGCAGCATTTTAGCTAACTGTCCCAGCAACTTTATGTGCTTCGGGCATGCAGGTCCTCTTCCTGAAGGGAGGAACTCTCACGCCTGGAAACACAATTTGGATTCCAATGAACTGGCAGTTGAGAATGCCCCCTGGCCACACTAGGCTCTCTTGCTTTTGGATCCACTAGTCAGGAAGGGTATCACTGTACTGAGTGGTGTGATTGATCCTGATTACCAAGGAGATATTGGACTGGTGCTGCATAATGGAGGGAAGGATATGTCTGGAATCCAGGAGATCTCATAGGCCGACTCTTGGTGCTACCATGCCCTGTGATTAAAATAAATGCTAAATTACAGCAACCTCATCCTGACAATGTCTAATGACCCAGACTCCTCAGAAATGAATATCTGGGTCATCACCCCACTGTGCAAAAAAAAACTTCAGCCAGCTGAGGTGTTTGCTGAGGGCAAAGGTAATATAGAAAGGGTAGTAGAAGATCATCCTACCCATCAGTTAGGACCATGTGATCAATTGCAAAAGTGATTTTTGTAATTATTAATGTATTTTCGTTATATGTGCTTATTGAATATCTTTTCTTTGTTCATGTATGGTATATCAGATACAATTGGACTTAGTGTGTTCTCATTTATATGTATGACAGATGCTTGATGTTAAATATAAGTTTGATTTCATTGATGTCGAAATTATATATGGCTAAAGAATTGTGTACAGGTCCCAAGTTGATAAGGGATAGATTGTATAGGTAGCTTTGTTGTGCCAACATGGCCAAGGAACACATGTGGGATTAATTGAAGGGCCGAGGAATAAATGGTTCCGTGAGTGTCATCTTTCTGTCTCTTGCTCTTTGATCATTAGATCAGTGTGTGGCTTCTTTGCTTGTTCTTTGCCTCCACTTGCAAATTACTCTATCTGGGACAAGTAACCCATGGACTGGGTCACTGTAATTTGAAGTTCTTTCAAGACCTGCTTCACCACACTACTGGATTCCCCTTGTCCCCACACCTATTTGATATCATACTGGAGAGCCTAGCTACCATAAGACAAAGAAAAGATAACAAAGGTATTCATCTGTGGAAGGGAAAGGTGAACTTATCATTATTTGCAGACAATATAATTTTATATATAGGAAATTTCCCAAGCTTCACAAGTGAAGTGTTGGAAGCAATAGAAGAAAAGGGCAGGGTGGCAGGATACAAGACCAACAAACAGGAGTCTACTGGACTGCTATACATATCAGATAAGATCACAGAAGAGGCAATTAAGAAGGTAGAACCCTTTACAATAGTCAAGAACAAATTGAAATATCTAGGGATATATCTGACTCAAAAAAAACAAAAGATTTGTATGGGGAAAGTTATTGAAAATTATTGCAAGAAACCAAGAGTGAAATCAGCAAATGGAAGAATATCCCATGCTCATTGACTAGAAGACTCAAAGATGTCAGTTCTGCCCAAGGCACTATGTAAGTTTTATGTTATCCTGATACGAATATCATCACCCTTCTTCAAGGCCTTGGAAAAACTGTCTACAACTTCATATGGAGAGGGAAGATGCCCAGAATTAGCAGAGAACTCCTCAAGTGGAAAGACCCTGTGGGAGGGCTTGCTCTGCTGACTTTAGCATATATTATACAGCCACAGTGGTCAAAACAATGTGGTTCTGGTATAAATGAAAGATATTCATACCAATAGTAAAGAGCTGAAAAACCAGAAATAAAAAAGCATCAGCATACAAACAACTGATTTTTATAAGGACTCCCAAATAATAAATGGGAAGTACCCCCTTCATCAAATAGTACTGGAAAAAAAGGATATCTACCTGCAGAAAAAATGAAGCAAGACCCTTATCTCACTCGGTACATATGAATAAATTTAAGGTGGATCACGGAACTTGAGGTAAAACCCCAAACAACTAGGGCCATTAATGAGGGGATTGGAACAAACCTGAGAACCTTTCCACAGAGAATACATAGACTTTCAGAAATTGGGAAGGATACAAATACAGAGGAGGCACAAGTGAAAAGTGGTATATACTGAAAATAAATCACTGTGTACAGTGAAATAATTCACCAAGAGAGTAATAAGAGAACTTACGAACTGGGAAAACAGTTTTAGCAATGACACATGAGACAAAGGCTTATTACTAAAATTTGCAATATTTTGAAAGCTTACAATAAGAAAAAAAACTAACTTCCTACTAAGGAGGTGGACAAAGAACAGAAGTTTTACAGAGGCAGAGATCTGAATGGCCAATAAACATATGAGAAAAGGTTCCCAATCATTAGCCATAAGAGAAATGCAAGTTAACAGAGCTATGAAACACCCCCAAAGATAGCCCAATTCCAAAAATCAGGAAGCAATGAGTGTTGAAGGGGCTTTGGTGAGATCGGAACTCTTATCCACTGCTGGTGGACCTGTAGGCATGTACAGCCAAAATGAAAATTGATTTGGCGGTATCTAAAGCAGATGGTGATTGAGCTGACATATGACCCAGCAACCCCCCCTACTTGGCATGTTCCCAGAAGATGCAAGAAACAAACCATGCCCAGGCATCTGTGTTCCAATGTTCACGATGGCACAGTTCACAATTACAAGGAATTGGAAACAGCCAAAATTTCCATCAACAGATGAATGGTTTAGAAAACGGTGGTGCATACAAACAATGGAGTACTATAAATCACTAAAAAGCAATGATGAACGCGTGAAGCATATCACTGCATGGGAAGAATTAGATGAAATCATTCTAAGTGAAGTAAGTCAAGCAGAAAAGGACAAGTACAACATGAGTCTGCTGAGGTAAACTTTAAAAAAATGCAACCATGCATAGGGAAACAACTACCATATACAAATATTTCTGGGATGAGGGCCAGGTAGTATGGCAAGGACCAGACCAAATCCAGGGTATCCAAATAAAAAAGAAGGAGAAAAAAGACAAAAAAGATAGAAATGTGTAGAGGGTGAACAGGATACTAACCCAACCATGGGTAGGTTATTGTTTATATCTCCACAGGGAAAGGGGGACCAGATTTCAACCTGGTGCTCCAAGATGTGAATGCAACATATGGGTATGAAGCAGGGAACCAGTAGAGAGATCTGAGGGCCCAGATCCAATCCTAATTACATGAACAGCCACCCCTGAAGTAAAAGACTTTACTTCAAAGGACAGCACTGAAGCTACAGCTCAGGGAGAGGGACATGCCTGATTACAGCACATGGGAGCAAATGCAGAGAGAATGGAGGCCCACCAATCCCTGAAAACTGTATTCCCACTCAGTGTAGTCAATGCACAAAGAGGACCATATGGCCGCCCCCGCTATAAGACACAACATCCCTCACTGACCCATATCCCTAGAGGGGACAACACGAAGACACAATGTTGGGATTGTGGCTGATTGATCCCACCATGCCAAGGCAGGACACTGGGGACATGCAGCTGAACACCGGGGTGGGTGGTGCTGGGGGAGCGGGGGGGACCCAAGCAAGGAAGTCCTAAAGGACTACCAAAAATAGACTTTGGAGCCCAGGCATGGCACCCCATCAGATTTGACTGGAAAACACTTCTAAAGGTCAAAAAAACTACTCTTGAACTATTTAGAGGTTTTCTCTCTCTCTCTTTTTTTTTCTTTGTCATTGGTATTTTTTGTTGTTGCCCTTGTTTTGTTTTGCTTTATTTTGTTCTGTCTTCTATTTGTGTGCATATTATTATCTCTGCAGGTCTACCTAGATGAGATAGACTGGATAAGCAGTCTGAAGGAGAAAACAACAGGACCAATGGTTCTGGTGGGGCAAGGGAGAGGGAGGAAAGTGGGAAAAAGGAAGTGGTTGACCACCCAGAGATAAGGGAACAACAAGTGATGCAAAGCCGGTGGTGAGGAGGGTGTGGGGGGCCTTGTAGGAATTGGTCAAGGGCAATGTAACCAAGGGGAGTTACTGAAGCCCAAATGAAAGCTGAGCATGATAGGACAACAGGAAAGTAAAAGGAAATAGAGGCAAGAACTAGGAGGCAAAGGGCATTTATAGAGGTCTTAATACAGGTGTGTGCATATGTAAATATATTTATATATGATGTGCATAAGCAAATATAGTAAAGAAAGCTGATGGTGCCCAGCTGTCAAAAGATATAATGTCTGGGGTCTTAAATACCTGAAAATAAACAAGCGACCTTCTAACTAAAAAGCAACAAAGCCCCACATGGAAGAATCACACCAGCCTGTGTGATCATGGCATGAAGGGATCAGTTATCCGGCATCAAAGAACAAAAAATCATATCATTGTGAATGATGCGGAGTGAAAGTGGGGACACAAAGTCCATCTGTAGGTAACTGGACATCCCTTTACAAAAGGGTTGTAGGAAGGAGACAAGCCAGTGAGGGTTCAATGTAGCAATGATAAAACATACAATTTTCCTCTGGTTCCTAAATGCTTCCTACTCCCTCACTATCATAATCCCAATTCTACCTTACAGATCCGCCAAGACTAGAAGATGTACGCTGGTACACAAAGGAACTGAAAACACAGGGAATCCAGTACAGGTGATCCCTTCAGGACCAGTGGTGAGTGTGGTGATACCAGCAAGGTGGAGAGAAGGTGGGGTGAAATGGTGAACCGATTATAAGGATCTATATATATTGCAGGATGGACAACTGAGAATTGGGTGAAGGGAGACAGCAGACAGTGTAAGATATGACAAAACAATAATAATTTATAAATTATCAAAGGTTCATCACATTGGGGAGGGGGGAGTTGGGAGGGAGGGGAAAAATGAGGAGCTGATACCAAGAGCTCAAGAAGAAAGCAAACGTTTTGAGAATGATGATGACAGCAAATGTACAAAGGTGCTTGACACACAATAAATGATGTATGGATTGTGATAAGAGTTGTATAAGCCCCCAATGAAATGATTTTTTTAATCATGTCTGTTTGAAAAAAAGAATTCATAGGGAAATAAAGTAAAACCTTTCACATTGGGAGCAAACATGTTGGAGGGGACATGACAGAAAGTTAAAATAATCTTCAAAGGGGAGATCTCTTATTTTCTATTGCACTCATGTAGTAAGACAGATTTGAGAATGTTTTGTGCTTTGGGGATGCCTTGTTCCAAGAAATATGAGCAGGAACGAGGAACAGGGAGATGGAGAAGCAATGTGAGAAACAGAGGACTTATAATGTCCATAAAACAAACTTTGGAAAAGGAGGTGAAATGAAAAGCTGTCAACCCTTCTACAGTTCATCCCAGTCTAGCCCATCACCTAGAGAATATGGCTAGTATCTTAGTTATTACAAAGGGTTACATGTTCCTGGGACATCTGTTATGCATGTACCCCTCCTATGACTGGAGCAGGCAGTAATTGCTTGGATCAAAATTCATGAATTTGGCATCCTACTACTGGTCATCAGTTTTCCACTCTCATGAATCCTAATTCGGAATTTATTTCTAATTTGGAGAAACATGCTGAGTCAGCTCTTGAATTCAGCAATATTCTGGTATTAAGTAGAATCAGAAGGGCATAGTTTTGGGAACACCAAATCTAATGTGGAAAACTTCAGACTTGAAGTTAAAGAGTAGAACAAAAAGATATTCTCATTGAGTTCGTCCTTATGCCTCTCATAGTTCTATAAGCATGCTGTGGGTCGTATGAATACTGGCTGTCACAGACTTTTTCCAGTTGCAGCCAAATCCTTTGCAGTTAGGGATGGAGGGAATGGTTGCATAAAAATTCAACAGTAACTAACAAGGTAGCAAAGAGACAGCAATTCACAGGCTTCTTGACCTCTGCTTGCCTCTCATCAGCAAATACAATGTATGACAGTAATAGTGTAATGTTTAAGTATGTTATGAAACACTTAGCTGGTTAAATAAATGTAGACTTAGAATCTGAACCAAAAGTCCACTTCCTTATACTTGTTATATCTCAGTATTTCTTAATAAGATCCAGGTTGCAGATTTTTTTCCCCTGATATCTACAACTATTACATGTAATAAAGAAGGCAAGTTATGCAGCCTAATTATTCCTGGGAAACCAAAATAAGATAATTCAAATCCTGTGCTATGGGCAAATACCACGCTGGAATCAGTGGTGGAATTCAAATAATTCAGTAATTTAACAATGATTTTCTGTTCTGGTGACCATTTTAAGTATTAAAAAAATATATACTGAAGGTTAGCTTACTTTTTAATACAGCTAATACTTAAATAAGCACAATAAAAGAGGTACAAAAAACGAGAAAATGCTATAAAAAGAGTTTTAAAGTATTAATGAAAAAGATTAACCATAACTGACAAAACATTAAAACTGTTATTTAAACTATTTCTGGATTGGTTCTTGACTGGTGTCCTCACTTGCCATATTCTTCACTTTTCTCTGAATATCATTGGCTGTGTGATATATCCTTAACTATGCTTTCACTGTAGGAGTAGACCCTCAGTCCTTTAAAAGTAAACCAATTAGGTATCAATTAAATAGTATTTAATATATTAGAAACAGATGACATCTCTTCTCTGATCATATTATGTTAATATTTGAAAAATCCCTTTCCAATACTACTGAACTTACAGTAATTGTTCTGACAAGTTTTTAGGTCTTATCACACTTTCAGGAATTGCATGATTCATTCATAATATCTCATGGGAATTTTGGGCACAGCCTAAAGCTGAAATGAATGATAGTGTGTTACCTCCTGGTTGTTTGGCACTTCTACTCTTTACATTACATGTTTGTTTACTGAAGTAACAGTGCAAGAGAATAAAAATATAGTATTTTATCAAAAGTATAAAGAGTGTATTTCATCCAAAAACTAGAGTTTTATGAAATGAATAAACAAATATGACAAGCATAGTTCTCTTTATTTTTTTATACTTATGGATGGAATGACTACTTCTGTGGACACTTAGAAGCTGTTGTTGCTCAGATGAACATTAAAACCAGTAAAGAATGGAAATTTATGATTTCCACATTTGAACTTCCTACCTTTGAGAAAATCCTGATTGCAAGTGCCATCTTAACAAATAGTTTGTCATATTCAACAAAAAAATTAGGTATCAGTACTGTCAAACTGAGATCAGGGCTGAAGCTCACCACAGACTCTGATGACACACATTCTGACTACTAATATATGAGTGCCATCCATTACACAAAGTTTTAGCATATAATTGAGTTTCCTTTATTAGAAATGGTTTTGTTTAGGTCCAGTTAGTATTCTTCAAACACATGTGACTTTCTATGGTGGTCATGTATTCGAAATGTCAATTTTATGACTGAGATGTAGGGGTGGAGTCTAATCTGTTAATCTGGAGATAGCCATTGAGTAGTGAATGAGGTCTCCGTGTGGGCATGGCTTTCTCCTGAGACTTCTGGGAAATCTCGTGATATTTCCCTTGTGGAGGTGAGAAGCTATCTCCCCCGTTGTTGGGAGTTAGTCTCCGAGACAACAAACTATGGCCAAGACAAGATGGCAGCATCCGAGGAGCTGGAGGAGCCAGGGGAGAAGCCACATAGATAGAACCTTAACCTGATAGAACCAGACCTCTTAAGCTGGAGAAGCCATGTGGAGATCCGTCCCAGTGCTGCGTTGCTTCTAGCACCACTGGATGCTGTTGATGGACCCTGAGCCCTGGAAGCGAGGAGTGATGGGGAGACCCCTGCTAGCACCGGGACTCTGCACCCACTGTCCTGTGACTTAGTGAGTTGGAAGGAGACTTTATAGACTGATATTGGGCATATGGGCTAATATTGGACTTATGACCCTGGACTGGACTGAGTTGGGATGCTTTCTCAATGTTCCATTCCTTTTGTATATAAACCATTCCCTTATATCCATATGCATGTCTATGAATTTGTTTCTCTAGTCTACCCGGACTAACACACTTTCTTATCAATATATATGAGCATAAACTGGTGAGTCATTTTTCTGAACATAGAATCAATCTCATTATTCCCAATAAGACATTCTCTTTGTAGGCACTATACCTTTATTAATGGAATTAGCCAATAAAAATGAAGTCATTTTAGTAGTTCTTAGACTAGTTACCAATAATAAGAAGAAACCTCCTAGGTGTACCCTCCTATGATTTTAATGGATTAAGGAGAAAAGAGTAGAACAGAAAAAGGGAAATGAGCACATAGTACGTGCCAAACATACTGATAAATGTCAACTTACCTATTTCTAATTTAAACTGCATTTTGTCAAGCTACAACTTCACAGAAAAGGAAACTGAGAATCAGGCAGATGATATCCCCATGTCATATGATTCCTTACACCTGAAATCAGAGTCAACCTCAGGCCTTTTGGGTTCTAATCCCATGTCTTCCTTCTCCAGATCTAAATAATTACTTTCTATCATAGATAGGGGGTTAAGAGAAAAGAAATGGAAGTTTGCACTCATTGAATGTGAATAGGAGGTATAGAACCTAGACCTTTCAATAAAATGTTTTCATATGTTGCAGAGTATTGGCATACACTTTGGAGTCAGCAACATGAGTTCTTATGAATTCAATCATCTCACTCATTTATGTTTTTTTAGCACAAAATGATAAGTCAAGCTCCAAGATTTTTGTGATAATTCAAAATAATTTGAATCAAAAGACAGTAAATAATTATTAAACTCAAGTGCTATGTTGTATGTAGGTGTTTTCTGGAGGATTATATGGAGAATGATCATGAGGTAAAATGTGGTAAAAGCTGTTATAATCAGTGCATAGCTTCAAAGGCATGATATGAGATATGAGCGTAATTGTTGAAAGTTTTCATAACATAGTTGTAACCTCCCTTGAATATGATGTGTACTAAATAGTCTGGCAGATATCTTTTCCTTCAAAGTACAATGAAAGTGGGCCAGTTAAAACAGAGTTCCCAAATAATCAAAACAGTTACTACTCCTTGACTAATAACAGGAAGGGTGGAGATTTCAAGTTCAACCAAAGCACTACAGAAGAAAAACCTATCAATGTACTTTGGAAAAATTAATTACTTCGAACCATGTGGAGCACAATTCTATTCAGACACACTTGGTGTCCCAATGAGTCAGAGTTCACTCAACTGAAATTGGTGATAAAAAATACTATGTTTTCAGATCCTTAAGAGAAAAAAAATACAACAACAATATTAACAACTAAGATAAATAAGCAGCCATCTAGCTGAGAAGCAACAAAGCCCACATGGAAGAAGCATACCAGCCTATGTGATCAAAAAGTGTCAATAGGATCAGGTAACAGGCATCTAAGACCCATACCAAAGTGAATGTGGTGGGGGGGAAGTGTCATGGAGAGGAGACCCAAAACCCATCTGTAGACAATTCGAAATTCCTTACAGAAGGGTCACAAGGAAGAGATGAGCCAGTCAGGGTACAGTATAGCGCTAATGAAACATACACATTTCCTCTAGTTCTTTAATGCTTCCTCCTTCTTTCTCCCCACTATCACACCTCAATTCTACATTACAGATAAGACTAGACCAGAATGTGTACAGTGCTACTCCTAAGAACCAGAAACACGGGGAACTTAGGATATATAAACCTCTCAGAACCAACAATGAGACTAGGGATGCCGTGCCAAGATGATAAGGGAAGGTAGGGGGAGAAAAATGGAATTGATCACAAGGATCAACATGTAACCCCCTCCCAAAAGAACAAACAACAGAAAAGTGGGTGAAAGGTGACAGAGTGTGAAATACAAATATAAATATAAAATAATAATGTATAATTTATCAAGGGTTCAGGAGAGAGGGTATGCAGTAGAGAGAAGGGAGGAAAGAGGAACTGATATCAAGGGCTCAAGTAGAAAGAAAATGCTTTGAAAATGATGATGGCAACATATGTACAAATGTGCTTGAAACTTGGATGAATGCATGGATTGTGATAAGAGATGTAAGAGCCTTGGTAGAAGTATTTAATTTAAAGAAAAAAGAAAAAAAAAAGAGGAAGGTGTTGTCAGCCATCAAAACCAATTAGTTTGAAAAATGTCTCCAAGAATGAAATAGCAGATTTGACAAAAATGTATTAAGTGTAATGGAGAGTACTTTTAAAGTGGTAAGGTTGTTTTGTTTTTTTTAAAAAAAATTAAATACAGTTTTTTTAAAGGACTATCTCTAGGAAAAACCTCAGTAGTTCTACCTAGTTGAGGAAGAAATGAAGAAATTAAATATGGATGAAACCATATATGTACCCTGCCCATGTACCCCTTCTAAACAGACCCCAAAATGATACACAGTCATACCACTTAATTCTGAACGCCATCCCAGAAAGCATAAATAAAGTCACTTACCACTGGAGGCAAACACACGCAGAGCCCAGAGACAGTGGAGGAGGTTCTGGGTGTGGGACAGATTTTTTCTGGCCAAAATCAAGGTCATATCGAGTGCTTCCAATTCCAGTGCTTTCTTCCCAAAGTGTTTATCTAAGAATACAAATGAATGAGTCTCAGTTTCATTTCACATTGATTCTAAAGGTTGTGCAGGGTGGGGGATAGAGAAGTAGGAAAAGGGGATGGGAGTCGTTATATATGACAATCAAATTCATAACAATCATTTTGGTTTTGATTTATATGTAAGGTCCTCATGAGTCCAAGATGACTAAATAACATCTAACAACAATAGCAACCCTTACTTTGATGTCTCCATGTGGTGCAAATGACTGATGAGTTCTAACAAAAAGGCTACAGGTTCAAGTTTACCCAGAAGTGTCCTGGAAGAAAGGGATAGAGATCTACTTTTTATGAGTAAGTGAATGAAAAACCCTTGGAGCACAGAGACTATTCTGGTCTGACACAGAATCAGGGTGAGCCAAAATCAACTCACTGGAAACTGGTTTTCCTCCAACTTACAAATAAGGAATTGATTGTCAGAAAGTTTTAGTAACTTCTATCAATGGCTACATCTAAAATCCAGATCTCACTCCCAAGTTTATGCCATTTACCACCAGGGTTGATCACTCTTGCTTTTACCAGTGCATCTCATTCTTCAAATATCACCTTTCCATGACCACACCATCTTAGAGTAGAATCCCCCTTTCATTCCCTAACAGCACTGATTGTAGTGTGCTATGAGCTGATTAACTACTTTCTGACCTTCACCATTTGCATATAAGCTCCACAAAAATGGACCCTTATCTCTTTTGATCACTGTGATATTTGGCAGTGCCTCCAGCAGTAACTGACCCTTAAAAATACGCAGAAAACCTACGAAAATCTATTGACTAGTTGAGTGTACTTTATTGGATTTTGCCTGGGACATTCTTGTGATGGTGCTGACTGGTATCGAGTCACTGCTTTTAGAGTTCAAATCAGAGACATAAGCATTGAAATGAAAGAGTATTACAGAGCTCTAGCATCCTTGGCTGCAGTGGCTGCACTGGATATCTAAAGGCTTACTTTTGAAAAGAACCATATTGTATAAGGATCTGCACATAATTAGAGTTTAAAGGGCGTTTTGACTAGCTAGCATTGTGAGCATGGGTCCTGAGTACTCGGGTTTCAAAGTTGAACTCCAGGAAATTATAGGGCTTCATGGAGGTGTTTCAGGATCAACTTGCAGTAACTTGAATTGCGTCTCCACAAAATTTAGATCAACTTGGGATCTCAGAATATGATTGTATTTGAAAATTGGGTTTTGGATATGAAATGATTTAAGATGGGCCTATACCCATCAATCATACTCTCCAATTCTGACTCATAGTGTCCCTATACAGCATTTCTGAGACTGTAATTCTCAATAGAACACTCACTCATTTCCACCAAGTTAATTTTTCCTTATAGAATCCTAAAGGACAGTGTGAAACTGCACATGTGGGTTTCCAAAACTGAAACTTTAAATGAATAGAAAGCCATGGATTCTCCCAAGGACTTGTCTGGTGGTTTTCTTTTCTCTCTCAAAGCAAATGGTAGGTTTGAACCACCAATCTTTATGTTACTAAACCAATCTCTAAGTACAGATTATAGTGGGTATTAAATCCAATGATGAGAGCCCTTAAAGAAGTGGGGAAATAACAAAGAGAGACATATGGGAGAAGGTCTTCTGACAACAGAGACAGAAATTGGGATAATATGTCTACAAACAAAGGAACACCAAGAGTTTCTGGCAATGAGAAAAAGGAGTCATGGTACAAATTCTCCTTCAGGTTGAATTGTACCTCCTTCAGTAGGTTGAAGGAGCCAACCTACTCTGACTTTTAGAACTGCAAGAATACGTGAATATTGTTCTAAGGTGCCCAATGCGTGGTAATGTTTTACAGCAACCCTAGGAAAGTAATATTTTGTTATAAAACATCTATTCTATGTAAAATGAGATTTACGGAAGTGTATATTTCTTGATAAAATAATCAAAGACTCTCTTGCAGTATCTCTCCACTTTTTCCAATTTCCTATGCAGTTCAGGCCTGTTCTGAGTCCAGTCCAAAGACCCATATTTTGGATAATCTGACATCTAGGTCAACAAAATTACCTCTCCTATAGATGTTGACCTGTAGCCACCACAGTGACAGGGACATGACATGCTTCCCTGCACACACGAGTTCCAAAATCTTAGCATGATAGCAATGTCAAAAGTATCTTTTCATTCATTTTCTGTGATCTGAGAGTGTGGGTACCTCTTAGACCAACTTTGGCCAGCAGTCGAAAGAGAGGCAGAAGAATCTCATAGTCTGGGGAAGGCGTCCTAGCTGTTTCCACCAGGGTTCGTAGAAGGGCTTCACTGCCACCCTTGCTGATCATGTAATGAATCCTCCGGTCCGTGCCTGAGGAGAAATCAGTGGAAGTGACATCTTAGTTGAATCTGCTGTAGTTCATTTAGCCTAGAACCCAATTTCCTGAGAACTCATTATATTTGTGTGTATATGTGTACACACGGAAGAGTATTTATTTTAATACAAAAGGGAACATCAATATTCTGATATTTGTTGACATGATCTATAAAATGTGTTGAGTTGGTGGTTTATATGAGAGTGTTTTAATAATGTTTCAATGAGGTTTAGCTGCTATATTTTAATGATTTTTGGACGTGAAATATAAAAGCAACTAAGGTAATCCCTTATGGAAGAAAAATGCCCAAACATTCTACCTAGAGAATTTAGAGAGGACCTGGGATAAAATGATTGTTTGTATTTCTATTTCAAAACAGCTTTTAGCAAGTAGCTTACTTTGACCCATGGCAACACAATTACATATACTGGGGAAAAATGAACCTAACTTAAAAATAAATAATAAAAAACCCTCACTGCCCTCAAGTCAATTCCAACTCAAACAAACTCGGCAAGACAGTGTGTTCCTATTCACATTTTTCCACTATGCCACTTATAGAAAAAGTGAAAACTAGAGCATCTATTACATTGGACAAATCTGCTGTGCCAGGCCTCTTTTAAAAGATAAAAAGTAAAATTGTCACTTTGAGTTCTATAATGTGCCTGATCCAAGTCTTTTTCACTGTTGCTTATGAAAGTTGGTCAGGGAATCAAGCAGACCATGGAATAGTCACACTCCAATTATGGTGTTGGAAAAGAGTATTAAGTATAATAGATTACCAGAAGAATGAGCAACTATCAAAGGAGAAGTACAACCAGAACTCTCCTGAGAAGTGAGTGTGACAAGATTTTGTCTCGCACATCTAGGACATGTTCTCAAGAGAGCCCCGTTCCTGGAAAAGAACTTGGTAGTCAAAGGTCAGGAAAGACAGGGAATTCCTCAACAAGATGGACTGACCACAATGCACTCACACATGGCAGCACTTTACGGGCTATCAGGATTCAGCAGTGTTTAGTTCGGTTGTACGTGGGATCCGTATGAGTCAGAACCCACTCGATGGCAAAAAGAGCAACACCAAAGGTAGCTGTTAGAGGAGGATGTTAGCAACAGAAAGGGTCCTCCGAATTTTCATTACCATGAAAAGTCATGTCCTCTACTAAAGAAGCAGTAATTGTTGCTTGGATCAGAATAAGAACTCCCAGGATTCCATTTTCGCTCTTCCTCCTAAGGGGCATAATGGTTAATGTGCTCTGCTGAAGACTCTAGTTCAGCCATGAACTCCTCAAAAGGCTTGAATATCTCCTTCTAAGACTATCAACTCTACATTTGAAAACTCTACAGGGCACAGTTTTACTCTAACCTGCACAGGGGTCGCCTTATATTGCAGCCCATTTAATAGGAGTAGGTTTGGACAAATTGAAAGCAACAAAAGCCCACAAGGCAATTAGTTTCACTTAGAGAAGGTGCCTGAACGAGCAGACTGAGGAAAAGTCATCCTGCCAGTTAAGGGCGGTACAATCTACGGATCCTGCCCTGGTGGCACAGGACATAAAGCACCTGGCTGCCAATAGCTGTGTGAGAAAGATCTGCAAGTGTGCTTCCAAAAATATGTACTACCTTGACAGACCTTGAAAACCCTGTGCAGAAGTTTTCCTCTGTCCTGTAGGGGCAGTGAGAGTTTAAATAGACTTGAGAGCAGTGGATGCCTTGGGAAATGATGATCTTGAGGGTCTGTGGCTTTAGAGTGCCATTGGAATTTCATGTTACTTTTCCCTTCTGACATACTGTGACTAGCACATGTAGAAATGAAAATTGAGTAAAGGTTGGAATATCCATGAATCTATATGTTCCAGATAACATTACTCCATAGAGTCACACTAAGTTGATCTCACTGTAGTCAACTTTTTCATCTGACCTTGGTAGAACATACTTCCATGGCTATCAAACTTCCAGATCTACCTTACCTTTTTTCTCTAATAGACATATGTAACAGAGTGCCTACTACTTGACCTTCTAAATGAGCCAGCGTGGAGAGGATCAAAGGAAAAAAAGGAGAAGAGCCCTTAGTGTTAGATCTCTCTGAAGAGACAAGCAGAGGTGGGCACAGGCCCCATTGCGGAGAAACCATAGAATGTACACTGTTTACTATAAGGTGGGTGACGAGACAGTAGATGCTGGAGAACAAATTAGAATCAGCCTGGTTTAATCCAGGTCTTTTTAATTTTGGGGAGAAAAGAAACCAGCCTGAAGATTCTTTCAAGATTACTAAGCTAGATCAATGGCCCAGGACACCTGGGTTTCTCTGAGACCTCAGTGCGGGCACATCCAAACAGCCCCCTCATGAGGGGACAGAGGTGGGGGCCTACTCACCAACAGAAAGCAGATCACCCAGGACTCGTAGGATGGTCCGGATGGACTCTCTGTCTGAGGAGCTCTGCAATGAGAAGATAGCAAGTCATTTTTTCAAAGGAAAAGCACAAGGACTTGGGCGACCTGTCAAAGAGACTCAGGAAAGGGATGCTGGCAATCCTACTTAAAGAAGGGCAGAGTTTCTAATATTTGAGGGTCTCAGGGACTTTGGCTCTGTATTCAGGGCCTCTCTTCATTCAGGGCTCATAGTAACATTAGCTATTTGGTCAAAACTGTAAACACTGACAACTTACCACAAAAAAGTCAGATAAAGGAGGCTTTGTGGCCCATGGTAGCACAGTGCTCACAATTGTAATAGGCTTGGACTATTTTGGTTTTACTTTATTTTGCTCTTCATTATTGTTCAGTGTAGAGGCAACAGACAGTGTGATAATTCACGTTTCTTACATGAACAATTCAGTGATATTAATGACATTCTTCTTGCTAGACAAGCATTTTTAACTTTCTTTTCTGAATTATTTCCTCCCCGTTAACATAAACTCATGTCCCCATCACTTTCTGATTTAACCTTTTGAGTCACTATTATCTATTTAAACCCATATAGATAATTATTTTAAGAGCACAATGTTCAAGACAGATATCCTTTATTGGATAAATTAAATTGTGCTTTGGTTTAAAGAAAACTTCAGGGGGTTGAGGGGTTGGGGATTAACTATTAAAGATTACCTCAGGTTTGGGTTATTGCTAAATGGAAATCAAGGCACAAAAACAGAAATACACTAAAATGCTCTCAGGAAAGACTTCCCCAAGGGACGAGTCCTCACTTCAGTCCATGACAAGTGGAGTTGAAATCATGGAGCAACAGAGCAAGGGATCCTCATCCTCAGGAGTGATGGATAAAGCGACTTTGAAATTGTGGATTGAAACATGCCCGAGAGAAGCAAATAGAGTCCCTTTATTGGTTTCTCTGACACCTCATCTTTTGTAGAAGAAAAGGTGATGATATAAAATAAAAGTAATACTGTGAAGATGGTGCCCAGCTATCAAATAAAATAGCGTCTGGGGTGATAAAGGCTTGTCTCCAGACCAGCAGGCCTCTAAGTTAGAAGTTGACTAAGTTCACATGGAAGAAACACACCAACAGCAGTGACCTAAGGATTGTAAATCATATAATCTGAAGTTGAAGGAGAGAATAACATCAGAGCCTAAATCGTGAGAGTCCAGCTTGCAGAAGGCTATGAATGACAGTGGGAGCCCAAGATACATTTGTGAGAACTACATAGGAAGTTAGCCTCTGGGAATTTCCCACTGACCCCACTGAGGGGTGGAAGGAAAGGAGTTACTAACAGAGTGCATTAGAGAGATGACTGTAGAAGAACAAAAGGATAAACCTGACCTGAATAGTTAAAACCTTATCAGTTGAGGACTTCCAGGAAGATGGCCACTGCTTGACACTCCTGAGAGGGAATCAGCAGGAGATTGACCCAGGGAAAGTGTCTGAAAGAGAAATTGAGCACTACCTGATCACTGGAGGATCATCATAAATATAAGTAAGCACAGATTTGAGGGGTTCTGAGGGACTGGGGCCATTTAGATTGCCACAGTGAAGCCCAGCCAGACTTTGGCCCACCACTGTCTTTGCGAGTGTCGCTGCCGGAAAGGTTTGAGGCAGCACTGGGCCATGGTCTAGTTGGAGCTATGGCTTACTCAGAGCCACAGCTCGCCACTGGTTCAGGACAGGGATCGAACCCTTGCCACCCCACACTCAAAGCTCTACTGTGTGGCTGCTTTGGGTTTATTCGTAAATCTCTATCCCCACAGTGTTTCAGCAAACCTGGTTTCCTTTTTATTTTGGGAGAGGGGCATCACTGCCCTCTGTTGGTCATGGGAGCTACCCAGCCTTGCTCTTAGAGAGCTGCCACTGGATTTGAACTGCCAATCCCATGGGCTACAGTTCCGCACTCAACCAGTATGTCACCGGGGCTCAGCTACAATCAACAATTTTGGCTCACAGGCCAGACCCCTCCCCTTAGGCTAGGGCAATAACTCCTGCTACATTCAGCTAGGAAAGCACCACCCTGTGCAGAGTAACCTGAGGGAAGAGAAGCACACCCACCCTACACCTGGGTATTTTCCACCCAATTTCCTACAGGGAAAGTCCAGTATGTGTGTTTGGGGAGAGCTCTGACATGTTTTCTGGAGACCGTCCTTGGAATCCTCCTGCTGCCAGCCTTGTGCTTCGTGTGGCCCAGGGCAGTTCCAAAAGCGCTGGCCTGAATTCCAAGCTGCTGCAGAAACCACTGCCCAGCCTCCACCATGATCTGCTTGATCAGGTTATTCCTCTCAATATTCACACTGCTCTACTTAGCAGTGGGTAGCCCACCAGCATTCTGTGGTGCTCCCCTTGCAGTGGACACCTTCACACACTGCTATAGTGCCCTAGGCTACGGTGGGCTGCACCATCCCAGTTCCTGGTGAGATCGTGCAGTACAGCACCATCCTTGTGGGTCCACAAAAACCCAACCAGTGGACCCTGGGAAGACCACCAAACTTGCCCTCCAGATAACGGAACACTGGTTCCGTTAGTCATAAGAGGATAAAGAGATAGGTTAATTCCATAGCAAAATTAGTCACAGGAAGTTCAAAGACACGTTCCTTTAAGTCTCCCAGAGAGAGCCAGTGCTCTTTGAGACTCTAGAAAATGGCACCTGGTTCTTCAAAAACAACCCAATGCCAACAGCAATCAGCCCCAACAACCTCAATGAAAAAACAGGAGAAACAAAAGGCAACGGCAGAAGATGCCCTGAACCTAATGGCATGCATAGAAGAAGCAGACATTGATATGCCACAAAAGGAAATTTTCAGAATGAAGTTTGGAGTTATATATGACATGAGGGAAACAATACAGACAAAGATGAATTAATAGATGAGATAAAGTCCATAAACCAAAGGGAAATACAAGAGCTTAGGGACAAGATAACAGAAAACAACAGCAGACTCATAGACTTCGCGAATTGACTGGAGGAAACTGAAAACCGCATCAGTGACCTAGAAGATGACCAAGTGGAATTTAGCTTACGCAAACAAAAACCTAATAAGATTATCAGAGAAACTGAAGAAATGTAAAATCTTTGTCTGATGCTATAAGAAATAACATCAGAATTATTGGCCCCAGAATAACAAATGGGAAGCAGATGCCCTGTTCAACAAGTGGTGCTGGAAAAGATGGATATCTACCTGTAGAAAAATGAAGCTAGACCCTTACCTCACTCTATGCACAAGAAAAAAACTCAAGATGGATCACAGACCTCGAAGTAAAACCCCAAATTATTAGGGCCATCAATGAGGGAATTGGGACCAACCTGAGAACCCTGGCACAGGAATACATAGGCTATCAGAAATAGGGAAGGACACAAGCACAGAGGAGGCACAAATTGACAAGAGGGATATACTGAAGATAAAACACGTGTACATCGAAAGAATTCACCAAGAGAGTAATAAGAGAGCCTAGGGACTGGAAAAACATCTTTAGCAATGACAAATCAGATAAAGGCTTTATTACTAAAATATACAATACCCTGATAGCTTCCAAAAAGAACAAAACTAACTGTCCACTGAAGAGGTGGGCAAAGGACCTGAACAGAAGTTTTACAGAGACAGAAATCTGAATGGCCAATAAACATATGAGAAAAATGTTCCTGATCATTAGCCATAAACAAAATACAAATCAATACAATAATAAGATACCATCTAACACCCACAAGGATAGCCCAATTCAAAAAATCAGAAAGCAATAAATGTTTGAGGGGCTGTGGGGAGACAGGAACTCTTATCCAATGCTGGTGGACCTGTAGATATGTAGAGTCACTATGAAAATCAATATGGTGATATTTAAAACAGATGGAAATTGAGCTACCATACAACTCAGCAATCCCCCTACATGGCATATTCCCAAATGAAGCAAGAAACAAACTCACACCAGACATCTGTCCTCCAATGTTCATCACAGCACAGTTCACAATTGCAAGGAGTTGGAAACAATCCAAATTTCCATCAACTGACAAATGAATTAAAAAGCTGTGGTACATACATACAAGGGAGTACTATGCATCATTGAAAAGCAGTGATGAATGCATGAAGCACATCACTGCGTGGGAAGAACTGGAGGAAATTATGCTAAGTGAAGTTAGCCAAGCGCAAAAGGACAGGTACAACATGAGTCCATTGAGGTAAGTTTAATTTAAAAAAATGTAATAAGGGGTCTCGAGAAAAAACTACTACATACAGAAATGCCTGGGGAGTGGCCCAGATAGTATGGCAGGCATCAGACCAAATCCAGGGCTACATATTGTAGTCAACTGGAATGGAGGGGCTGAGTGGGGGGTGAGGCAGATGGTGATGTGTAGAGAGGGAATGAGGTACTGACCCACCCAAGAGGAGCATATTGTTTATATCTCCATAGGGAAAGAGGAATCAAACTTAAACCTGGTGACCCCGGATGTAAATGTAGCGTGATGACCTGAAGTGGAGAACCAGGGGAGGTGTCTGAACACACAACTCCAATCCCAAATACAGGACCAGCCACCTCTCCACCAGAGGAGTTTGCCTTGGAGGTCAGCACTGAAGCTGCAGCTTGGGGACTGAGAGATGCCTGACCAGAGCACATGAGAACAAATGAAGTGGGAGGAGGAGAGAATGGAGTGCATTCCAGTCCTCTGAGCCTTCAGAATAATGTTTCCACTCAGAATAGCCGATGCACAAAGAGGATCATATGGCCAGCCCCACTCTGAAATACGGCTACATGCGCTGACCCACGGCCTTTTGGGGGCAACAATGGAGAAACAGTGTCAGGATTATACCCTGTCTGACACAACCACACCATGCAAAACACTAAGGGTGTGCAACAGAGCATGGATTTCTTCAGGGAGTGCCAAGGATATAATTTGGGGCCAGGGTGTGGCACCTCATCCTACTCAACCAGGTACACTCCTGAAGGTCAGCGAACAGACCTTGTACTATTTTTAGATTTTTGTATTGTTATTTTTTACATATTATTATTTTATTTTCTTTGGTTCCTTCATTTTAAAATGGCTTTTTTCTGAGCTCCGGTGGCATAGTGGTTGAGTATGGGACTGCATCCCATTGGCTTGGCAGTTCAAATCCAGCAGCAGCTCTCCAGAAGCAAGACTGGGTAGCTCCCATGACCACCAGAGGGCAGTGATACCCCCCTCCCCCCCAAAAAAAACAAAACAAAACAAAAAAATGCCATTTTTAGTATATATTGTTTTCTCTGCAGGTCTATCTAGATAAGATAAGCTGGATAAACAGTCTGGAGGTGAAAAACGACGGAACTTATGTTCTGGGTGTTAGGGTGGGGGAATCTGACAGAAAGGGAGGAGGGGGAAAGGAGGTGGTTTTGACCTGCCCAGGGATAAGAGTATAATAATTGATTCAAAATCAGTGATAAGGTGGGTGTGAGAAGTTCGATGTGATTGATCATGAATAATGTAACAGAGAAAATACTGAAACCCAACTGGAGGCTGAACATGATAGTGGGACAAGAGGAAAGTAAAAAGAAATAGAGGAAAGAACTGGGGGTAAAGGGCATTTATAGAGGTTTAAATACAGGCATATACATAGGTGCATATATTTATATGTGATGATGGGTAAATAGATCAATGAGTATATACTTATAGGGTTGATAGTAAGACAGTAGATGGGCATTAGACCTCCACTCAAATACTTCCTCAGTGCAAGAATATTTCGTTCTATAAAATTGGCATTCCATGATGCTCACCTTCCTAACACGATTACTGAAGACAAATGAGTGCATAAGTAAATGTGGTGAAGAAAGCTGATGGTGCCCAGCCAACAAAAGATGTAAGGTCTGGGGTCTTACTGGCTTGAAAGTAAACAAGCGACCATCTAGCTCAGAAGCAACAAAGCCCACATGTACAACGCACACCAGCTTGTGGTACTACAAGGTGTCAAAGGAATCAGTTATCAGGCTTCAAGAGCTAGAAAGCATAACATTGCATGCTTACTTTTCTGATATGATCGCTGATGACGGTGTGCATAACCAAATGTGGTGAAGGAAGTTGATGCTGCCCAGCTATCAAAAGATATAGTGCCTGGTGTCTTAAAGACTTGAGTAAACAAGCGGCCATCCAACTCAGAAGAAACAGAGCCCACATGGAAGAAGGACACCAGCCTGTGTGGCCACGAGATGTTGAAGGGAAGCAGTGCCAGGCATCAAAGAACTAAAATTATATCATTAAAAATGAGGGGGAGTACAGATTGAGGAGCCAGAGCCCATCAATAGGTGAAGTTACATCCTGTTACAGAGAGGTTGCAGGGAGGAGAGGAGCCAATTAAGGTACAGTTTGGTAACAATGAAATAAGCAACTTTGCTCTCCTTCTTAAATGCTTTCTCCCACCCGCTATCATAATCCCAATTCTAACAGACAAATACAGCTAGACCAGGAGATGTACACTAGAGTTGAAAACATGGGGAATTTAGGATAGATAGTTCCTCAAGACTAATGGTGGGAGTGGTGATACTGGGAGGGTGGAGAGATGGTGGAATAGAAAAGGAGAACCAATTTCAGAGATCTAAATATAATCTCCCCTCTGGGGCATGGACAACAGGAAATTGGATGAAGGGACATATTGAACAATGTACAATATGAAAAAGTAATAACAATTTGTAAATTATTAAGGGTTCATAGAGGAGGGAGAGGGGTGGGAACAGAAATGTGGAGGGCCGGCACTGGTGGCCTAAGTGGAGGGAGGATGTTTTGAGAGTGATGATGGCAACAAGTGTGGAAATGTGGCCTGCATACAGTTGATATATGTATGGATTGTTATGGGAGTTGTATAAAACCCCAATAAGATGATTCTTTAAAAAAAAAGGGGGGGGGAATGAGGAGCTTATACCAAGGGCTCAAGTGAAAAATATTTGGAAATGAATATGACAATATGTGTACAAATATGTTTGATACAAATGCTGTATTGAATGCTATAAGAGCTGTAAGAGCCCCCAATAAAATCATTGGGGAAAAAACATGCACAAAAAAAGCAACCTTATCGTTGATCCCCTCTCTGATGCATATTAGACCTGATATGGAGGATTTAGGATTTTGTTTTTTGCTTTTCACATTAGGGTTTATCTTAGAGGTGTTATGTCAGTAGAGGTCACCCTAAAAATGTTTGTTATATATTTTTATGTTTTTCAGTATATGACACCCAGGATTGGTGAGCCTATAGGGACAGAAAGTAAAATAAGAGATTTGGGGCCAGAGGCATGGTTATGGTGGGAGGGGGGAAGCTGTTGGGAGGGGGCAGGTAAAAGGGAGCTGATCTTAATGAGTCCAGGCAAGAAAATAATGTTTGGAAACATATGTATATGTATATATATGTGTGTGTAAATGTGTATGTATATATTCCCAATTTTTTTTTAAAAGTACGTTGTGAAAATACTATGCTGCTTCTAAACTGCAGTTATTAGTGAATAATGAGAAAAGATACAGTACAAAGTGAAAAATAAGGAAGGAAATGGAAATATAAGAGAGAGTTAAGGAAAACATAATGAAGAAATTGATTGTAGATCACCAGCCAAGACAAGGAGGCTACAAAGTTATCAAAACTCAATCAAGCTCCAAGTGTGTCTGAGGTGAACATCTGGCAGATGATTACAACTTGAAATAGTAAGGACTGTTAAGAAAAACGAAAGAAAAGATGGGTGTAGCTTCTTTAGGAAATTCCTGGGGAGGTGGGTGTAACTCAGCCAGTCCAGTGCCTCAGGTGATGAATCTGCAAAACTAAGAAACAAAAAGAGTGTAGGAAGGCCGTTTAATATTCCAGCCACACTGTGGCCTGATAGGCTCAGGGGAAATATGAGAGAGCATAATAATGTTGTGTTCACTAAGATACATTGAATGAAACAAATGGAGGAGGAGATTGTAAATTTGATGTAGGCAAAAACTAAGTCCTATTCCCACCTTTCAGGCAGAATCAAGTGTATTAAAGGGTTTGTGGTAGAATCTGTACCTTTCAATCAGGTGACCTTGAACAGAATTGCAGCCAATGCATATTTTCCTGTGGAGACTCATATGTTGCTATGTTGCAGATGAGGTTTAAGTAAGCTTCTAGACTTAAACACCCAGGAAGAAAGGTCTATCCATCTACTTTCAAAAGTTCAAAATTGGACAGAGGCAATCTTATGGATCACTATAATCCAGTGTACAACTGGGAATAATGCAGGTCAGGGCATTATTTTGTTTCATTTCACATGAGATAACCATGAGTTGGGGACGGATCCAAAGGCAGCTCACACAACAATGTATAATGATAATCAGTATAATGTATGATGATACTGTTTTATTGATTAATTTACCTAACTTACTAATAACTTGCCAAATTACAATACTGTTTTCTTATACTACCTGAGACCAAGCATTGCCTGAGATTTTTCTGTTGTATCTGCCAGAAGGAGAGCTAGACATAAAATATGCATTTGTAAGGAGGTTGGTCTGAGAAGACAATCTGTTTCAAGCATGTGGCAGCAGTGGATATGAGCTCCTTGTCCTGGCCTGTGCAATGAACTGGGGTCTATCTCTGCTAAGCCTTTTTTATTTTCATGTGACTGGTTTAGAGCTGGGTATGAACACGGATCTGGATTTTAACAGTGTGACGGGGGATCTGCTGGGGGATTTTAGAAAGCATTTTCCTTTAGGATTAAAAATAAAAGAAGAAGATAAATCAAAAAAACAAAATCTCTCTTCTATATTTGGAATAGTTATTATATTAAGGCATGATCCTAGGTTGTTGGTAACATTGCTGTGACACTGAAACGAATAGCATATAACTGCCTACATGTGGACGTCAGGATAATACATGATCATTTATTTTATCCTAATTTTAAAAATCTTTTTATTAATAATTGTATTGGGGGGTTCTTATAAATCTTATGACAATCCATCATTCAATTGTATTAATGCCACTTGTACATATGTTGCCACCAACATTTCCCAAATATTTTCTTTCTACTTGAGTCCTTAGTATAGGCTTCTCTCCCCACCCCCCTCCTTCTCCCACCCTGATACCCTCGTAAATCCTTGGTCAACTATATATTATTCTTATTATTTCCTGTCTTACACTGCCCATTATCTACCTTCACCCACATTTCTGTTATTCAAACCCTGGGGGTGGGGTATGTATCCAACCTTGTGATAGGTTCCTCCTTCCTCCCTCTTCCCTCCCATAGCCCCCTCCAACCTCCTACCCTCATGATATCACTACTCCCACTACTTTCCTGAATTCCATATGCTCAGAGCTCTTATCTGTATCAATGTGTGCAATCCGGTCTAGCCAGATTTGTAAGGTAGAACTGGATCACGGTAGTCCAAGAGGAAGCATTCAGAAATAAGAGGAACAGAGTTATATTGCACTGGTTAAATTGTCCCTTCCTTGTAACCCTTCTGTGGGGGCATGTTCAATTGTCTAGAGATGGATTATGTGTCTCCATACCAACTCCCTTCAGTCGCATTGATGTAATTGTTTGATTTGGATCTTTTGACAGCTGATATCTTATCTTGTCACTACCTCATGATCACATAGGCTGGTATGTTTTTTCCATGTGGACTTATAACTTCTAGCCTGTAAGACCCCAGATACTTTATCTTTTGGTAACTTGGTACCATCTACTTTCTTCACTACATTTGCTTATGTACCCATTTTGTCTTTTGTGATCATGTTAGGAAGGTGAATATCAAAGAGTGCCAGGTTATTAGAATAAAGTTATTTTGTTTTTTGGGAGGCCTGGAGGCCCAAAGTCTGTCTGCTATCTTAATACTTAACATAAATATATATACTTTGGCCTATATTTCTTTCATGATAAATTAATATATTTATATATATACATACCTATAACCATACCTCTATAAATAGTTTTTGCTTCCTACTTCTTTACTCCATTTTCTTACCCCTTCCTCCTGTCCCACAATTAGGTTCACCCTGCACTTAGCAATTCATATGAGCAATTCATCACAGATACATCGCATTTGATCAGAGCCTACCAGGCCTCCTTGCTTTCACGTTTAGATCTCTTGCTGTTCTCCCATTCCTGAATTTGTTGGCTCCCCACTCCCCCTTACTATCCCCCTGGAATGACAAGTCCCATGTTTTCTTCTCAGGATTGTTTGTCCTACCTATCTTACATAGATAGACATAGGACAAAAGGAGGGGGGGGGATAGATAGATAGTTACAGGTCTGTTAGATCCTTATGGATGTTTTCCAGTTGAGTTTGATAAGATGCCAAACCCTGTCCCCCAAGACAGAAGTCTATTTTCAGGATTTCTTGGGGACTTGGTTACATTGCTCCCCTTGCTTCCCTGTTGTACTCCCTTTGTGTTACACCCTACTGTGTGTATGGGGGAGCAGAATTAACTGGTAATTTATAACATGCATTTTTAGTTGTCAGTGAGTTACTGAAAAGGTATGATGGAGAAAGGAAGCATATCATAGGCTTGTGTGACCCTTTCCAAGCACTGTATTCTTAATAAATATGAAGTACACTGATTTCACAAGCAAGTTATTGGGCCAGCCATCAAGAGAATCCTGCCATCCCATGGAAATTAAGCTACAGCATAGTAGCGCGATACAGATATTGAGCTCATAATGTTCATGCTCAACTCAGGGAAAACGGATCATCACAATATTGTTTTTCTTTAAGGGAAAAGTATGGCTATCAGTGGGGAAAAATATTACCCACAAAATCTCAACTGGCACTAATTTACGCACTGCTATATTTACCAATAAATATTTTACACTATTTAGAAGAATAACAAAGCCATTATCTCTACCCACAGTAATAATAAATGAGCAATTAAAGAAGGCAGGATTTGATGTGCCTCGATTTTCCTTTAATGATCATTTAAATGAATCATTGAATAATCCCTTGTTGTTTAAGACTTCTCAATAAAAAATTGAGCTGCCATGATTTCAGAGGAAGGTAGGCAGTTGGAAGAACAGACACTATCTTTCACAGTCTGTAGGGTTTTGAGCTGTGATTTTTCTCTAATACAGTTTTGAATGTGTTGCTCCCTTATTTTGAAACCTTATGTATCTCCCTTTTGCTTTCCTCCTGCTATCTTTCCTTTATGGCATGTAAATAAACTGTTTCACCCTCAAATCCCCACATGCATCTGCACATATTTGCCACTTGAAACTCCCAAAGAACACAGAATGATTGGGACCTTCAAATCAAAAGCCAAATCTATTGCCATTGAATCAAGTATAAATCATAGTAGCCCAGTAGGACAAAGTAGAACTGTACCTGGTTTCTGTAGCTGTAAATAGTTACAGGGGCAGAAAACCTCCTTTCTCCTATGGAGTCACTTGGAGGTTCAAATGCCTGGTCCTGTGCTGAGCATTCCCATAGGTAACCTATGATGCCACCAGGGCCTTTTAATGGTCCCCAGAGGTAGTGAAGGCCCTGTCTCAGGACAGAGAGAATTGTTTCCTCTATATTTGTTTTCTGACAACACTTACAACACACTTTTATTGTAATTCTTCGTAGATTCCAGGTGTTTTCTTATCTACCTGTTTGGGTTGTCTATTGTAGGATCCTATCTATGGCAGTAATAAACTGCTCCTAAATTTCAGGGCCTACATTAGCAATCTCATTGATTTTCATCAGTAGTGTATTTAGGAAGATCTTGGTTGGGAGATTCTTTGGCTGCTGATGATGTCTGTTGAGAACACGGAATGGTACTCAACTGGCCGATTGGCAGCTCTGGAAGGTCTACTCATATGCCTGGCAATTTGCTATGAGTGGACAACACCTGGCTCTCCTCTTGTCCCATGTTAACCAGAATGCCAACCCATGTTCTGCTCTTCATGGCAGTCTTAAGCTAGTTGAACTTGTTACATGGGAACTGGCTTCCCCCAACCAACTCCACAGATCTGGGAGAGAGATGCAAGACCTCCCTTGGCTTTACCCCAGAAGATAAAAGATAACCTCTGCTGCATTTGATTAAGAAGGCAATTCTTAGAATCAGGAGGTGGGAGTTACACTGTACTTCTCAAATTTAAGAGTGGAAAGAATGTGTAGCCATTTTAATCTGCTATAATTCCTCAAGATTGCAACCTCCTCTGAAGTCACAATTGTACACATTCCTCTTGGTATTCCCAAATCCCTGTGCATTCAGTAAGCTGTGGAGTGGAGTGGACTTGTGTGGGGTACACTAAAAAGGAGTCAGCAGAAACCGAGCATGCTATCTGCTCAAATTTTTCTATCATGCTCTTTGATTCTAGGATTTATCAGAGATAATGGCAGTGCTACAGAATTTTACTGGCTGCAGAGTCCAATTCTTTCATCAATCCAGCTATTGAACAAGCTAATTTAGAATTCACTGTTGTTGACAAATAAGCAAAAATGTTAACATCCTGACTATGCTTATTCCATGGGTGTCAAAGTAGAATTGTATGTCATAGGGATTTTAATGGCAGTGATCTTTCAAAAGTGTTCCTGTCTTCCAGTGCATCACTGGAGATATTTGAACCATTAACCTTTCTGTTAATTGCTGCTTGTTAACCATTATGAAACCTGGGATAGTTTGAAGAATTGTCACTGCTAGGTGTCATGGGCTTGTCTCAGATGCAGAGCAAGAGAAGAACACGCTCCCTGACCTTGAGTCATGCTCACAATGGTGGTGACAGCCCAGCTCATGGTTGCACTGCACTGTGTCCAGCCATATCCCTGTGAGGCTGCCCTTGTTTCATGGACCCTCAGCTTTACCAAATGTGATGTCTTTTTCAGAGACTGGCCCCTCCTGCATGGATGACTCAGATCATGAATGCGATCATCATCCTGTAGTGAAGGGAAAAAGAGATTTCTGGGAAGCTAGTGGTATAGATCATAGCTCAAAGCTTCCCCAGCAAGCAACGTTAGAAATAAAAAGAACTGGCGCTCTGCTTTGAGAAATTTGGAGTTGCAGGAGAGAGGGAAGTGGTAAGGAAGTGAAAACAGGCAAGAATCAAGGAAATCAACAATAAGTCACCTTTTGCAGGAAAATCTTTGTCCCTCCCCCTCAGCCATGTGGGCTACCATCCTTTGTGATGCAAGGTAGTGGCGCCAGAACCCACAGTCCCTATCTGCACAAAGAGATAAGACCCCATGCTTCTGCTCTAAGATGAACAAGGCGGACCAACACATGCTCCACTGTAAACCATCTGTGAATTGTGACAGAAGGCTGGGCAGGAGAGTCTGCTGTCACAGTCAGCACTTTACCTGCCTCTCTCCACCTCCTATGGCTCAAATCACTTAAACAACAGGACAGACCTCTAGAGGAGTCAGGTGCCACAGATCTGTCATCTCCCCCTCATTTCAGAAAGTGCACAAGACTGCTGACTGGAGGCAGGAAACTTTACTGGAGGCTATACCCACCACCAATAGAATACAGGAGAAACTCTTATAGCAACAAGACAGACCTCCCCCTGGGGGTGGGAAATATTGGGAGTATTCCAGCACTTCCTGCACTGTAGGTTGCAAGTCTACCATGAATTACTCCACAAAATCCATGTACTGGAGTCTATTCCCACAACAAATACTGCGCCAGCCTCCTTTGGAACAGTTAGGGTCCACGTCCCAGGAAGTCCACTCAGATCGGTTTGCTCCTCGTCTCAGGTGGTGTTCAGGGAGAACTCCAGCACTGAGAAGCAGGCCGTGTGAGCAGAATTCCCACTCACAGCCAACACGCTGAGGCTTGGGGAAGGGAATTCTGATAACCACAAAGCAGACTTTTCTGAGGGTCTGTTTGAAGGGTATATCTCCTCCCTGACCCAGAAACGATCATCTGCAAGCTGGTTTTGAAGATCTCCAAAAGTGTCCTGCTTTAGAGTTTGTGTCCATGGTCACATCCCATAGCTCTGGTCTCTCAAATCTGAAGGGCAATCATCCCTATGGGTCAATGAGGATGAGTCTAATTCTCTTTTCAGGTAGTGATTGCAGAAACAGAGGAAAGAATCTGAAAGCAACCAGAAAGAGAGTGCTGTTAATGCCAGTGGAGAGGTTGCTTAGTCCATCAGAACTTGCATGAGTGGTAGTGTCCACTAGTGGACAGACTGACCAAGGAGTCTTCTCTGGTGTGCTTGGGAGAGACTGAAAGTTGAAAATAGAGACATGACATGTTTACAACTTCTCAGTAAGAAAGAAAACCAAAATAAAACGCCCTGCAATTGAGACGGTTCTGACTCACTGTAAGGCTATTTAGAAAGCTAAATCAAGGAGAGGAAGAGGAAAATGGTAAGCAAGAGTCAAAGTGCTACTACCTAAGTGTTTTTTGTTTTGTTATTTGCAGAAAGCAGTCTGGGCAAAAAACACCAAATATTTTGGTGTTACTGAGAAAAGGAATGCCTTCAAAAAGTCTACCTCAACAACAACAACAAAACCCAAAATAAAAAAGGAAAGAGATAACATAGCTTACTCAAAAGAACAAAGGGAATGAAAGTGCATCTCAAAATCCACGATACCAGCAGAGCTCTTTGAAAGTGTATCTAGGGAAGACCAAATAATGGGAGTGAGGCAGGGAAGAGAACATACTACATTAGATTTCATTTTATATGAAGGGAAATGGTAGAAAATGAACTTGAAAGAAATGAGGGACAGAATAAGTGAACAAGTTGGTATCTAAAAGAAAGAGATTTCAACTGACAGCACAACAGGCTACTAACTGATTCAAGTAGACAAAGGAAAGAATCAGTGAATTACAGGTAAGATAGCTAATATCGCAGGCATTGAAATGCAATATGAACAGAGGCTCAAGAAGGCTCTTCATATTTCAACAAGAAGCCTAACATATGTATCATGGAAATAACAAAAGAAATTGAGAAAGGGAAAGGGAAAGAAAATATTTGTAGAGATAATGACAGAAAGTGCAACAGGAAGCAAAGAAAGTCAGGAATAGGAGGCGAATATGGAATGTATGGCTAATTGCCTCCTTTACAATGAAACCAGAATGGGATTTTTTCCCAGCAAGCACTGGTAAGCATTTTGCCCCAAGACTCCACAGAACACTTGTCATTAATGGGATATTAATTTTTGACCCCACACTTCTTAGAATCAAGATGGTTGGACAAAGCACTGAGACTATTACCCTACAATCATCTTTAAGCCTTAAGCCAAAAAAAAATGCCCCCTGAAGTCTTCTTATAACCAAATCACAGTGTAGCTTAAGGGGTAGTAAATGCCTATTTTAAATCCTTTTACAAACTCTCAGTCTGGAAGCAACTGACAATAGCAGCTCAACAAATGAGAGCGGACACCTTGAGAGCAGTGAACTTCCATTACGGAGAGGATGGCTACACAACATGACAAATGTAATCAGTGCCACTGAATTGTAGACATAGAAACTGTTGAACTGATGTAAGTTCTGATATCTATATTCTCAATAAGAAATGAGTTAAAAAAAATGTGTCCATTCCCACCCCTAGTTTTCTCCCTATCCAAGTGGGCAGAAGACCAAGTTTTACTAAACTAGAAAATCAATCTACCCCCACCCACTTGGCCACCAAACTGGCTATCACAGAAGTGAAATGCTTACACCCTGCTACTCCGTTTCCTCAGATTGAAGGAATGAGTCCATGAAATTGTAATTCTGGTCTCTAAAGGATAAGACAGAACAGAATCTCTTCCAAACTCATGAGCCAAGAGCACAAGACACAGCTCATAGCCCAAGAAAACAATTTTGCCAAAAATAAATCTGTTCTTTCAGTCATGCTGTTTGAACATTTACTAGATATGGTCCATTGGGTAAATAATATATATTATTAAATTTGCAGTTGGTAATGAATGACTTCAGGGAGACTTGGTCACAAACTTCAACTGCTAAAAAGTTGTAATAATATTAAAACTGGTGGCCAGTAGCTCTTTATGTTTACATGAGAGCCAATAGTCAGAAGGTGCAACATGCAAAATTTTAGTTTAGATAGATACTTTCATTTCAGTTTGAAATGATGCCATAAGGGAGAGGTGTTTTAGAGAGCATGAAATAATCTCTGAATGAAGAGATATTTGTTTAATTACAATGGTAGATGGGGATGAAAAGAGTGAGAATGTATACAGAAGATAATTATAGAAAACGGGTAATGGGCAATGCTTAGCAATACAACCACATTTGATAAATGCTAAGATCAGATTACATTGAGTTCTGCATAATAAATTTGTCGTGGTTGTCAGTTATCTTTTTGTTAGGAAAAAAAGAAGCTCTTAATCTGACATGAAATAAGAAGATTTGGTCCAGTTTTCATTTGCTTGTCTGATATCTACGCTTTATTTAATAGAAAGGGAACACCCTTAGAAACCAAAAAGCATTGGCAACATTAAGTTCAAGGCATCAAAACACAGACATGTGCAACTTCATTTAACACTTTGCTTATCACCAACCAAAGTCACTCAGCACCTCATGCACAGCCACCATCCATCTGTCAACGGAGGGTTGTGTATTGCTTTGATGCTGAACTGAGTGTAGCAGAACTTCCAGGCTAAGGCACAGCAATAAGAAAGGTCTGGCAAACTATTTCCAAAAGTAAGCCAATGAAAACCCTATGGATCACAACAATATGGTCTGCAACGGATCATGGCAATGACTCCAAACGGGGTAACATTTTGTTCTCATGGGCATGGGGTTTCCAGCAGCCGTACTCAACGTGATGACAAGCAAACCACAAATCCAGGAGACATTGTGGTCATCAAGCAAAAACAAGCTTGAAGCAAAAACACGGTTGTTTTATTCTTTGGCAAAACAAAGTGAGCTGACTCGCTGCTTTACTGCTGACCTACTGAGATAGTCAATAGACAAGGAAGGGAGAGGAGAGAAAAAAAGTAGTGAAGAGAAGGAAATCAGAATAGGAAGAGAGAAGAGAGAGGGAAGGGAGAGCAGGGGAGGCACAGGGGAAGAAGTAAAAGATTCTATTCTTGCGGGCAACTGCTATGTGCTTTCAGAATAGAATGCCAGAAGCCCTGTTCACCCCACATTATCATCTTGCTGGAATTGACCTGATGGAGGTATGATCTCAGGTTTCTGGGAAAAGAAATAAGAATCCTCATCAGTCACACAGCCCTCTTTGCTTACTGAACATTCAAAATATATGATTAAGTTCCATATCCACATGCAACAGAACAATATCATCCATGCTATACAGAAAATATTGACTCAAATATTTGATGTCAACATTCACTCCTTTAGTACTTCTGTGAGCTTAAACACTGACTCCAGGCATCAGAACTGATCTCCGGGTCGGCAAAATGCAGGGAACAGTCATAGCTGACAAATTTCCCATTTCTCCACCTGACATTCATGGAACAACTGATATTGATGGATGAGAAAGAAGAAGAACCAATGGGCTTGGAATGGTCTCATTAGACCTCGTTACAGGTTATTTTAGTTGCTTTCAATTAACCTTTCCCCAGTACTGGCAGATGTTTTTGAACACTTACTATCTATCTATCAGGCACTATGCTAGGTGCTGGGATTACCATGGGTGACATACCGGTACATTTATATGATCATATCTTCATGGAATTTCCAGGCTTGTCAGGGAGGCAGAATTTATGAACAATTACCCAAACTCAAAAGGCAAACTCACTATCATCGAGCTCATCGGACTCCTAGTGACCCCCTGTGGGTTACTCAGACTGACTGTATAGGGGAGTAGAAAAGCCCCATCTTTCTCTTGAGGAGTCGCTTGTGGTTTAAAACCACCAACCATGTGCATCACAGCATCAATCGTACCTCCAAGCTGCCTTTAAACACCCAGGGGAAGAAAAAATTACAAGCAGAATAAATGTCTAACTTTATTTCTCCATGTCAAGAAAAAATAGGGCTATTTGGGTTGTTTCTACTCCTTGCAATTGTGAACTGTGCCACAGTGAACATTGGTGCACAGAGGTCGAGAGGTGGTTTGTCTCTTCTGGCTATATGCCCAGAAGAGGGGTTGCTGGATCATATGGTAGCTCAATTTTCAACTGTTTTAGATATTGTGAGATCAATTTTCATAATGGCTGTGCATATCTACAGGTCCACCAGCAGTAGTCAAGAGCTCCTATCTCTCCTCAGCCCCTCCAACAGTTGTTAATTTCTGCTTTCTTGAATTGGGCTATCTTTGATGGTGTTAGGTGATATCTCAAAGTGTTTTTCATTTGCATTTCACTTGTGGCTAGAAATCTGGAACATTTTCTCATATATTTACTGGCCATTTGAAATTATGCCCTCGACAAACTTCTGATCAGGTTCTTTGCCCACCTCCTGAGTGGACAATTGGTTTTTTCCTTTCTGTAATTTAGCAGAGAATTGTAAATTTTAGTAATAAGGCCTTTTTCTGTGTCATTGTTAAATATATTTTCCTATTCTGTGGTCCCTCGTATTACACTCTTGGCAAATTCTTTTGATGTACACAAGTGTTTTACCTTTAATATTTCCCACTGGTCAATTTATGCCTCCTCTGTGTTTTTGTCCTTTCGTATTTCTGTACAGAGAGAAACTGAAAACACAGGGAATCCAAGACAGAAGAACCCCTCAGGACCAGTGGTGAGAAGGGAGAGTGGAGGGAAGGTGGGGTAGAAAGGGGGGAAAGATTGCAAGGACTTACATATAACCTCCTCCTGGGGGGTGGGCAGCAGAAAAGTGGGTGAAGGTGGGCAGCAGAAAAGTGGGTGAAGGAAGATGTTGGATGGTGTAAGACGTGACAAAATAATAATAATTTATAAATTACCAAGGGTTCATGGGGGAAGTAGAGTGGAGAAGGAGGGGAGGAATGAGGAGCAGATATCAGGAGCTCAAGCAGAAAACAAGTGTTTTGAGAATGATGTGGGAAACAAATGTACAAAAGTGTTTGACACAAAGGACATATGTGTGAATTGTGATAAGAGTTGTGCAAGCACCAAACAATGATTTAATGAAAAATATATAGGGATATTTAGCATAAGTCAGAAAAAGGATTCCTTAAGGAAGTAATTATTAAGCTGAGACCTGAAAGAGAAGCCAACATTAACTAAAAGAAGTGCGTGTGGGGGGGGGGAGGGGGGGCGGGGGGGAGGTTTGTAAATAACTGCCCAGAGAAAAAGGGGATGGTTTGTAGAAGCAATGCAAAGTTGATGGATATAAAGGTACAGGAGCTCTGACAAGTGGGGTGTGGAATGGAGAAAGAGAGAGAGAGAACAATTAAAAGAAATATTTTCAATTAATAACACCTTGGGTAAGTTTCCTTAACCTTTATAATTTTCAATATCCTCATCCACATAACTGGATTAACAGTTGCACCCAACTCACTGGGTAAAATTGGGCTAGAAATACTACGTTGTTGCTAATATATAGTGTATAGTTCATGATATCGCATAGTAGCCTACAGGGTGCAACAGAACTGCCCTGTGGGGCTCGTCAGACTGTAAATTTTCGGAAAATCTAGCACCACGACATTCTTGCACAGGTCCAAAGGCGGGAGGGGGAGGGGGCACCGTCCTTTTGGTTCACAGTCCAGAGTTGAACCACTACAATGAATGTCAACTGCCTAGTTCACCGTCTGCAATACAGGACATGCTTGATCAAAGATGTATATTCATCGCTGATGGCCTTATTGCCCACAAAAAGTGAATAATCTAAAAATAGGTCCAGAGATCTCTTGAGACACAACTATTCTGGACCAATTTTCCAACCAGGTTGCCATGTTCCCAATTTAGTAACATAATCTTTAAGAAGAGGAGGAAAAAAATAAACAAAACCTATGAAAACTAAAAGTGAGGCAGAGTTCTCTATGCAGAAATGCTTTGGTACCGTGTGCTTTCTCAACGTCTGATAGATTTGTTGCCACTCTGTAAATGCTAACAGCTCCAAGTGATAATAATAGTGACAGCAATCAGCAGCATCGAGTCCCTGAAAGGGTCTCTGATTTCTTTTAAATGACACTCATTGGAAAACAAGCGTCTTTCGTCTCTATTTCTAGTAAGGCTGTGAAGTTTTTCCAAAGCACAGTTGACAAATGACAGTACAAAAACTTGCAGGTTAGAATTAAGGATTAGTGAAAAGAAATGCCAAACAGTTTTTGCCTTCTCTGAATGGATTCTAAACACAGTATGTAAATAATATTTCCAGGTGCCTGCCACCCAAGACTCAGCACCAACACCAAGGAAGTAAAATGTTCCCTCTCTTGCTTCAACAGCAGCTGCCACACCCTCCTGTTTCCTCGGAATCCCCCTCCCCAGAAGTGTGCAGGAAGAATTGAAAAACCTCCTGAGCATCGACTCAGGGCTGCCTCCTCATCACATTCATTCTTAAGTCACCAAGAAGATGCCATTTACCAGGTCTCCTGACCAGCTCTTAGTGGGGAGCTATTTATGTCATCAAAGCCAAATTGTGAAGCAATATAAAAGGCCCTACAGCTCCCCTCTCACTGCCTCCCTCCTTCACCTGAGTATGCTCAGAACTAGTAGATAAGGCTTTTGCTACCCTTGAAAAGAGGGCAGTGGTGGCTCAGATGCAAAATGCTCACCAGCCTCCACCACGGTCTGACTGTGGAAACATGTGAGCTACTGTGATGAAGAACAATTTTCAGCAGAGCTTGCAGAGCCGGACCCGGGAGGAAGAAAATCTGGCAATCTGCTGCTAGAAATCAGCCGATCCGAATATTGATCTGCTCCTACTCCAGATACAGTTGCCATGAGATCACCTAAAAGCAGCTAATTATCCTCTAGAAAAAAAAAATCTGCTTTTCAGACAATATTCAGTTTGATAGTTCAAAAGTAGGTACCAGAATGAGTTAGTTTTCCATATCACCGATAATATTATGATTATTTCCATTGTGGGTCCATTTTGATTCAGATGTGATTTATCGTTGAATACTACAAGTTGCAATTCTTATGGTATTAACGAAGCAGAACTTAAAAGAAAGTAGAAGCAAATAACTTACTAAACAGCACAGTAACCTTTTAGCTTGTCCCCTGAACTGAGGTTTTTAAACCTAGAAAGTTTGGGGATGATGGGAGTAGGAGGGATGGGGACTTATGACATTATAAAGGAACTGAATTAATATTTCTTTAATAAGAACTTCTGGCTTCTAGAGTACAAATCATGATGCCCCTCAGGAATATACATAAATCTGAAGTGTAATAAAAAAAGAGTTTAGCACAGTGGCACTGCATAACTTCCAAGGTTGGATCTTTGAAAAAATATAGATCTTTAAAAAAAAATACTACAACAACTTAGATACTATCCGAAGCCACAATGTAAAGAGGTTTAGCAATCTAATGCAGACACGCAATTAGAAAGTACGAGCCATGGGAAAACACCCTACGTACACCAGTAGAGAGCTCTTGGCAGCAATTGTCAACCATGAGGGAGAAACCTTGGATGTACCGATCAGGTGAGCAGACCATAATTGCAGCCCCAGATGCCTCCTGACTGTAATCACATGAGAGACACCAAGGAAATCTTCCTTGCCATTCTTCAAAGTTTAAACACACATCTGCTACTTATTACTGTAATAGATCCCAAATTCAGTTTGTGTAAATCAGAATTTCACTGATTTTCATTGATGTTTCTGAAATTGGTTGCATTACATCTATCACTTGTAAAAAAGCCCCCAATCTCAGTGGCTTAAAACAAATATCTTATTATTTACAATCTGTGACTCACAAAGGTCAGTATATTTTCTCCAAGTATACTTAGTTGATGCCTCATTTAAAAGGATCCTTATTTTAAAATAAGACTTCGAGACTTCAGATGCTATTCTTCCTGATAACCCTTGATTTTTTTCATCATACTGTGCTAGAAAACCCATTTTTCTCAGTTATCTCCTTATTAGGGTGAGTATCAAGTAAAGCCATGTAATAAAAATAAATTGTTCTGGTGTGTTTTTTAATCATTTTATGGGGGGTTCATGAAACTCATCATGATTCATACACATATCAATTGTATGCAGTCCACATTTGCATATTTGTTGTGGTCATCATTCTCAAAACATCCTCCTTCCACTTAGGTCCCAGGTATCAACTCCACATATTTCCCCTTCCTCCCAACTACTTCTCCCTCATGAACCCTAGATTGGGGCTAAATTAAGTGCTATCTGCAAATCCATTTATGTATCTATTGTCTATTTTTTCTCTGATTCAATTTAGATACATGATGGAGAACATTATAAATCATCCCCCTGTACCATTAGGTAATTCTATTGATAGTGTCATTAATTTAGTCAATGGTTTAGAATGCAAAATAGTATTGGGAAAAGGAAATTATACATATGTAAGCCAGCTTTTCATATCACAATACATGGATTGTTGACTTGTACAGGACCCAACCTGAACAGCAGGGGTTAGTGATAGGGAAAAACTTCCACTAACACTCCATCACAGAGGCAGAATCACAATGGAGGAAATAGTGTCATAGCTTAGACAGTGAACACCCAGTTTGCAGAAGGTTATGAATGACAGTGGAAGCCCAAAATTCCATTTGCATGGTCCCTACTTGGATTAAGCCTCCAATCACTCCCCTCTAAACACAGTCAAGGAATGTCAATAACCTTCATATCAGACAGCGAGCATTGTAAAGTCCATTATAGGCAGATATAGTTAAACTACAATATAACATCTGATCATATGCTCATCTACCTTTTGATCCATTTTGCAAATGTTTCAATGTGCTTTAATATGTTTTAATTTGCTTTGCCTTCTTTCAATTGAGATGTTTATTTGGTCATTGTTGTTGGGTGTTTGTTTGTTTGTTTGTTTGCATGTGCATTGTATGGTTTTCTATATATGAAAATCCAGCATAGGTATACCTATAGACAGTAAGGGAATTAATAATTACATAGGGGAATGGCAGGGAGGTTCAGATAAAATGGGAAGTTAGCAGCAAGAAGAATAAGAAGAGAATATTCTGAAATAGATTGTGTTGATGATTACACATCTCATTTTCACTATGGTTAAATGATTAAAATGTATGATATTTGAATTATTTGCCAATAAAATATTTTATAAAAAAACAACCACTTTATTTTGGTCATTTCCTAACTTTGTATCTGTCCAACTTGCCTAGTCTCAAAGCCTTCACTCTGCTAATTATCTCCTGCAAAATCTCAATGAATTGGATTTACCGTAAGGCATGGTTTTTCAAGGTTAGCACTATTTACATTTGTTGACGTCATTGCTAGGTGTCAATGAGTGCATCTCAGCTCATATTGATCCCATATACAGCAGAACAAAACACTGCCCAATCCTGTTGATTGTTATTTGGGGCTAGAAAATTATTTGTTGCGATAGGGGAACTATCCTAAGTATTGCCGGGTGTTCCGCAATATTTCTGATCTTTACTCACTAAATGCCAAGAGTACAACACCCTGCCCTCTGTTGTGGAAACCAAAAATGTTGTCAAGTATTGCCAAATGTCCCCTGAAGTGCAAAATTGGCCCCAGCTGAAGACCACTGACTAATGTGCTAATGACTAATAGCCTTGGAGCATGTTATCTTTTCCAGTGTAAATAATGATGTCAGGGACATAAATCAAAAGGGAAAAAAGTATCCTTGCTTTGGAGATGAGTGAAAGTCAAGACAGAGTGGTATTTTAAAGGCTGGAACCTTTGGATTGTCCTACAAATCACTCCTCTCAGCGACTGTCTACTTGCACTCAAAGCCAAGACAAGATTTCTGGATCAGTTAGGTCGTCAATCAGATACAGTCAGGGTTAAGTGAAAAACTAGTTGAAATTTTCAAATTTTGTTCTACAAATATGTTTACTATCTACTCAATTGCTTGAAAGAAAGAAAAGACCTCAGCAACCAGGCACTAAATTGAGAGTTTGGCTTTGAGTTTGCTCACTTGTTTTCCTGTTGCCATCAAGTCCATTCTAATTCACAACAACCTGTGGGTGGCAGAGCAGAACCGTGCTCTCTCAGATTTTCCATGGCTGATATTTTTTGAAGTCAATCACAAGGACTTATTTCCACGGAACTTCAGGTTTGACTCTTATGACCTTCCTTCATAGTAGCCACACACATTTCCTGTTTGCAACATTCAAAAATTCCAATTTCCAACTAGCATGAGCCAATTCACCTGCTCTTGCTTTATTCTTTATCAAGTTGTCCTCTTTGTATATCATGTGGTTCTGTGACCTTGTAGGAAAACATCCATCATAATAACTAAGCTAATTTCTTGACTTTATCACTAATATTTTCCATGAGTTCCTGAGTTCTTGAAATCATTGTTTTGTTTATATTTTGGTGTTAGATCATTTTATTGAGGGCCAAACAGCTCTCATCAGAATCCATATATATATATATATATATATATATATATATATATATATATATATATATATCAAGCACATTTGTACATATGTTGCCATCATCAGTTTCAAAATATTTTCTTTCAACTTCAGCCCTTGGTATCAGCTCCTCATTTCTCCCTACCTGCCCCACCCTCCTTCTCTTATGAATCCTTGAAAATTTATATATTAGTTTTTTCCATGTCTTACACTGACCAATGTGTCCCTTCAACCACAAGAGCATTATATTAATAACCTCATCAGGTAGCTATTATATGGCTTTCCCCTGTCAGAGATTGGGGAGACAGTTTGAAACAAGACAGTAAGATGTCAGCTTTTACAGATCTCAATCTAGGAAGTATCTGTTGTACTAAATCTTTGATGATAATAAGATTAGTAGATGTGGTTCGTATGTAGCAGACTGAATGGAAGTTGGAGGTTTAAAGGAGGACTTTGGCGACTTTGCAGATGCAATTCCATGACACTGCAGTAACATGAATGTGTAATAAAATGAGTCATACAAATCTGAGTCCCCAGTGCATTTGAAAGTCATGTCAACAAGACGCTGCAGTCTATTACGTGTGAATTCCTCTCTGAAAAACTCATTGCCACCTAGTCAATTCCCACTCCTAGTGACAGGCTAGGACAAGGTCGAGCTGCCGCTATGGATCTCTTCTCCCCAAAGAGTGGCTGGTGGTGTAGTGGTTATGCTTTGGATTACTAACCAGAAGGACAGCATTTCCAACCACCAATCACTCTGTGGGAGAAAGAAATGGTGAAGCAGCATACCGAGGGAGTTTGAAATATTGTGAGAATTATAAAAATGTGACCTGAGAATTATAAAAATTATAAATTTATAATTATATAAAATTATTATAAAATTATAAAAATGAGCCCATGCCATTGGAAAATGGGACCAATAGACTTGTCCAATGCAGGGTATCCACAAGCTTTCAATTTGTAGAATCACAGTATTTGCAAAGCACAACAAAACAAGGTAAACTTATAAGTATTACTCGCTGGTTTGGGTCAACTAATTTGGTTTCTACAGCCAAAACAAAATAAAGAAATGACATGCAAACGAGCCCAAAGCTCATAGTGAGTTACAAGTTGGGCTGCTAATTGAAAAGTGAATGATTCATGTCCAATAGCTACTCCATGGCAGAAGGAGAAGACCTTGAGCTCTTGTACAAATGTACAGTCTCAGAAACTCACAGGGGCAGTTCTCTCTCTTATATGGTCACAATGAGTCAGAATTGATTTGCTGGTGGTAAGGTTTTTGTGCTTGTTTTGTTTTTCCTCTCTTAATAAAATAAGACCTCTGCACTGTAAGGATGGTTTTGAAGAGTAAGTGGACAACCACATAAAGAGGGGAAGCTTCAGCTCAGAGACTGACTCTCTGCTCCTGGTTATAGACCTTCATTTCAAGATACCCTAAGAGTAAGTACTAGACCATTGGACAGTAAACTCAGCCCTTATTGCTATATAAGATTTGTAGATTAATTTAAAAAAATGAGTTGTTTCACTGTATAGGGTAGTCAGCAAAATGGTACCTGACACAATAAATCACCCAAAAATATATCAATGGCCTAATTACAAAAGAGGAGGCTTAGTTTTACACTTAAAGTCCAAAAGAAATAGTCTTGGTTGGTAGGAAGGTTTCCTACAAACAGAGATTCTCAAGCATGACACCTTGCTGCTTTGGGATCTTCTCTTTTCCGCGTGCCCTCTAGCCTCACCATGCTTCTCTGACTTGAGTGAAAGAAAAGAAACTATCAATGCTCTCACTCCCACTGGGGGAAATAGGGTTTGGGTGCAAGTCCACTTTCAGTCTTATGTCCATGTGTCCCTGTAAAACATGAAAAAATGGGCTTGGTAGCTAAGCAAGCTTGGTTCTAAAACAGTCCTGTTTCTTCATCTTCCATTTAGAGCTCTGAGGAGATAGGTTTTTCCACAATGCCCTGGCCAGCCTCCTTATTGGTATGACAAATTTCCCAAGTAGGAACATCCTCTGGTATGAATCGCCTCATCAAATGATAAGCTAGAATATGCAAGTGTAAAAAAAAAGAATTTCACATTCAGTTATCTAAGGCAATGTTTCTAACTTATTATCTCCCATGTGAAGACTCCTCCCATTCATGTAAGATTAGCTCTAGTATTTATTACCTTTCAGGAGGAAGTTAGCTTTCAACCTTAAGAAAAGCACAATATCTATATATAAAAATAAATTTTAAACAGTAACAAAAAGGAGTCTTGCTAGCCAAAGGTTGTAAAAATAAAGCCCCTATCCTTCTGAGTGGATAACTTTATAAACATAGTCATCAACTGAAAGCTCCAAGGTTCAGTCGCTAAAAATTTCTTTAGTTTTTTCTTGTCAGATTGCTGAGAAATATCTCAGGAAATCATTTGTCAATACTCAGCTCTACTTTATATGAAAATAGATTATTCATCCAAATTGGATAGCATTCCCTTCTCTGCTCATGAAAGCCATCTCAGAAATATTCCATAGCTATATCATGAGCCAAACCAACTATGATATGTCATATATCTCATATTCAAAGCAAAATGCTTCCATAAAAACGTATTCAGTAAACACGGTGCTTTGTAGTCAATTGCAATGAGAAGTTGTTGTAAGATTTACTATCTTAATTGTAAATTATAATCTGTGACAACCTGAAAGTAGTTTGTAAATAATTAATGATCCTATTCGTCTTACCAAACACCTTATAAGTTCATTGCTAGATGATCCAAAGACCAAAGACTCAATTAATAACATACATTTGATTTGAATCTGAATTACAAGTTCTTTGACCCCTTTGTTGTTTATAGGGGCAAGCCAGTCATTCTTACCCTGTGCATAATAGGACAAAACACTGCCCAGTTCTGCACTATCCTCATAGTTGCTCCTATACTTTTCTGAAGTCTTGATTCTGACTCACGATAACCCCATTGGACAGGTTAGAACAGTCCTTTTGGAATTCCAAGACTTTAAATCTTTTTTTTTTTTACTTTAAATCTTTGATGGAGTAGGCAGTTTCATCTTCCTCCTGAAGCATGCCTGGTAGATTCAAACTGCTGACATTGTGATTAGCAGTTTAATGCATAGTCCACTATACCACCAGGGTTCCTTTTAGTGAATTAAGGTGTTAAAACTTTCATTATCAAGAGGGGGCATCTATTGTATAATTCATTCCCACAGAGCAGCTTTATGCCTAACTACTAGGGACTTCTGTTGAAAGCATTATTACATTAACATAGACTCTGCCATCTATTTAGGTCCTTTCTTTGGATTTGGGCACAGCTCTTCCTAGAGTCAAAGAGACTCGTAGATGTCACCCTCATCTCTGTCTGGGACACTGTGCCTACTGGAACAAGATTCCTCTTAGTGGTGGAGGTTGATGGTTTCACACAGAAATTCTTCAAGCCCATAAATGATATTTCATAAAGAAGAGGGATTAAATGAAAGTGAATAGTTTATAGATAATGATAGGGCTATAAAGAAACTAGCAATATTTTGTCTTTTCCAAAACACATGCAAGGAATCAGAAGAGTCTCTCAAGAATCTGTGTCAGCTGACTGGGCTGTAAAATTAATCAGCATGAAGATATGAAAGGGGAATATAGTTGAGAAAGTACTTTAAAGGGTGAAAGTGGTAGTTTCACTACAGATCAAGGTTTCTTCTAGAAACATCTTTTTTCTCTGAGATATTAGAAAAAAGACATAAGCAAGAAAAGTGGGTCAGGAATTGCAATACTACAATAGGATGAAAGTAGTCTATTTAAAGATCCAGCAAACAAGCTAAGGATGTTTGGCAATTAGCCAGTTAAGTCACAATTTTAATACTTCAGAAAAGAGTTTGCAGCTGTGTAGTATCACAGACCCACAAGGAGGACATCGGGCCACTCTCCCCTAATTGCCAGGGCTGACTTCCAAGAACTAACGAGATACTCGATAAGCTCTTAGTTCAATGTTTCCATTTAAGAAATACAAATATGTCTCATGCCTCTCATCTGAAATTCAGCTTTATGCTAATCATCAAGAAATGTCATAGTGACAGAAGATGCTTTTGGTTTTGATCCTTTCTATGAAACTGAGATTAAGTGGTTGGTACAACAGTATTCAGCATCCAGTGATATCTCTCTGACTAGGTTCCAGAAGGATGAAATTAAAATCAGTTACAAAAGAAGAGTTAAGATTTCCCTCACATGTAATTACTTGAGAGAATTCCTTTCTCCTTTCATCCATCCAAATAACAGTTCATTAAAGCTATTTGATATTCAGTAATACAGTGAGTCCGGAATGAGGTGTAACTCAACACCTATCACCAATGTGTATCACCTTGACCTTAGGGAACTCTCAATCCTGCTTTGAACCCAATCAAAGTGGGGACAGAAATATTGACAGTCAGGTGCAAACTGGTTTAGATGTCTATCAGTGGTTATCAGGAGTCCAGGCAAAGGGGTGAGATAAGAGCAAAAACTAATTGCAAAACCCTTCATCATGAAAATAAGATCAATCAGGATATAACCCCCTTCCTGGGGGATGAACAACAGAAAATGTAGGTGAAAGGAGACTTTGGACAGTGTAATACATGACAAAATAATAATAATTTATAAATTATCAAGGGTTCATACCAGAGGGATGGGGAGGGAGGGGAAACTGAGGAGCTGATACTAAGGATTCAAGTAGAAAAGCAAATGTTTTCAGAATGAGGACAGCAACAAATGTACAAATGTGCTTGATGCAATGGGTGACTATATGGATTGTGATGAGTTGTATGAGCCGCCAATGAAGTGAAGTTTTTAAAAAAGAAGTATAACTGGGTAGCTCCTACTACCCCCAGAGAGCAGTGATGCCCCCCCAAAGAAAGAAGTATAACCAGAAAGGGGCTGAAGGAAGACAGCAGTTGGTGTAAATCATGAAAGAAATAATTTATTCTTTTCAAAGGTTCCTAAGAGGGATATCAAGAGGGATATCCTAAGAGCTGATATCAAGGGCTCAAGTGGAAAGAAAATGTTTTGAAAATGATGATGGCAAAATATGTACAAAAGTGCTGGACACAATGGATGAATGTATGGATTGTGATAAAAGCTGTAAAATCCCCCAGTATGGGATTATTTAAAAAGAAAGAAAGAGAGAAAACAAGTTCATGGAGATGTTCAGTGAGGGAGTGAAAGGTTCTGTCACATAGAGACAATAGTTACTCTAGTTTACTATGGCTGTCCTGATTTGGGGGTAGAAATCTTTTCCAAAAAATTTACAAATTATTTGGAACTCTGTCTTAATATTGGGCTCCCACTTTCTTGATCAAGCAAGCAAAGACAGCATTATATTCATCATGCTTGAAACCAGCATTCTTCTCTCCCACCCACTTGATGTGAGACAGGTAGATAGGTAAAAGTACAGAACCTTCTCTCAGAAATGCTGTAAAAGCACTATTGCCCTTTGGAGGGGTATGTGACTAAATGAATCCTAAAGACCCTTCTATTAGTTCCTCTAGAAAATAAAATCTGACATTTAATGTCAATGACCTTTATTACCATTTACCAAGAGGAATTATAATTGTGACCTACCATTCTCAGAATGTTCAGAGTTTGCCTTATATATACTTGAGTTAAGCATTATAAACTTCTTTTTTCAGAGGCTCCAGGGTCAATTGCCAAGAAACTGATGAAGAATGACCACTCTAGTAATTTTATATGGTATTTGACCCACTTGATTGAGAATATAGACCGTTTGGGTGGGGAACATACTGACTTCTTAAAACTACTCGAGTCAGAACCAAAGGCAAGATTAAATCCATTAAAGAAATTGAAAATAACTTCTGCAGAGAAAAAGAAAATAGCAAATCCTTGAAATACTTTCAATTACTTTTCAATTAAGAGTAATTGTAGCTGAGTAGAGGAGTTCCAAAGATAGTACAGACGAATTCGTTTTTTCTTTTTAAATCATCTTTTTGGGGGGGTCTTACAGGTCTTACAACAATCCATACATCAATTTTATCAAACACATTTGTACATATGTTGCCATTGTCATTTTCAAAACATTCTGCTTCTAGTTGAGCTCTTGGTATCAGCTCCTGATTTTTCCCTTCCTCCCCCATCCTCCCACCCTCGTGACCTCTTGATAAATTATAAAGTATTATTATTCTCATATCTTACACCATCCATTGTCTCCCATCACCCATGATTCTGTTGTTCAACCCCCGGGAGTTCGGTGTTATTTGTTGATCATTCAAATCAATTCTCCCTTTCTCCCCACCACCCTCCCAACCCTCCCAATTGATGAGGAAATCTTATAAACCCCTCGGCTAGTTCCTCCATTATTAATACCTACTAAAACCATGTTACATTTGTCAAAGCTAAGAAACTAGCATTGATTTATGTCTAGACTTTTTTGGATTTCACCAAATTTGGGGCTACTACATTCTTTCCGTTCAAAGATTCAATTCAGGATGCCACATTGCTGTCTTCATTGGGCTGCCACAGTGTCTTGGTATTTCTTTTTTGTTTTGTTTTGTTTTTGTTTTGCTTTTGGGGCATCACTGCCCTCTGGTCATGGGAGCTACCCAGCACTGCTCCTGAGAGCCGCCGCTGGATTTGAACTGCCAAGCCTGAAGTCCTGCATTCAACCACTTAAGCCACCAGGGCTCAGCCCTGGTATTTCTTTTTTTATCAGGACCTTTACAATCTTGTGGGATAGTGACCAGATATTTTATGAAATTGCCTTTAATGTCAGTCAGTATGATATTTTCCAACTATCAGCCAGGAGTTATTTGCAAGGAAGGGGTGGGGAACCAAAGTACTACAGAAATCGCAGAAGTGAGTGGCTTTTCTATTACAACATGAGCCAATATATCAGCATGACATATCTAAAGATGTCAACTCTTGGTTAATCACTTGTTGAAGGTAGTGAAGGTAGCTTCTCCACTGTGAAGTTACTTTTCCATCACATACTCTATTTCTTATAAGCAAATCTCTAACTCTAGTCGCTGAAGGAGAAGAGGTAGAATGAAGCTTGCCACTTAAGTAGGACTATCTACCTATGAGGGAGTTACAAAGGAAAGTTTTCATTATCATTCATTAATTTTTTCCTTGCCCTTTTGAAGTTCCCTCATATATTTTTTGATTCCTGGAAACTTAAAAGAAAACAGCAGTTGCTTCATTCAGTTCTCTCAGAAATATTTTCATTCTCTTTCCTATTTTTCTTAATCACATACCTATTACTTTGCTTGGAACAAGATCCTGCAACCCTCCACTTTCACTCCCTCTTGCAACTGTGTCGGCAAATGGACAACATGACTTTGCTCTGATGAGGACTTTGCCATCAGCAGTGGGTTCTGGATGATAGGAGGTGAAGTTAGCGACAGTTCCTGGGAGAGACCTCATCCAAACACAAATGTATGCAGTAATTAGATGTGATGAGTTGTCATTTCCCACCTTCCTTTTGCAAAGTAAATTGCTTTTTTGAGTTGAAATCTTTTCTGGCTTTCTTTTTCTTCCATTTATACGTGGTATGAAAGTCGTCTCTTTCTAAAAGTCAAAAGTTTCATTTTGATCCTATAACTAACTTAATGCTAACTGTAAAATGACTGCACTATGCATCACGGGGTTGTAACATATTGTAGAACTGAAAAACTCATCTGTCAACATGGAAAAGGAAACTAAGACTAAGTGTGTGCTACAAGATTAACCTCTTTGAGTTTGCCTTTAAGTCTTGCCCTTGTTGTGCCTAGGCTATGGAATGCACTGCTCATCCTGGCTTTCAACTCAACCAACGCATTTAGAAGCAGTACTCCTTTTGGAATCCATGAGAACTTGCCAAATGGACCAAGGCCTAATGTAGTTGTTGATAGGTGCCATGGAATCAGCTCAAACTCAGCGACCTTATGTAAGCAGAAGAAAATATTACCCAGTCCTTCCCCATGCTCACTCTTGTTATGTTCGAGCCCATCATTGTAGCCATGAGTCTATCCATCTCATTAAGAGTCTTCCTCTTCCTTACTGTCACTTAACTTTATATAGTATGATATTCCTTTTGCAAGTACTTGTCTCTCCTGATAGCATTTCAAGTGCATGAAAAAAGTCATGAGACTTTCAAAATTTGCTAATCTGCCAATAAGTCAGATGCATCAAATGAGGGTTTTTCTGATACTTTGTGTGGGATTGTGGGGGGTGAGGTGGGGGAATAATAACCATCAACTTTCAAGACACTTTAGGATCTTGCTCAAAACTCTTCTTTTAAAGAAAGTCCTTCTTTGGCACAGCTATTTCCTTGTGATTTATATATTTATACATTTGATTAATCCTTCTTTGAGTGAAATGTTTTTTAAAACAAGCCCACATACACTTTCATATATATTTTAGGGAGAAATATATCTGGAGAACTGTATGTTAACAGTTGCTATTCCTGAACAGTGGGATTGCAAATTATTTTTGCTTATCTACTTTTCCTAAAATGAGTTTCCCAGATCACACTTTTCTGAAAAGTATTCTTCCCTCTCATCTCAGATATCATGGGACCATAGACTTCCTCTAACATGATGATGATAGATAGATCAATAGATAGAAAGTTGATAGATTACAAAAGCAAATAAGGCAATTGAGTGAATAAAGTAGGTAAGAAATACAGGAAGCTCAAAATCTTCAAACTTCCTTAGAAATAGGGATTGTGTCTATACTGAAGAGATATAATTATAGTAATTAGCATTGATATCTAATAGTCCCTCTTCCCATACACTTGTACTCTATTTTAGTATGGATTTAAAATATTTTTTTGTAAATCTACAATCTATCCAACAGTTCTGGTATTCAGTAAGGTTAGGCATTAGTGAGGTATCATTTGTCCCCATAAAGTCATTTGAGCCTATTGTGTAAACAGATAGGCAAACATATATTTAAATTGTTCTAGAGTGAGGTCCATGACCGCCACATTCAATCTGGCAACAGGGGTTCTGCTCCTTGGTACCGAGTTTGCAATTGTTAGAATAGACTTTCAAACACATGACACTAATTTCCCAACATTTTTGAATATAACATCTCTAAGAGGAGTGCTGGTGGTGTAGTGGTTCTGCATTGCACTGAGATCTGCGTGATAGACAGTTTGAAACCACCAGCAGCTCTGCGGAAGACACGGTTTCTATACCTGTAAACATCAGGAAATTTCAGCCTGTGTGGGTGGGAGAACTCTTCTTATATGTCCTCTGTGTTTCCAACTGACTGAGGAAACTTCTTATCGCCTGCCTTGGTGCCTCATATGACCAAGGGCTGTTCCACCAGTGCTGATAGTAGAACCGCAATGCTGCAGGAACCATTGCCCAGCCTGTGGGGCGATTTGCCTGATCCAGGTGGTTCTGCCCACCATTCAATCAGGAGTGGGTAGGCCATCAGCCTTCTGTGATGCTCCCCTTGCAGCAGGCACTTGCACACCTTCTGCAGTGCCCCAGGCCACCATGGGCTGCACCAACGCAGCTCCTGGTGGTATCATGCAGTGCAGCACCATCCTTGTGGGTCCACAACAATCCAACCAGTGGTCACTGAGAGAAGCATCCAACTTGTCCTCCAGATAATGGAACACTGGTTCACTAGAGAAAGAATGAAGTCACAAGAGGATAAAGTTGTAGACTAATTCCATAGTGAAATTAGTCACAGGAAGTTCAAAGATACATTCCTACAAGTTTCCCAGAGGGAACCAGTGCTCTTAATCCCAGAAAAATGGCACCAGGCTACTCGAAAACAATGCAATGCAAACAATATTTAGCTCCAACAACCTCAATGAAAAAATAAGAGAAATAAAAAACAATGGCAAAAGATTTCCTGAACTAATGGCATGCATCAAAAAATCAGACACTGATATGCCAGAAAAAGAAATTTCAGAATGCTGCTTGGAGTCATACAGGATATGAGGGAAATAATACAGTAAAAGGATGAATTGATAGATGAGATAAAGTCCACCAAAGGGAAATACAAGAACTTAAGGACAAGATAACAAAAACCAACAGCAGTTCCATAGAGTTCGAGAATTGAATGGAGGAAGCTGAAAACCACACCAGTGACTTAGAGGATAGCCCAATGGACATTAACGAACATGAACAAAAATCTAATAAGTTCCTCAGAGAAAATGAAGAAAATGTGAGAGCTATGTCTGATGCTATGAAGAGGAACAACATCAGAATTGTTGGAGAATCTGCAACAATGGTCAGAGAATTCTTGGAGGAAAATTTCCCCAGCTTAATTAATGAAAACCAGGCAACCATTCAGAAGGCTGAAAGAACACCAGTTAGATTGAATCCCAAGAAAAATCACCAAGACGCATAATAGTTAAATTATCCAGCTTTGAGGAAAAGGACAAAATCATGAGAACAGCTAGGGGGAAAAAAAGCAATCCCATAAAGATTCCCAAATAAGAATATGCTCAGACCTATCAGCGTACACTATGAAGAAGAGGAGAGAGTGGGGTAATAAATTCCAAAAATTGAAGGAAAATAACACAAACCCAAGAACTCTCCAACAACCAAATTATCTACCAAGATAGATAGAGAACTAATAGTTTTCCCAGAAAAGGAAAAACTCAAAGAATACTTTAGAAGAAACCCAATCCTACAAAAGATCCTTGCTGACCCAGAATGGGCAGAAGAACAGCACTCATCAAGCATAATTAAGAGAACATCACATAGAACTACCTCAGCCAGAAGACAGCAAAGACAAAACAGTCTCCAAAATAGGAATGGTGGAAACAAATGAAGAATGATCAACCCTCATACACACATGCACAGACACTGAAAAGAAACGGAGGTAGGGAAACACCCAACACAAAAAGGTATAAGATGACATCACATGTTCCAAAACTGGAGAAAAATAATCCTAAGTATCAATGGACAGAACTCAGGCATTAAAAGACTGAGGCTAGCACACTGGCTTAGAAAACACAACCCATCAATATGCTGCCTACAGGAGACACATTTAAATACTACAGACAAAAAATAGACTTAGAATCTATGTCTGGAAAATCTATGGCATATCAAGCGAGTAACAATTCAAAAATATAGGGGTAGCAATCCTTATATCAGATAAAATTGACCTCAATGTGCAAACCATGAAAAGAGATAAGGCAGGACATTATAGAATGCTCAAGGGAAGGGTAAACAATGAATCAATAAGCATTTTAAACATATATTTTCTGAATGAGAGATCCACTGAATACATAAACCAAACACTCCAAAAGATAAAAACGGGAATCACAGCCTCAACAATTACAGTGGGTGACTTCAACACACCACTCTCTGAGAAAGACAGATCACAGGGAAAGAAACTCAACATAGAGGCTAGAGAACTAAACACTTCAATTAGACAATTTGACTTCATAGATACTTATAGAGTTTTCCATCCAAATACAAAAAATTCACATTATTTTTAAGCCCATGTGGCACATATTCGAAGACAGACCATGTGCTGGGGAATAAGGAGAATCTACCTAAATCTACCATTGATATCATGCAGACCTCTCAGAGCACTGTGCCATAGGTTGGAAATCAACAAAAGGAAGATGAAGAAAACAAGAGCAAATAATTAGAGGACGAATAACTCTCTATTACAATAGGAGTGTATACTGGACCAGATCAGAGATGAAATTAGGAAACTTCTAGAAGGCAATGAGAATGAAAACTCAACATACCAAAACTTATGAGGCACAGCAAAGACAGCCATCAGAGGAAGTTTCATATTAATACATGCACACCTGAAAAAGGAAGAGGGTCTCATAACTGATATGCTGGTACAAAGTTTCATATAACTAGAACAGAGTCAGCAGGACAATTCCACAAATATCAAAAGAAAATAAATAATAAAAATCAGGGTTCAAATTCAGGAGAGGGAAAATAAGAAAGCAATGGGTAAAATCAAAGCTGATAAAACAAAATCAGCAAACTGCTGGCAGATTTAACCAAAGGCAGGAGGGAACAAATTTAATAGCAAGAATGAGGGATGAAAGAGGGGACATAACAACTGACCCTAGTGAAATGAAAAAGGTAATTACACAGTATTACAAAGGACTGCACTCCAATGAATTCAATAACTTGGAAGACACGAACAAAATCTTGGAAAAACAGTCCCTCCCTAGACTATCACTGATGGGCATCAAGAATCTCAATAGACTCATAACAATAGAAGAAATAGACAATGTTATCAAGGGATTACCAATAAAATAATCACTTGGACGGATGGCTTTACACAAGAATTCGACCAACCATTGAGGAAAGAAATGACACCAATCCTACACAAACTCTTCCAAAACATAGAAAAAAAATGGAAAATTCCTGAATTACTTTTACAAAGCTCTATAGCACTGATACCAAAACGGGGCAAGGATCCCACAAGAATTAAGAACTACAGACCAATGTCCCTAATGAACATTCCTGCAAAATCCCTTAATAAAATATTGACCAGAGGATGGCAGGAAGATGGGCAGGACAGCAGGACGTTGGCGGCCAGAAAGGAAGCTCATGCCGGAGCTCCTGGAGATTGGTGAGTGGGGGTGACTCGGAGAAGGGTGGGGCTCTCCAATTGGGTTTTGTAACTCCAGGAAAGCTCAGAGCCCTCCTCTGGACCAGGAGCAGGTGCAACCCACCAACACCGGCACAGACACTGCTGTTCCTCTGTGCCGGCAGAATCCGGGGCACCCGCTCCACGACGGTGAGACCAGGAATCCGCAGTGCATCAGCGCCTGTGCAATCGCTAACCAGTCCTCCCCACCCCAGGGTGCCCAGGGGACACTCCACTCAAACCCGCACTTCTCGCTTCCCACCCCCAGAGACTCCTGTGTCCCCAGCGCAACGGCGGGCCAGCCCCTCCCCCACGAGCTCGTTCGTGCCCAAGAGTGCCATTAGGGAGCCATAACTGTCCAGGATAAGATCAACTCATCCCCTAAACCAGCAAGGCCCACCACCTGGGCTACACTTTCTAACAGGAGTGAAAGAAACGCCCACACTCCCCCACAGTAGCCGGTCACCAGCACACCCCACTGTAGCCAGTACTCCCCCACAGATGCTGCCGGTTCAGGGCACCCACCCCATGACTCACAGCAGAGAGGTCCACGTTACTTTGTTGCCTGGGCAAACAGCCAGCCAGTCCTCCCCACCCCAGGGTACTAGAGGATTTTTTCCCACCTAGCAAGTGCCCCAGCAAGGAATAGATGCCCTAACACACAACCTACCCCCTGAACCCACTACCCTGCACTTGGCCAACACATTCCATGAGATCTGCAACATCCCAGCTGCAAACAGTTCCAGAGGAAAGCTATAATATAAGACCAGCCTCCCAAAGAGAGGCCCCAGGGCCACAAAACACCAAGGAAAAAGCCATCTAATTTGAATGAATCAAACAAAAAACACCTACCTGCTTCCACAGTATCAAGAAAAGATATACTAAATCTGATGCAAGAAGACCAGCTGGACCTAACAGCATAGAAAATGCGGAGATTGATCAACCACACAAAGAAATCTTTTAGCTGTTACTAACACATATACACCTCTTAAGTGACGTATTAAAGAAGAAAGAAGAATTGATACAGGAGATAAAGGACACGCATCAAAGGGAAAACCAAGACCTAAGGAGTGAGCTAACAAAAACTAACAGTAAGCGCTCAGATTTCGCCCAGAGAATGGAGGAGGCAGAGAACAGGACAAGTGACCTAAAGGACTCAAAAGTAGAAATTAATCAATGAAAGAAAAAATCTAACAAGTCTATGAGAGAAGCAGAAGTAAATATTAGAAGCCTGCCTGATACTATGAAAAGAAACAACATTAGAATTATCAGTCTGCTGGAGGATGAGGCATCAAGAAAAACAACATCCAAAATAGTGAGGGAATGCTTAGAGGAAAACTTCCCTAGCTTAAAGAATGCAAACCAGATAACCATACAGAAGGCTGAAAGAACACCAGCTAGACTAAACTCCAAGAAGAAAACACCAAGACATATAGTTGTTAAACATCGAATTATGCGGAAAAAGAGAAAATTATGAGAGCAGCTAGGGACAAACGGGCAATCACATGCAAAGGCAAACAGATAAGAATATGCTCAGAAAAAAAAAAAGAATATGCTCAGACCTATCAATGGAAAATATGAAGAGGAGAGAGTGGAGCAGCATATTCTGAAAATTGCAGGAACACCATGCAAGCCCAGGAATACTCTATCCAGTCAAATTATCTATCAAAATTGTAGGAGAAGTAAGAGTCTTTCCAGACAAAGAAAATCTCAGAAAATATGCCAGAAGGAACCCAGCCCTACTAAACATCCTCACAACAACCACCAAACACACACAGAACCAATCTACCCAGAGATGGATAACAGCCCCCAAGATAACTCTGGCTCAGAGATGGAAGAAAGGCAAGAATGAACCACAAACAGACATTGACACAACCCTTGGAAATAGAAAAACATCCGATCCAAGAGCGATAAAATGACAACACAGAGTGCACAGATAGATGTAATAACCCTAAATATCAATGGATTTAATTCAGGGTTTAAGAGACAGAGATTAGTAGACTGGATTAGAAAACAAACCCCCTCAACCTGTTGCCTACAGGAGACACATCTTAACAACACAGAAAAAAAAATATTGAGAATCAAAGGCTGGAGAAAAATATACCAAGCAAACAGCAATTCAAAAAAAGCAGGGGTAGCAATCCTAATCTCAGATAAAATTTACCTCAAAGTGCAAACCATAATAAGAAACAAAGAAGGACACTATATAATGCTTAAGTGAAGGGTAGACAATGTTCCAATAAGCATTTTAAATATATATTCCCCGAATGAGAGACTTGCTGAATATGTAAACCAGACACTTCATATGAAAGAAAAGAAATTACAGCCTCAACAATTATAGTGGGTGACTTCAACACACCACTCTCTGAGAAAGACAGATCACAGGGAAAGAAACTCAACAAGGAGGCGAGAGATCTAAACAGTACAATTAGACAGTTTGACGTGGTAGATATCTATAGGATCTTACATCCATTGAGAAACATTTTACATTCTTTTCATCCCACATGGAAGCTATTCGAAGATAGACCACATTCTGGGACATAAGGAGAATTTACATAAATTTAAGCACATTAATATCATACAGAACTCACCCTCAGACCACCCTGCCATAAGGTTGGATATCAACAAAAGGAAGGTGAGGAGAAGTAGAGAAAAGAGTTGGAGAATGAATAATTCTCTATTGCCAAAGGAATGCGTACTGGCCTAGATCAGAGAGGAAATTAAAAAATGTTTAGAAACCAATCAGAATGAAAGCATGACTCACCAAAACTTATGGGACACAGCAAAGGCAGTCTTAAGAGGAAGTTTCATAGCAATACAGGCACACCTGAAAAAGGAAGAATGTCTCATAACTGATACGTTGACACAGAATTTACAACAACTAAAGCAGAACCAGCAGGATAATCCCACTAATAGCAAAAGAAAGGAAATAATAAAAATCAGGGCTGAGATTCAGGAGAGGGAAAATAAGAAAACAGTGGGAAAAAACTAATACTGCTAAAAGTTGGTTCTTTGAAAGAATTAACAAAATTGATAAACCATTGGCAGACTTAACCAAAGAAAGGAGAGAGAAAATCTCAATAGCAAGAATAAGGGATGAAAGAGGGGATATCACAACTGACCCTAATGAAATCAAAAAAATAGTCACTCAGTACTACAAAGATCTATACTCCAATGAACTCAACAACTTGGAAGACATGGACAAATTCTTGGAAACGCAATCTCTTCCTAGATTGTCCCCAATGGAAGCCAAGAATATCAACAGATCCATAAGAATAGAAGAAATAGACAAGGATATCAAGGGACTAACAACAAAAAAAATCACCTGGAACAGATGGTTTTTACAGGAGAATTCTACAAAGCATTCAGAGAAGAACTGACACCAACCCTTCACAAACTCTGGAAAAGCATAGAAAAAAATGGCAAACTCCCAAACTCCTTCTATGAAGCTAATATAACACTGATATCCAAAGCAGGCAAGCAAGAATTGAGAACTACAGACCAATATCCCTAATGAATGTTGTTGTAAAATTTCTTAATACAATACTGGCCAGTAGAGTACAAAAGTATATGAAACTAATAATTCACCATGACCAAGTGGAGTTCAAACCCAGAATGCAGGGGTAATTCAACATGCGAAAGACCATTAGTATCATTCACCATATTGACAGGAAAAAAATATAAGAATAACATGATTATGTCCATAGATGCCGAAAAAGCATTTGACAATATTCAACACCAATTCATGTTTTAGACACTCAAGAAGGTAGGAATCAAAGGAAAATCCCTCAAGACAGTAAAAGCTATAAATGAAAAGCCAACAGCCAATGTGATAGTCAATAGAGAAAAGACAAACACAATCCCACTAAAAAAGTGGACCAGACAAGGATGTCCATTGTCCCCTCTCTCATTCAATATCATACTGGAGGTTCTAGCTAACAGCACAAGGCAAAGAAAAGACATAGATGGTATACACCTGGGGAAGGAAGAAGTGAAATTATCATCATTTGCAGATGATATGATTCTATATATGGAAAGCCCCAAAAGCTCCACAAAGGGATTACTAGAAACAATATTGGAGTAAGGCAGTACACAAGATCAATAATCAGAAGTCGATTGGTCTGCTGTACATATCAGAGAAGACCACAGAACAGGAGATTAAAAAAAAGAGGTACCCTTCCCAATAGCCAAACACAAATTGAAATATCTATGGATATACTTGACAAAAAGACAAAAGATCTTTATGAGCAAAATTATAGAACACTATTACAAGAACCCAAGAATGACTTCAAGAAATGGAAAAATATCCCATGCTCGTGGATCAGAAGACTCAATTTAGTAAAGATGATAGCTCTACCCAAGGCACTATATAAATTTAATGCAATACTGATGCAAGTACCATCCTCCTTCTTCAAAGAAATGGAAAAAAATGATTAACAACTGCATATGGAGAGGGAAGAAGCCCAGAATTAGCAGAGAACTCCTCAAGAAAAAGGACATCGTGGGAGGACTTGCCTTACCTGACTTTCGCACATACTATATAGTCACAGTGGTCAAAACAGCATGGTATTGGCGTAATGACAGATACTCAGACCAACGGAAAAGAACTGAAAATCCAGCAATAAAAACACAAGCATACAGACAACTGATCTTTGATAAGGGCCCAAAAAGTATCAAATGGGAAACAGATTCCCTTTTTAACAAGTGGTACTGGAAAAAATGGATATCTACCTGTAGAAAAATGAAGCAAGACCCTTACTTCAATCCATGCAGTAGAATAAATTCAAGGTGGATCACAGGCCTTGAAGTAAAACCCCAAACTATTAAGATCATCAATGAGGGAATTGGGAACAACCTGAGAACATTGGCACAGGGATTACATAAGGGATATACTGAAGATAAAACACATGTGTACATCGAAAGAATTCACCAAGAGAGTAATGAGAGAGCCCAGGGACTGGAAAAACATCTTTAGCAATGACAAATCAGATAAAGGCCTTATTACTAAAATACACAATACCCTGGTAGCTTCCAAAAAGAACAAAACTAACTGTCCATTGAGGAGGTGGGCAAAGGATCTGAACAGAAGTTTAACAGAGACAGAAATATGAATGGCCAATAAACATATGAGATAATGTTCCTGATCATTAGCCATAAAAGAAATTCAAATCAAAACAATAATGAGATACCACCTAATACCCACAAGGATAGCCCAATTCAAAAAATCAGAAAGCAACAAATGTTTGAGGGGCTGTGGGGAGACAGGAACACTTATCCAATGCTGGTGGACCTGTAGATATGTAGAGTCACTATGGAAATTAATATGGCGATATCTAAAACAGATGGAAATTGCGCTACCATACAACCCAGCAATCCCCCTACTTGGCATATTCCCAAATGAGGCAAGAAACAAACTCAGACCAGATATCTGTGCTCCAATGTTCATCACAGCACTGTTCACAATTGCAAGGAGTTAGAAACAATCCAAATTTCCATTAACTGACAAATAAATTAAAAAGCTGTGGTGCATACATACAACGAAGTACTACACATCACTGAAAAGCAGTGATGAACACTTGAAACACATCACCTCATGGGAAGAACAGGAGGAAATTTTGCTAAGTGAAGTAAACCAAGCACAAAAAAAAAAAATATGTACAACATGAGTCCCCTGAGGTAAGCTTTAAAAAATGTAAAAGGGTCATAGGTAAAAAAGCTATACAAAATTTCCTTGGGGGGAGGCCCAGGTATTGTGACAGTGTCCAGACAAAATCCAGGGTTACATAAGGTAGCCAACTGCAGTGGCTTGTGGGGGTGAGATGGGGATGTGTAGAGAGGGAATGGGGAACTAAGCCATTCACGGGGAGCATGTTGTTTATATCTCCACAGAGAAAGAGGGACCAAACTTAAATGCAGTGTTCCAGGATGTGAATGCTGCGTAACAGCATGGAGCAAGGAACCAATGGAGGGGTCTGAGGACCTTATCCCAATCCCAACTACATAGACAGGTGACTCTCCTCCCAAGGGAGTTTGCCTAAGCAGACAACACTGAAGCTGTAGCTTGGGGAGTTGGGCATGCTTGACCAGAGTACATGAAAACAAATGAATGGGGAAGAAAGAAAGTGGAGTACATCCTGCCTGGCCCAGAGAGGCTAGAGGACAATATTTCTACTCAGACCAGCCATTGCTATATGGCCAGCCCCACCATGAAACACAGCGTTCCTCGCTGACCCAAGTCCCTATGGGGACAACAATGGAGAAGCAGGATCAGGATTGTAACCTTCCTGATGCCATCACACCACGGCAAAACAGTAAGGGTGTGTAAAACCGCATGGAGTGCTAAGGATATACTTTGGGGCCAGTGTGTGGTACCCCATTGGACTCAACTGGAGGACACTCCTGGAGATCAACAACAGATCTTGATCTGATTTTGATGTTATTTTAATTTTTTTAACATATATATCTAAATATATCTTATGGACATTGGGTTTTTTCTTGCTTTTACCCTCATTTTATTATCTTTGGTCACTTCATCTTAGGATGCTTTGTTTTCTGTACATATTGTTATCTCAGGAGATCTATCTAGATAAGATAGGCTTGATGAACAGTCTGGAGGAAAAAACAATGGTACTGATGGTCCAAGATTGGGGGGGGGGGGGGGGGGGGGGGGGGGGAGAGGCAGGGTAGAGGACATGGGAGATGGGGAGGAGGGAGAAAGAAGTTTGTACTGACCCACCCAGGGATAATAGAACAACTGATTCAAAATCAGTGGCAAGCTGGGTGTGAGAGGCCTGATAGGGATTGATCAAGAGTAATGTAACAGAGAGAAATTACTGAAACCCAAATGGAGGCTGAGCATGATAGTGGGATAAGAGGAAAGTAAAAGGAAATAGAGGAAAGAGCTCGCGAGTAAAGGACATATATAGAGGTCTGAATACAGGCATGTCAAGAAATGAATATATTTATATATGATGATGGGAAAATAGATCTACATGCACATATTTATAGGATTAGTTTTCAGACAGCAGATGGGCACTGGACCTCCACTCAAATACTTCCTCAATGCAAGAACCTTTTGTTCTATTACATTTGTATTTCATGATGCTCACCTTCCCAACATGATAACTGAAGATAAATGTGAGCATAAGCAAAAGTGGTGAAGAAAGCGGATGGCGCCCAGCTATCAAAAGATGTAGTATTTGGGGTCTTAAAAGCTTGGACATAGACAAGAGTCCAGGGAAGAATCACACCAGCTTGCATGACCACGAGGTTGTCAAAGGGATCAGTTACCAAGCTTCGTAGATCTAAAAATCATAACACTGTATGCCCGGCTTCCTGATTTGATTGCTGATGACAAATGTGTGCATAAGCAAACGTGGTGAAGCAAGCTGATGGTGCTATCAAAAGGTATAACATCTGGGGTCTTAAAAGTTTGAAGGTAAACAAGAGGCCATCCAGCTGAGAAGCAACAAAGTCCATATAGAAGAAGGACACCAGCCTGTGTGACTCTGAGGTGTTGAAGGGATCAAATAACAGGCATCACAGATCTAGAACTTACATCATTATAAATGAGGGGGAGTACAGATTGTGAACTCCAAGCCCATCAATAAGTGAAGCAACATCTCCTTACAATGGGGTTGCAGAGAGATGAGCCAGTCAAGGTAGAGTGCAACAATGATGAAATATGCAACTTCCCTCTAGTTCTCTTTTTTTTTTTTTGGCATCACTGCCCTCTGGTGGGAGTAGGAGACCCAGCCTTGCTTCTCGAGACCTGCTGCTGGATTTGAACCACCAGGCCAGTGGACCGCAGTCCCGCACACAACCACTACGCCACCAGGGCTCAGCTTTCCTCTAGCTGTTAAATGCTTCCTCCCACCCACTATCATGATCCCAATTCTACCTTACAAATCCAGTTAGACCAGATGATGTACACTGGTACAGATAAGAGGCAGAAACATGTGGGATTCAAGACTGATGATCCCTTCAGGACTAGTGGTGAGAGTGGTGATACCAGGAGGGTGGAGGAAAGGTGGAGTAGAAAGGGGGGGACCAATTGCAGGGATCTACATAAACCTCCTTCCTGGGGTACGCACAACAGGGAAATGAGTGAAGGGACACATTGGACAGTGTAGGATATGACAAAATAATGATAATTGTAAATTATTAAGTGTTTATGGGGGAGTGAAAAGGGGAGGGAGTGGAAATATGGGAAGCTGACACTGGGGCCCTAAGTGGAAGTAGGATGTTTTGAGAATGATAATGGCAGTAAATGTGCAAATGTGAACTGTATACAATTGATTTATGTATTGATCATGATAAGATCATGAGCCCCCAATAAAATTATTTTTAAAAATATATATTTACAGCTTCAGACATCATAATAGAGTTGCTATGAATCAAAATCAACTTGATGGTAGTGCGTTTGTTTTGGTTTTGTTTTAATTTGATCCTGAAATAAATAAATGATGAAATAAATTAATTAATGGGATAAAACAGACAAATCCCCCAGGCAGAAGAATTCAACATTATGCGTGAGGCTACTCCATTTTGACAGCAGCACGCTGTAACTCCCCACAGCTTCATAGCTGGCTGCTTATAGTTGACTTTCACCCAATGAAAACAAGAAGAGTCTCTTGGTAGCAGAGAAATCTGCCAGCACAGCTTCCAACATGTGATCTCAGTCAATGTCAACAGTGGAAGTCATGTTGCAAGTCTGCACCCTTCATAACATATTTTGGAAAATGCTACTTCCCCTCTGTGATCACCCTCCTCCAAATCCCCAGACCAGTCTCCAAGCACAAAGAGCACAAAGCAATACCCCTGCAAAGGCCCCATAGGCTGTCAACGCTTCAGCCCTGGTCCATAGCAGCGCCTCACACAATGGAAGGAAACACTGCACGGTCCAGGGCTATCCTCACAATGGTTCCTGTGCTTGAGCCCCCTCCTGCAGCCACGGTTTCAATCCCTCTTTAGGAGGGCCTTCTTTTCTTTACAAGACTGCCGAAAACCACAGCAGGTGTGAGCAATGGTCTCAGTCTGGAGGACCGAAGAGGTTTGAAGACATTTAAAGTGGTGTCCTGGGCTGGAGTCTTGGATTCAAATAGGGGCATTAGGTAAAAATTCCAGACAGTGTCTAAAACCCCAGGCCACAACTAAGAAGCGTGTATTACTGCTAGCTCATTAATCATGGCAAATGTGTGATACTCGTGTAAGATGCCAGTTACAGGGAAATACAGGAACTCCAGTTATCTTCACAACACTCTTGTAAACCTCAATGAATCCTAGAATTAAAATCTCATTTCCAAAAAATTATATAAAAAAACAAACATCTTCAGTTTCAGAAATCCACAAAAGGGATCGCTGTGAGTCAGCATTGACTTGATGGATGTAAGAAGGGACAATATTTTCTCCTTGGACATACAGAATGTATTATTAAGCATTGCTCTATGGGGGAAACTTTGCAGAGCAACAGGGGTAAGAGAATACAGGAAATTAGCCTGAAAGTCAAAGCTACCAAGTGAACAAAGTTATCAAGTGAACAAGGCAAAAGGGTCCAGTATGTGAACTGAAGTTCTAGGAAAAGATGGGGGGAATTGCAGTGTGATGGGATAAGTAGTTGTTGACGACGTGTTTTGCTCTATCTCCTGACAGTGAGACCGAGTAACTGCTGATGCCTAGTGAGCCAGCAAAGCAAGGAGAAGTGTACATAGGCATTCTAAGCTGATCCGCTTCACCCTAAGCATTGTTCTGGGATTCTCTGCTTGCAGTTAAAATCCATCTGGTATCATTCATTCCACATTCTTTTCTGAATCCAGCTTGAATTTCCAGTTTTTTTTAATGATCTAAAATTTAATTGCATGTGATTTTCATGATATTGTTCACAAACATGCGTGTTCTATAGCATCAGCTTTCTGTGAGATGGACTTAGACAGATCTTTTCTAGCTGACTGGCTACGCAGCATTATTCCTGATCTCTTGGCAAGATTGATGAGCACCATCAGCGTTGCATACTTTTGTTTAAACACATCAGTTGGTATTTTTTAAATAAAGTGGTTGTTTTTATGATCCCATTTCTTACTTTTTTTAATTACCCAAGACAAAAAAATCAAGGTTTTATTATAAAGAAGTTAGAAATAAGAATATTTTTTATAAATTGGAGAATAATTCTGTCAATCCCTGGGCCTTGTTTTTAGCCAATGGCTTCAGTGCAGTTAGGTTTTTTCCATCAATACAATCAGTTTCTCATTATATGCTGCCTCTTGCAATAATTGGACACTGACCAATTATTTTTGATATGGCGACTTTGTGTCATCTTTCCATCTTCCTTTGCTGCTACTGTGTCCTTCAATATTTTTGCTCATAGAACCTTCAGTATTGCAACTTGAGAGTAGGATTTTTCTTCAATTCTTTCAGCTTGAGAAATGCTGAATGAATGGTGCTGTGGACTAAACAGTAACTGCAATGTAATCCATTCAAGCCCACTGTACCGCCTGTCCCCATACAGTCTCAAAACCACTATGTAAGATGGCTGTGAGTCGGGACCAATTTCGTAGCACTGGAGGTGGTTTGGTTATCACTTTCCTAAATGTCTGCAACTCCAGGAAAATATTCACATTCATGGTCAATCTGGTAGCAAGCTCTAAATTTCGACAAGTATATTTTTAACCTCTGCACCTGCTTTCCAAAGCTGCATTTACACATGCTTTCCACACACAGCCAAATAAAGGGTATTTAAGATACAACTTTGTACTGCCTTTATTTTGAAGCATAATTATAATGTTTTCATTGGTGCTGATTTGCAGAGGGCCAACAGTGTACATGGAGCTGTAGAGTTCTTGCAAAGACAGACTTTTGTTAGCATAAACATGTGGTAGATTTGCCTTGAATATTATTTTTGTTCTGTGAAATCCAACCTACTAGTTTGGAGTCTATACTTGTCCTCTCTATACTTGCCAGCCTTTATCCCAGGGGATACACAGAGGAAGGTAAAATGAAATGATGATCCTGGGTTCCTAGGACCCTGGCTCTTAGAGGCACTAAAGCAATATTTAAAATTAAAAATAATAATTTTTTAAACCTCAATGGGACCCAGCCAGTAGGTGGGACCCATCCAGAGATATCCCTGGAAAGAGAATTCCTGAGGATGAATCTGTGAATAAAGATTATACTCACTCTCCCTGGGAGGGTGGCACCAATGACAATGTAACAAGAAATTCAGACATAGCAGCACAATCATTGAATTGGGCTTGCACCTTTCTGTCCAAGAAGAAGATATCAAGCCAAAGCTAGCAATGCATTTCTAGAAAGCTATTCTTCTTATGCCATGACATACGCATGACAATTATATAACCTTCCTAAATGATATGTTCCCCCAACCCACCCAGATCTACCAAATCAGTTCCTAGGGGTGGATTGCAAGAATATGAATTTTTAGAAGTACCATGACTTTCCCATTTCATCTCTAATAATATCCGACTGTTCTTGTCCTTATAAAGCCTTAATAAAGAAAACAAGAGGTTTGAAGGATCCCACTTGATAGGAGAAAAAAATTGAATTAAAAGAAAGTTAGTTCTTCTTTTAATGGCCTTTCATGACCAGACACTGTGGAGTCAGTCATCCCATGTGTGTCATTGTAGAATGGCACTTCACAGGGTTTCCAATGGCTGTTTTTCAGAAGTAGATAGACAGGTTTCTCTAGGTACAATTCAAGTGACAAAGGAATAGTTTCACTTACTTTTTGTGTGCTGTCAAATAAACACAAGACTCTTTGCTATGGAGTCAACTGCTTCTGAGACTGGACATCTTTCTGGAAGCAGGCAGGCTTCTCTTTCTCCCATGGAATAGCTGGTGGGTTTGAACCACCAGCCTTGCAATTAACAGCCCAACTTCTAACCCTCAGTGGCCCCAAGCCTCCATTTGTATGTCACAGCAGGTGTTAATGATTATATAGTGTGCATGGGTTGATAAGCAGCCAAGCGCCTATTCTTAACCTTCGCTTCTTCCTATGCAAAAGAGAGATGATAACCTGTGCTGTTGGAGAAAAGAAGATGGTGTGTTAAGTACTTAGTCCATAGATGTTGTACGTCTTACCCAGTGTGACAGATTGGTAACAGAAGAAGCTGCAAACTCCAGCCAGGTCAATTTGATGTCTATTAACGTCATGCCATGTTTTCTTCCTTAAACATTGTTATATGGAACTCTTTATTTCTTGTGTAGTGTTATATAAATGAACTCTTAGATGGACCGTTGACAGGGAGCAGCAATTCACACCCGATTCAGAGAACATGACACGCAAAATACCATCGCAGATGTCAGGTGGATCTTGACTCAAAGCAGAGAATATCAAAAAACTTTTTATTTGTGTTTTATTGACTATGCAATGATACCCAACTGTATAGACCATAGCAAACAATTGATTACCCTTCAAAAGAACAAGAATCATAGAGCACTTCATTCAGATCATGTGGAAGCTGTATGTGAACCAAGAGGCAGCTGTGTGGACAGAACAAGGAAATACTGTGTAGTTTAAAATCAGGAAAGATCAGATGGCTCTAGCCAGATCCCTCTAGCCAGGGCTGAAACTCTCTTGGCTCACGCTGTGCATGGACCTGGCTCTTGAGATCATGGCTGTCCGGAAGGTTACTATGAACACAAACAACATTTAGCCAAGGAAAATTCCTGAATAAAAGGCCTGCATTTCACCACTTTTGCCAATTCCCTAATAAAAACAAAATCTCTATTTAAAAGAACAGTTTAACCAATGTATACCATAACTGAGATATTTAAATGGTTCCTTCTTAAATATATAGTCCAGAATGTTCAACCTTACATAAGTTATATCCCAAAAGACATTATTAAGGACTTAGCATGCACTGAATACTTTATGCATATTGTCTCATTGTTCTTCATCTCACAAGTGCAGAAATGGGAGGATTAAATAATTTGTCATCAACCATCAACAACAATGTGACTAAGATAATTTATTGTATATCTTTAAATCTAGATTAAATCTAATCTAATTAAAATCTTTAAATATAATGGAGAAACCAGCCTGAACACAACTAGAAATATGCTCAAAATGGAGTTGTCTGCTTGATATTTCTTGCCTACATTTCTCTACCACCTGATGAGTTTCTGTGAACTTTCTGCAGTGTTCTGAAATCAGAAGTAAAAGTGGACCACTATTGACTGCAAAAAAATTAAATATTCTTAAACCCATTTTTATAACTGGCGCTTATCCAAGAGGGGAATATTGGCCTTTGAAGCAAAAAAAAATCAGAAAATGTGTGCATCAAGGGTGCATCCTGTCACTATACTTATTCAAGCTGTATGCTGGGCAAATATTTAGAGAAACTGGATTATATGAAGAATATAGCACCAGAATTGGAGGAAGGCTTCCTAACAACCTTCTATGTGCAGATGATACAATGTGCCTTGCTGAAAATGAGGAGGACTTGAAGCACTTGTTGATGAAGATCAATAGAAAACAAACATTCTCACAACTGGAACAATAAATAGTATCATGATAAATGGATAAAAGATTGAAGATGTCAAGGATTTCATCATGCCTTAGTCCATATTTTCATGAAAATTGCATTCAAGCAATCAAAAGAAGCATTGTATTATGTGAATTTGCCTCAGAAGACCTCTTTAATGTATTAAAAAGAAAGATATTACTTTAAGGACTAAGTTGGGCCTGACACAAGCCATAGTACTTTCGATTGCTTCATATGCATATGAAAGATTATATAACCTGAAAAACTGCAACCAATATATACTAGCCATATCTCAGGTAAATTCCTATGGGTACACTGTGCATCTAGCCTGACATGTTCTTAGAACTCTCTGAACTAGACTCTATGTTTTCACAAAACATCATGAAGCACAGCCTGTCCTTTCTCTTTCCTGCAATTTCCAGGTCCTCCTCCCCTGTTGACACAGTTTGTGCTTGGCTGCTACCCAAAGGCTCTCAATTCTAATCTATCCAGTGAGAGGAGGGAAGCCAGGCCTGACAACTGGCATCCACAAGATTACAACAAAGAAAACTTGGTGGCACAGTCCTCCTCTCAAACCAATTAACTCACAATTGGAAGTCAAAAGCTTGGTTTTGGTTTGTGGTTGTCCTTTTCGCAGTTCAGGGAGGTCTTGTCCTCGAAAGACCTGCCTGCAGGTCTTTGGGTCAGTCAATGGATCAGCCCCAGTAAATAGTTTAATCTGTCTCCCTGCTCTCTTATAGTTATTTTTTTCCTCCTTAATCAAACACAAACTGTGCCAAATTTCCTCACTACATACATTCCAACTCTCACTTAAATGAATGATCTAAATATTAGAAATAGGGAAAACTAATAAATCCTAAATATTCTCTCCCAGAGCAAGTTTTGCAGGGACTCTCTAGAGCCATCAGGGGAATAAGTGGGCTCAGGAAGGAAATCACCCTATTAAGAGCAGAAAGAAAGCCATAGCCATAATTATAGGTCAGGAACAGCAGTTAGTTCCAGACTATTTTGTGTAAAATAAAGAAACAAATAGTGATACTGGGTTTTCCATATTCATAGGCAAACTTAATCCAAATCAATAGTCACTCAGAGATAGTGTTCAATACCACCTTGATGATGCTCATTGATAATCCATTAGGCAAATGGTCTAAAAAGCATGAAAACCTCAAGAAAGTTTTCCTGAGAACAGATGAAGAAGGAGAAGAAGAATTGGAAACACACATGAACCTTGGGTTTTTTCAGTCAGAAGTATTAGGGTTCAAATCCAGGATTCACATATATTAGTTGTGTGATATTTAAAAAATTACCTCCATCTTTCTGAGTCTCATGCCTATTTGCTGTGGTTGGTTGGGTGATGAGTTGGTTTTGTAGTTCTGTTGTTCTCTGGAATAAACTAGAATTATATCCACGAAACAATGACAAACTGAAACTTAAATGAGCAAATAAATTCTAATCACCAGCACAGTGACAATAAATTCTAGTTTCCCTGCTTGTTTTAGTGGTGTAGTAAATTGCATTATTGTTCTAAATTATTTACTTCCCTTTCAGTAAGAGGGTTTTAGGCAAGAAAGTGACGTGTTCTGATTTAAATACAAACCTGATTACCATGTGGGTTACAGACTCGGCTGCAGTTCAAAAGCATGAGCCGCTCCTTGGGAGCGAGGTGAGGCTGCTCCCTCTATGAAACGGACAGCCTCAGAAGCCCGCGGGGGCCTTTTCCTCCGTCCAACAGACTTGCTATGAATCAGAAGTGACTTGATGGCAGGAAGTTTGGGCTTCGTTTTGTTTGTTTGGGTTTTTTTTAATCATTTCCTTGGGGGCTCGTACAACTCTTATCACAATCCATACTTAGATACCTTGTATGTCAAACACATGTGAATAGTTGTGGCCATCATAATTCTCAAATTTTGATTTGCTTTTGAGTCCAAATGATTTAATTGTGGCTTAGAGTAGTAGACTAGTAAGGCAAAATACACATGTCACATCACACGGACTCCATCTGGGACATCGTAGAGCTATACTAAGGTTTCTTGGCTGTAACCTTTACTGAAGCAGATAACCAGGACTTCCTTGGGTGGGTTTATACTGGCAACCATCAGGTGGAATTCCAGTGCAAATCATTTGCAGCACCCAATACCTTGGCATGAAAGTAGTGGAAGGATAGATATTGGATGTACTTTTAATGTCGAGTAAAAAGCATTTATTGGCAAATTGGTTAAGGGAAATAAAATAATCATGGAAAAATCTAACTAATAGGCTTAAGCAAGTGGGTAGGTGTTTGTACCATTTACTGAGAAGGAAAAGGTGAATTGGACATAAAAGCTAACATAGTAATTGAGATACCTATAATATATTCCCATGGAGGGAGGAGAAATATGGGAAGCTGGTTCCAGGGGTCTAAGTGGACGGAGGATGTTTTGAGAATAATGATGGTAACAAACGTGCAAAAGTGGACTGCATACAATTGATCATGATAAGAGTTGGATGAGCCCCAAAAAAATAATTTTTTTAAAATGAGAAACTGATACCAAGGGCTCAAGCAGAAAGCAAATGTTTTGAGATTAATAATAGCAACAAATGTACAAATGTGTTTAGCACAATGGATGGATGAATGGCTTGTGAAAAGAGTTGCACAAACCCCCATAATATGATTAAAAAGGTTTCCATGAAGATGTCACATATGAAGAGGAATACTTGTTAAATGGCAGAATTGGAAACTTTTGAGCAGGTCGTGGGACACTCACTAGTAATATTTGTAACAGAAGAGTGCGTGTAAAACAGTAGATGAAAAAGGTATTTGGACATCCTGGACATATACGTTTGGAGTTTGTGGAAAGATCGGGAAAGGAAATACAACTGGGGGCAAAACTGGTATATATTTGGTTTGTGGATAGGGACAATAGTGAGAGAAAAACATGAAAGGACCCAAGATGGAACCAGGAGCCCTCCAGTGTTCATACAGTTTAAGCAAGTATAAAGGAGATGCCAGGACAAAGTGGGAGGGTCCCAATGTCCTAACCTAGCAGGCATGACATCTTGCCAGATGACGAAATGGTGTCCATGCATACAGGTAAGGTCTGAACATATCACTAGCTTGGCTCTTTACAAAATCATGGTAGTGTTACATAAGATCTTCCAAAGCAAAGAACACTAGTCAAAAGGATGTTTTTAATGTGTTCTTTCAAGTGACAGAGAAGGAAAAATTTATTTTTAAAAATAGTTGATAAAGTATTCTAAAATATTTTAAATATTTTTAAGAGCAAAAAGAAGAGCTGGTACCAAGGGCTCAAATAGAAAGTAAAGGTCTAGAAAATAATTATGGCAACATATGCACAAATATGCTTAAGACAATTGATGTATGAATTTTTATAAGAGCTGTAAGAGGCCTCAATGAAATTATCTTTAAATTTAAAGAATAGAGGAAATAGCCATTGGATCAGATTTACCAGGAAATACACATCAGTGCTCTACTTATGCTGTAGCACAACCTAGTGGCAGTGTAATTTAATTGGCAGATCCATACTAGCACCTAATGGGCACCCCACTGTGAAATTTTCAACCAAACCTTGTTTATCTGGATAATGGGATTAGCAGCAAAAATGGATGTCAAAACATCACCTCTCAAGTAACTAAAGCATCCTTAAAGAAAGATAATTTAATCTCACAGCACAATTGGCATAATTTAGTTCCTAAAAATAATGTTCTCACCCTACTTAATGAGTAACACTGAGAAAGGGACTAATTCTGGACCTCAGCATTAGTATGCATGTGTAGAAGAATATCAATTGGCATAAACTTAAAAAATTATGACATGGCCGAGCAAGATGAGAGTTATCATGTGTACCAAGATCAGCTATTCCTGTCATATCCCACCCAGCAAGAATCTGTACAGCTTCAACAAAACTATGATCCATGAAATTAACCCAAGCATCAGTGAAAAGCAAAGGCCTTCCTGGAATCTCCCCCAACTTCTCTTTGTTTGAGAAGTCAAATGCTTAGGAAAGAATTCCTACGAGGGAAGGAGGATACCCATGCCATCTTGTGATCAAGTAAACATTTGAGTCATAAAGGATGAATTTCCTGTATTTTACATCACAGCAGGACTCCAAGATCCACAAGAGAGCATCTGTCCTATGGACAGAGGTTACCCATGCTCAGTGGGACTAGGCGTGAGGCCACGTTCCACAAGTGACTTGTCCGAGCAATGACTTGTCCGAGCTGTTTCTTCTGGACCACTACCATAGCAAATCACCAGTTTCAGATTTCAGATGTAACACCCTAATAATATTTCAAAAGGAAAAACTCATATCTATCAGTTAATTGGTTTGCTCAGTAAGATTAGAAACAGTTATTGAATTCTCATTTCAGTTATCTGTAAATAATTTTACTTTATTAAGACTTGGTTGCTAGCAAATACATTCCCTGAAATATCACACATTTGGCATGGTTCAAAATCAGAAAAAGGGTGTGTCAAGGCTATGTCCTCTTCCCATAGCTATTCAATCCATATGCTGAGCTAGCCAGAGAAACCAGACTACATAGAGAAGAAAGTGGCATCAGGATTGGAGGCTTATATTAGCAATCAGCAATATGCAGGTGACACAACCGTGCTTTTTGAAAATGAAGAGGATATGAAGCACTTACTGATGAAAATCAAAGATCATAACCTTTAGTACAGATTACAACTCTATGTAAAGAAGACCCAAATCTTTATAACTTGACCAAGAGGTAACAAACTTCCTGATCAATGGAGAAAATATGGAAGCTGTCAATGAGTTCATCTTGCTTAGATCCACAATCAATGCTCATAGAAGCAACAGTCAGATCAAACCTGCTGCACAAGAACTCTTTAAAGTGTAGAAAATCAAGGAAGTTATTCTGAGGATTAAAGTATGTCTGGTGCATGTTCACTTCGACAGCACATATACAAAGTATGTCTAGTGCATGTGGTGGTATTCTCCCATGCTTCATATGAATGTGAAAGTTGGACATTGAACAAGGAAGACCAAAAAAGAATTGATGAATTTGAATTGTGGTACCGGCAAATAGTATTGAAAGTGCCAAGAACTGCAGCCCGCGGGCTTGGTGGTTCAAATCCAGTGGCGACTCTCAGAAGCGGCACTGGGTAGTGCCCACGACCAACAGAGGCAGTGATTGCCCCCCCCCCCCAAAGAAAAAGAAATAAAAAAAAGAAAGTACCAAGAACTGCTAACAGGACAAACCAGTCTGTCTTGGAAGAAGCACAGCCAGAATGCTCCTTAGAGGCAAGGATGTGAAGACTAATTACAAAATATGGACATGTTGTCAGGAGAGACCAGTGCCTGGAGGACAGCTAATAAGAGGAAGGCCTTCAAGGAGATGGAGTGACACCGTGGTAGCAACCATGATCTGAAGCACATGAACACTAGAGAGGATGGTGCAGGACCTGGCAGTGCTTCATTCTCTAGTGTGCAGGGTCTTTGAGGGTCAGAACTGACTCGATGCCACCTCACCAGAACAGCTCACACAGTCTATTTCAGTTGTACTTAATTCTAATGTGTAGAATGCTTTTCATTGTTTCTTACCACTATAATAATGCTCAGCAATTCCAAAGAACCAGAGTAACATTTAGTATGCTATAAACACATGTGGTCAATCTTCCCTTTGGGACATGAAGAATAAGCAATATCATGACATTAGGTGATTTCTCTGAAACTGCCAAACAATTATGAAGATGGGTTATGATTAAATAAGTAAATCAGACTGCCCTTGAGTTGATTTGGACTCAGATTGAACTGAGTGCAGAGTTTCCAAGAGGACAAATCTTCATGGTGGCAGACAGTCTCAGCTTTTTCTCATTGAATAGCTGGTGAATTTGAACCATCAATTTTGCATTGATCAGTCCTATGCCTAAACCCATCCCCACCAGGACACCAGGAGTACTGACTGGGAAACTCAAACTTTCCTAAAATAGGTGACATTGCTACAAAGTGGTAATGGCCCTGTGCAGGCAAATGGTTAATGTATTTGGCTGGTAAGCAAAGCTTGGGGGCTCAAGTCCACTCAGAGGTGCTCCAGAAGACAGGACTGGTGATCTACTTCTGAAAAAACAGCTTTTATTTACCCCATGGGATACAGTTCTACTTTGACATAAATGCAGTTGCCATCACTCTCAATGGACTAGCAACAGCTGTGGTATTAGGAAATAGAATGCCTCTTCTCTTCACTGAATGGTAGCAGGGACCTGGTAAGGACCCCAAAGCCTGAGTGACATATGTGATTTTGGCAGACTGTAAACCTAAAAGTTGGAAGTTCTAAATCACACAACCACTCTGCAGAAGAAAACCCTGCATCCTTGAAGCTCTATGGCAACCTTGTCATAGGTAAGGCTTTGGGTGCCATTTTTCTAACAACATGTGCTCACCATCTGCCTCTGTATCATGTTTTTTGTACTTCTCACAATATTTCAAACTTATTCATCATATTATTTCACGTGTAATAGACAACAGCCAAATAAAACTATTACCAAACCCACTGCCATCAAGCTGATTCTGACTTATACTGACCTATATAAGCCTTCTCAGTGTATAAATCTTTGTGGAAAGAGAAAGCCTCATCTTCCTCCCACGGAACATCTGGTGCCTTTAAACCACCAACATTGATTTTAGCAGACCAATGCCTAACTCATAGTGTCACCATGATTCAAACATTTAACTTTTAAGTGAACTGGGAAACAAAGGCATCCATGTGACTTGCTTTATTCCAATAGTCTCTTTATCGCCATTATCTAGATCCTATTCTTCAATATCTCAGAGCTATGTTTATATAGAAAGTACATTTGGAATCATACAAATGGCCATGTACTGCTGTCCATCTCAATGGACAGTCTCTATTTGCTCTCAGTTCCATGTTGAAAATTCAATATATGTCTTTTGCTTTTGCACAAATTCCTTCCTCAGTTTGCTCCCAGAAAACTACTACTATATCTTCAAAATGTAATTTAAATACGATTGTCCCCCTATTTCTGTCTCTCGATATCACACCTAGCCAGAGGAATCATGAAGAAATTTAAGTGGAAGGTTCTGGGCCTAACAGCTGTTGCTCCTCACCCATTAAATGATAACCTTGTAAAGACAAATGCTCTCCCAATCTCTTCCCTCACAACCTAATTCCAAAAAAAATTGATGATCTTCAGAAGAAGAAATTCCCTTTCTGGAAACCATCCACTGCAGAAGACTTTATCTGAGTAACATGTGCAATGCACACATCATACACATTGTCATAGATCCACATGTTCTCACATGTACACAGACCAGCATACTTACACACATACCTACCAGAATTTTTATTATCTTCAGGACTATTTAAAAGCATTGTTCTAGTGCACGTAACTTTGGTAGGACCAGCCACATTTTTCCCACTCCTTGGTCATTCATCAAAAGAGAATTGAAGACCAAGAAGTAAAAGGAGAATGGACTAGAATCCTCCCAAATTTCTAGTTTGACCTGTTGGTACCAAGTGACAAATCAAAGGAACCCCAAGTATCAGAATAGAACTGTGTTCCCTGGGGTTTTCAGTGGCTAATTTTTCAGAGTAAATCACTAGATCATTCTTCAGAGATGCCTGGGAGTGTATGCAGACCTCCAGTCTTTCATGAGCATCCAAGCACATGAACTGTTTGCACCAACCACCTGACTTCCCCCAAACCAGATAAGTCTCCAAGACCTTGAGTTGATACCAACTCATAGTTGGTATCATAGTGACCCTACATGTTAGCGCAAAGCTGTCACTGTGTACTTCCAAAGCTTGAACTTTTTTGTTTTTCATCATTTTATTGGGATCACTTGAAGATATCATAACATTCAAGACTTCAAAACATCAAGCAGTATTCTACAAGTGCTGCCACAGTAAGTTTCAAAACATTTTCCTTTATCATGAACTCCTTGATATCAGCTCTCCTCTATCCCCTTCCTCCCCACTCTGACCAAACCCTTAATAAGTGACTGATAACCACATCTTACATTATCCAATATATCCATTTATGTGCAATTATGTTTCTTACTCCCCTCAAGTGGGGTTATACAGTCATCAGTGCTATCAGTAGCCCCGCATCCCACCCTACACTTAAACTTCCCATTCCCTCTGGAAATCATTACTCCTATTAGTGTTTCTGAAGGATTATCTATCTTGGCTTGCATGTGTTGAATGATCTTAATTATACAAATGAACATATGAAAGCCTAACATCATTAATGAGATAAAAAAATAAAAATCATTATAGTAAGGTGAGAAAAAATTCAATAAATAGAAGATAGTTGTGTGTTTCATAGTTGCTATATGGCACCCTGGATTTATCATCCCTTCTGTGTGGCTCTTCTGAGAGGAATTGTCCAATTAGCTTACGGGTGGGTTTTTGCTCTCCACTACATCCTTATCCCTTCACATGGATTTGCTGCTTGTTTCTGAACTTCTGATACTTCTGTCCATTGACAACTCATGATCAGATGGGCTGATGTGTTTCTTCCATTTAAACTTTGTTGGTTTCTTGCTAGATGGTGACCTGTTTAACTACAAGCTTTTAAGACCCCAGATAGGATATTTTTAATAAGCAGGGCCCATCAGCTTTCTTCACCACATTTGCTTAAGCACCCATTTTATCTTCAGTGATTGAGTCAGGAAGGTATAATATTTTGCCACGTTATTAGAACAAACTTTTTTTTCCCACTGAAATAAGATTTAAGTAGAGGCCCAAAATCTATCTGATTCCTTGCTGTATTTGCAATTATACACATAAATAAAATATATCTACATTTAAATAACTATATGCTTGCATACATACACTTTTCTTTCTTCTTTTTATCCTTTTCTTTTTTATTTCCTCCTGTCCCACTATCATGTCTACCCAATGTTCACTTCTCCATCATTCCTCTCAGGTACAATTCTATTGATCAGGCACAACCAGAAAAGCTACATCCTCCTCAGCATCCATTTTATTCTCCTATAGCCAGTTTTATTGGCTCGACACTCTCCTTCCCCAACCTCCTCCTTCCTCATGCCCCTCAGGAACTGGTCCTGTTGTCTCTGTAGGCTTGCCTATGCTACCTATCTTGTACAGATAGATGATAGACTGATGATAGATAGATAGGTAGATAGATAGATAGATAGATAGATAGATAGATAGATAGATAGATAGATGATGGTGATGATGATGATCATGATGATGATGGTGGAGATAGATGATAGACAGATAGATAGATGGGTAGATGGTAGATAGATAATAGAACATGCAAGTCTAACAGGGATCCTGACACAGAGCAGATGAACATCTCTCTGTTAAATAGAGAGAAGGATATGTTTGAATCCATCAGTACAGCACCCTTTTCTTTCAGGGTTCCATATCCAAGCTCCCACCTATCTACCAACACACACACCTTTTTGTTCTTCAGCAGTTGTGTTTAAAAGGCATATTAAAAGTCCCTATTGCTATTCATGCAGTCAGAGACGGAGCAGTCTAGGGCCTCAATGCCCAAAGCCTGGGGTCCAAGTGCTGCCCCCCACCAAGTCAATCATGTCTTTACTCCCTTACTGTTGTGTCCCCCTCTTAATTTTTCCCCAAATGGGTGAATCAGACCAGCTGCTTACACCCAACTGAATGCCTGACCTTTTTTTTTTTTTTTTTTTTTTTTTTTTTTTGGTTTTTGGGGCATCACTGCTCTCCGGTGGTGGGAGTAGGAGGCCCAGCCCCACTGCTGGAATTGAACCTCCGTCCCAGTGGGCCGCAGTCCTGCGCACAACCACTACGCCACCGGGGCTCAGCCCTGCCTGACCTTTTTATGGGAGTAGAAAGCCTCCTCTTTCTCCAGCAGAGTGACTGGTGGTTTCAAACTGCTAACCTTAAAATTAGTAGCTTAACGTGTAAACCCACTACATCACCAGGGTTTCTGATCTACAAATCCACAAAAAAAGGTGTCCCCCTGAACCCATGCTACCACCCAGGCTCTTCTCAATATGCCCTGCTGACTTGCAAAGGAGGAATGCCTGGGTAAGTTTTTCAGGCAGCTCCATTCTTGTTCTGTTCTTTCACATGTCTTGGACCTGAAAATAAGATAGGCCCATCACAGCCAGTAATTGCAGCTATATTCAGTGGTTCCAGGCTTTCATAGCTTTGTTGCATTGGGAAAACTTGGGGTTTGTTTGCTAAACAAACCTCCCCTGAAAGAAAAGAAAGGATGGTACTTCGTATAGCAGCAGCAGCAGCAGCTATTTCTTTGTGCATTTTATTTAGCTTTTTTCTTGCTCAGAGACAGTTCTCAAAATTGCCATTATGGCTTTCAGAAACTTTGTTGTTGTGGTGACTGTCATTTAACATAGAGCTAATTCTGACGTGTAGTGTTCACATAGGAAAGAAGAGTGCTACCCCAAAATATTCACAAGGCTGCAAATCTTTATAGGAGCACTGGGTATTTTCTCCTGCAGAGCCATTGGTGGGTTCTAACTGCCAATCTTTCCCTTAGCAGTGAAACAGTGATTGTGCTACTTAGACTGCAGGAACTTTGCATGTCTCACTTGTGTTAAAGAAAACATGGTTAGGGTGAGAGTTTACAGAAAAAAAGTTGTTTTCCATTCAGCAATATATACATATGCTGTTTCTAAATATTAATTGTTTGAACCACTTGCTGAGGGAAATTGAAGATTGCAGCCTTCAGTGTGGATTACAACTCAATCAAGAAAGCAATAATTTTCACACCTGGACCAATCTCCATCACGATAAGTGGAGAAAAGTTTGACACCACTAAAGATTTCACCTTGCTTAGATCCACCATCAATGCTCTTGAAAGCAGGAGCTAAGAGATCAAAGGAAGCATTGCATTGGGCAAATCCATT
>PVJH01000738.1:0-127647 GCA_004026705.1 Nesogale talazaci
ATCCGCCGGTTCCAACTCTGGGAGGGCCTCTGTACAACAGAGGGAGACGGCACCGGTCCTGGGGCACCCCTGTCATCGTTGTGATTGAGCCCAGGATGGTAGCCACTGTGGCAGTCTTCTTCTTGTGCGACACCCCTCCATTCAATCTAGCGTGATGTCCTGCTCCAGGGACCGCTCTCTCTTGACCACTCGTGAAATGAACCCCCCATCTTCCCTTTCTCTACAGAGCCTTCTGGCTGAACTTCTTCCAAGAGAGAAGTTTGTCCTTATTCTTTACCAATTCCATAGTTCAAATGCCTTGATTTTCCCCTGATCTTTCATAAGCAATGCCCAATTTTCACATGGATAGGAAGTAATTGAAAAGACCAGGGCTTGGGTCAGGCGCACCTCAGTCCTCAAAGTAACATCCTTGTTCTTCGATGCTTGAAAGAGGTCCTGTGCAGCAGGTGGACCCAACGCAACATGTTGCTTGATCTCTTGATGGCTGCTCCCAGGGGCATTGATTGTGGATCTGGTCAAGATGAAACCCTTTCTCAAGTACTCTTCTCTTTCAGAGAGCAAGTCTGTGTCATCTGCATATGGAGGTTGTTAATAAGCCTTCCTCCAAGCCCATTGCTGCATTCTTTTTTTTTTGTTTTTTTGTTTTTGTTTGTTTTTGGGCATCACTGCTCTCCGGCGGTGGGAGTAGGAGACCCAGCCCCACTGCTGCAATTGAACCTCTGTCCCAGTGGGCTGCAGTCCCGCGCACAACCACTACGCCACCGGGGCTCAGCCCTGTCGCATTCTTCTTATTAGGGTCCAACCATAATAAGATGATTTGCATGGATATTGAATAAGTGTGGTGAGAGGATACAGCCCTGATGTAAACCTTTTCTGATGTTAAACCATGCAGTGTTCCATAGTTCTCTTGATCCACATCTGAGCTCCGCATGCTAAGTTTGGTGAACTTCCTTCTAGTCTTTCCATCCTCTCAGCTATTCAATATCATGAATCCTCTCAGCTACCCAACATCATCACTGAAGACAAAGCGGGTGCATAAGCAACTGTGGTGACAAAAGTGGCTGGTGCTGGGCTATCAAAAGATACAGCATCTGGGATCTTACAGGCTTGATGCTAAACAAGCGGCCATCCAGCTGGGAAGCAAATAAGTCCACATGGGAGAAGCACACCAGCCTGTGGGATCATGGGGTGTTGACCGGATCAGGTCTCAGGGATCCAAAGATCCCAAAGAAGCAATTATATCAATATGAACAGGAGGCTTTGAAGTGGAGACCCAAAGCCCATCTGTAGACAATTGGCTAGCCCCACACAGAAAGATTACAAGCAAAGGACAATCCAACCAGGATGCAGTAGAACACCGATGAAACACACATCATTGCTCTAGTTCCTGAATGCTGCCTCCTCTCACCTTCCTCTCTACTACCACGACCCAATTCTACCTTTCAAATCTGGCTAGATCAGAGCACACACTTTGGTACAGATGAGAAATCTCGACACATTGAATTCAGGACAGATAAAGCCCTCAGGAACAGTAGTGGGAGCATCGATATCATGAGGATAGGGGGATGGTGGGGGTGACGGGAGAGAGAGGGAGAAAGGAGAAACCCATCACGAGGTTGGACACATAGCCCACCCCCCAGGGGGATGAATAACAGAAATGCGGGTGAAGGGAGACAACGGGAAGTTTAAGTCACAAAATAACGATGACAATAATCGATCAAGGATTTACAAAGGTAGGAAGGTGAGGGAGGGAGGGGGGATAAAGAGGAGCTGATATCAAGGGCTCAAGTAGAAAGAAAATGTTTGGGCATGTTGAGGGCCACATATGTACCAGTGTGCTTAAGACAACCGAATGATGGATTCTCATAAGATTTGTAAGGGGCCCCTAATAAAATGATTAATCAAAATAGTGGCATTAAAAAAAGATCCTTAATCCCTGGGTGGTACAAACAGTTGACACGCTCAACCGCTAACCCAAAGGTTGAAGGTTCCAGTCCACCTGAAGCCACCTCTGAGGAAAAGGTCTGGTGATATGCTCCCAAGCCTCCCCCATCACCCCCAAACAGGCAACTCACTGCCATGGAGTCGGGCTGAGTGTGACACGGAGTGACCCTGCAGGACAGGGGAGAGCTGCCCCCGGGGGATTCTGAGACGGCCAGTCTTTATGGGAGTAGACAGCCTCGTCTTTCCCCCATTGAGCGGCTGGTGTTTTCGAACTTCTGACCTTGGGGTTAGCAGCCCCGAGCTTGGCCACCGTGCCACCAGACATCGACAACCCCAGGGGCCACTGCTCTTCTCCAACCAAAGTGGATTGCCCTGGGTCAGAGCTGCCAGGAAGGCAGCTGGTTGCTCTTCTAGACAGGGACACACACACACACACACACACACACACACACACACGGAATAAGGTGCCAGTGTTCCCTTCCTCTCCCAGCATCCGGGTGTCTCAGGCAGGTCCTCGCTTTGTTCCAGTGCCCATCTACGCAAACGAGGTCATCAAGCCCCCAGGTGGACCTTGGTGCCCGCCCACGCCAGTGCACGGGTCCTTTCACAAGCCCACCTGGCCCTGGTGTACCCCCTTCTGGTGAGCAGGGCGTGCCCTTTCTGGGTCCAGTGTGGTCGGGGATGCACGCCGGTGACTCCAGCCTCTTCCCGGGAAATGAGTGGTCATCACAGATCCACCCACTCCTTCCGGCATGGACCATTGCGAGAGCAGAGCCACCGTCCTGCAGAGCCGCTGTCTCCTTTTGAGTGAATTTCTCCCTCTCCCCAAAGGTCAGCACCCTTGTCCGCTAACTAACCAGAAGACTGGAGGTTGGAGCCCGCCCAGGGCTCCTCAGAAGGAAGCCTTGACGGCCGACTTCTGAAAAAAACCCAGCTCTTGAACCCCCTGTGCAGCACGATGCTGCTGTGGCTCACCTGGGGTGGGCATGCGTCCGGGGAGGCCGTGAGCGTGGTGAAGCACCTGGCGAAGAGAAAAGACCCTGTTTCTGTCCAACTCTCCTCTCCACAAAAGGGGAGTTCCATTCATTTTTATCGGTCGACTCAGAGTAACCTTGCGTAGCAGAGAATGAAACACCGCCTGGCCCCGGCCCCTCCCCTCTCGCGTCCCCGTGTTTGAGGCCATCGGTGCAGCCCCTGTGTCTGTGCGCACCTCCTTCAGGACCGCCCCCTTCTTCTCTGCTTCTCCACTTTACCAAGCAGGGTGTCCTTCTCCAGGGACCGGCCCTTTCTGACAACACGTCCAAAGTTGGTGAGCCCACCAAGTCTTGCCAATTCCTGTCATCATACACAGGGGCGCTAGCAATTCTCTCCTACTGAACAGATTATTCCCGAAATGATGCTGCCCTACTTCCGAGCTCACTCCTTAGAAGGCGCTGCCGTTTCCTCTGGTGTTCTCTCCTGCCCGCCTGCCAGCTCTGCTTAGCCTGGACACTGAGTCACCAGCTATACGGAGGACCCCACGGCCACAGAGGGACGGAGCTAGGTGGCCTGGCCCCAACCATGTAAGCGAGTGAGGGAAAGAGCCTTCAGGTGCCCCAGCCCCCAGTCTGCAGCCAGGGAGGGCAGACAAGTTGTTTGACTTGTGGGCAGAGTAACCACAGACATTGCGTGAAGGCACGGAGCTTTTTGGAGGGATGGAGGTGGGGTGAGGGTGGGGCAGTTGGAGACCAGCAGGACACTGAGGAGGCTGTGGCTCACTTTTAGCCCTGTGCTTCCCCTAAGTGCCAGACTTTCTTCCCAGAGCATCCATGGCCCCAGTCCAAGGGCATGCTTGGCCCCAGGGATCTGGGGCAGCTGTTGGTTTAGGGTGGGTGGCGTTGGTAGGTGCACCACTTCCTGGAGTCCAGGTGAAACAGCTCCAGCCGTGTCCCCAGAGTCCTGAGAGGTCCCTGGGTGGCCCTGAGTATCGGATTTCCATTGCAGCACCTCAGGCTGGCTCTCTCTGTCTCTGGGGCTTCCTGGGACTAGCTGCCAGAGAAATAAGCGACTCACACTGGACCCTGTGGCGCAGGGTCTGCTGCCAGGGAAATCCGAGGCTGGGGAGATGCCAGGGCTCAAGGCAGCTCACCCGGAAAGCGCGTGCAGCTTGAGCTGAGCTGGATCACTTGGCTCAGGCTGAAGAGACAGGCAGGTTCTTCTGTAGGGGCTGGAGACCAGCAGGCAGCAATCTACTGAGCCTGCTGGCCTCACAGGAGGGGACAACCCAGATGCCACCCTGCAATCATAAGCACATCCCGAGAGGGAAGAGAGGGTCTCTGTGTGCCAGGCGGTGGTGACACAGCTACGAAGGTGACAGCTGAAAAGGTGGAAGAGCCGGCCTTAAGGGAGAGCTTCCATCAGGAAGGCAGAACTCCCTAAGCTCTAGTGGGTCCCCTTTCATTTGCACCCCGGCGGCATATTAGAAGAAACAGTCACGCTTATCTCCAGGAGAGGGACAGGGCCTTGCTGGTGAGTGGTGACACAGACCCTCGAATCCCAGCCTCCGATTTCTTAGACCCCATCACCCTCTTCCTTCTCATTCGTCGACCATTTCATCGCTAGCTGCTGCCTCTGTCAGAGGCAGACCCTCACACTCTCCCCGTCTGGTGTTGTCGCTGTCAGGTGGCCTCGGGCCGGTCTGACGCCCAGCGAGCTGATGTGCACAGAACAGAACACTGCCGGTCCTCCACATCCCACCACCAATCAGGACGTCCTTCTCCAGGGGCGCGGTCTCCTGACGACTTGTCTAGAGTCCTTGAGACCAAGTCTATACAACTTTGCTTCTAAGGAGCCCTCGGCTGCAAGACAAAGCCGTTTGTGCTGTTGGCAGTCTGTACTACTTCCAATAGTGTCCTCACGGTTTAGGACACGAGGCGTCTACATTCTAGGTCCTGGCTCTTCAGGAAGGCTCCCTTTGCAAACTCTGCTCGGTGGTGGGGCCCCGATATCATTCCAGCTTCGGGTCCTTGGCTCTCTGGCAGTCTTCTCATGCCGTGACATCGATCTGCCCCCAGCTGCCCAACATACCCATGAATTTCTGTTATTCTCAAGACGCGTCTGGCCGCGGTCACTCCACAGAGACAACTGGTTTCCAAATGGCCTTCTGCCCGCAGCTATGGTAGGTGGCTGCCGGGGGCCTCTGACTCAGCTATCCTGTCTGTGCACAGCAGAGCCCCACGGTGCCCTGACTTGGGCCCTGGCCTCAGAGTTGTTCCTGTGCTTGTACCTGTTTTTGCAGCCGCTGGGTCCTTCCATGTGGCCCAAGGCCTTCCTCTTTTTCATGGACCCTTCCGCTTTACCAAGCAGAATGTCCTTCCTTAGGGACTGGTCTCTCCTGACGACATGTCTAAAGGTCGAGAGACCAAGCTTCACCCTCCTCCCTTCTAAGGAGCCTGCCGGCTGTACTTCCTCTAAGGCAGGACTGTCTATGGGTCCAGAAGTCCATGGTGGTCCTTTCAAGCTCCCTCAAGCATTAGAATTTACAGCACAGTTTTGAGGGGCACAGTTGAAGCCATATTAGTCCCCATCAACCGATCCCCCTCAGGGGACTGTCTGTGGCCCCAGTTACTGGAATTCCAAGGCCAGAAAGCTCCGACAGGAGGTCGTTCCATCAGTGGCGGCGACTCTTGCTCTGAAAAATCTCCAAGTGGACCCTCCAGGGCTGGCTTCATGCTTCCCAGAAGGCAGAGCTGAAAGCATTATGACCAGCACCCCTCCTCCCGCTAAGCCACAAAGGAAGCCACGGGAAGGGGTAGACCACCTGGCAGGAAGTCAGGTCCTAGGCCAGATTAGCAGGTGACTGGAAGCCAGCCACGAGAAGCCCTGGATGAAAGGATGGTGATCCCTCAGGGCGACTTCTAGGCAGACAGCTGGGATGGAAAGAGACCTAAGAGAGAGATCAAAGACAGCTGCTTCATAAGAACCCTGGGGGCCGCTTACGGTCTGCACTCCCAGGGCGGGAGAGGCTGGGAGAAAGCAGATGCAGCAGGGAGGCTGACCTTGCTGAGTCTGAGTACCTGGGAGAAGGTAGGGCCGCTGCTGACAGCTATGGTCTTTCTTTCATCTTTTCTTTATTGGTGGGTTTTTACCTTTTACTTACAAAGTCATGATCGGGCTGAGCCCCGGTGATGTAGTGGTTGTGTGCGGGACTGCGGACCAAAGGGTTGGCAGTTCAAATCCCTCAGCAGCTCTCCAGGAGCAAGGCTAGACCTTCCACTCCCATCAGAGGGCATTGATGCCCCCCCCCCCCCAAAAGTCATGATTGACACACGAGAAGCTGTGAACAAGTGACACTGGAGCCTGGTGGGGCGGTCTCCCAAGGTGCTGCTATAAGCCACTAGTGTATCTAAGAGCAGGCACTGGAGCGCCTCTAGGGTCGATTGATGGATGGATTGATGGATGGTGTGCATGTTGTTGTTCTATGAAATGTTATTCTTCTTCAGATTAATATATGGCATTCCTAGGTGTTGCAAATGGTTAAGTATTTGGCTATCATGACAGTTACATAATCTGCCAGCTTGTGAAGGGATGGTGTCTAGCCTGTCAATCAGGTCATAGCCATCGAGGCCTCTGAGTGGGCATGGCCTTCTCCTGAGTATTCTGGGAGCTCCTGTCTTCCTCTCTGGAGCTGGAGGAGCCCTATGGAGACCCAAGCCAGTGCTGAGATGCTTCCACCACCACTGTGTGTTAGTCTGGGTAAACTAGAGAAACAAATTTTATAGACATGCATATGGATTTAAGGATACGGTTTATATAGAAGAGGAATAGGACATTAAGAAAGCATCCCAACCCAGTCCAGTACAAATTCACAAGTTTGATATTAGCTCATATGTCCGATACCAGTCTATAATGTCTCCTTTCGACTCACGAAGTCACAGACCTGTGGGTGCAGAGTCCTGGTTCTGGCAAGGGTCCCCTCATGGCTCCTCATTTCCAGGGCTCAGGGTCCATCAACAGCATTCAGTGGTGGTAGAGGAAACTCAGTGCTGGCAGGGGTCTCCACATGGCGTCTCCAATTTCAGAGGTCTGGTTCCATCAGGGTAAGGCCATGTGGCTTCTCCTCCAGCTCCTTCAGCTCCTCGGATGCTGCCATCTTGTCTTGTCTGTAGTTCGTTGTCTCGGAGACTGACTCCCAACAACTTGGGAGATAACTTCTCATCTCCCTGAGGGAAATATCGTGAAATTTCCCAGAAGTCTCAGGAGAAAGCCATGCCCACACGGAGGCCTCATTGGCTACTCAATGGCTATCTCCAGATTAACAGGCTAGACTCCACCCCTACAGCTCAATCATGAAATTAACATAAGCACATGACTGCCACACACGGATATACAAGACTTCGCATCCACTGGCCTGTGATCTTCCTGCATTCGACATCATTGCACATATTTTGTGAGTCTGAAGAGGACTTTTTAGGTTGGTATCGGACATATGGGCTGATAACAAACTTATGGACTTGATGTGGATGTGGGCTGGGATGTTTTCTCAATATTCAGCTGTTCTTGTATATAAAGCTCTTTCTTTTATATGCATCTCCCTGGATTTGTTTCCCTAGTCTACCCAGACTAAGTCTATCAATTAAACACACACACAGTGCACATATCGAAAATGACAGTTACTTCCATTTCCTGTCACAGCCATGTAACGCACATATGTGTGCACACAAGTCACACACAAGGTGACAACTACTGACATTTCCTGTCCAGGACCATGTCACACGTGTGTCTGTACACACAGGACCCCCCACAGAAGACAATCCCTGATATTTCCCGTCACGGTCACACCTTCCTCCCCACCCCCCATCCCTAGGCACGCTGGAAGGAAAATATCTCAGAATAGAAGGTTGAACGTTTGCTGGAGCACATTTGAATTTCCTTGGTGTTCGCCGTGGACTGTAGAGGCTGCATTTTCCAAGTTGGTCGGTGGGAATCAGTGTGTGGGGAGAGGTGCCCTCTTAGAATATGACAGCAGTCGTGCATAGAGTCTTCTCGTGGTTTCTCAGGGAGAGAGTGATCCGAGGAGGCTCATGTGGGGGTGGTGATCATGGAAAAAAAAAGCCCTGGTGTTGTTGGGGGTTAGGCATTGGGCTCTTAACCAGGAGGGCAGCAGTTCAAGGCCACCCACCTCTCTGTAGGAGAAAGATGAGGCCATCTGCTCCTGTCAACACTTGCGGTGTCCAAATTGCAGCTGGGACCCAGCCTAAGTCCAAATGGAGCCGAGGGCTTGGGAGTTCCTTGGAGGTTTTGAGGGAAGGTAGGATGGTTGGAAATTGGGACTTGATCACTTAGGCCAGGGGTCCTCACACTTTTTAAACAGGGGGTCAGATCATAGTCCCTCAGACCACTGGAGAGCTGGACTATAGTTATACAAATAAACAAAAACTGTGAACAAATTCACTGTGATCTCAGGATGAGTTGGCTGTTCAATAGGATAGCAGCAGAAGCAAAAACACTTGGCGGGTCAGATAAATGTCCTCAGCAGGCCGTAGTTTGAGGACTACCGATGTAGGCCGTTGGGGACAATTCATGTGTTACCAGAGCCTAGGCGGTGAGGGGACAGTTGTCCAGTTCCAAGCCGCCTTGATAGGCGGGCGCTGGGGTTACGTCCCTATGTGGACACAGGGAACCCAGCTGTTGAGAGGCCGTGGCACAGGCCCACTCTGGGGCCCACGGGTTCTGAGAGCTGACTGGACACTGCCCAGGCAGTGGGACTTCCTTTTTGGAAGCACAGCCTCTCCTGGGATCTGGCTGGAGGCAGGACTCCCAATATACAACTTGCATTTCTCCTTCCTCATGAAACTAAAATTAAAAAAAAAAAAGAAAAAAGAAAGTAAAAGTAGTAGTCAGAAGAAGCTTGGTAGACTCTTCTGGCCAGAGCCTTGCTTCTGGCATTCTGATGGGGATGGGGCAGGTGGTGGTGGTGGGGAGATCATTTACAAGGCCCCCCCAGAAATCCAGATATTGGCATTCAGAAGAACCAATCCTGGGTCTATCAGGGGACAGATGAGCCGCCCGAGCTCAGTAATTAGGAGTGGGGGCCTTTGGCCCTGGCTGTGGCTGTTGGCCCCATGGGCGGATCGGCCATACTAATTAAATGGGCTGGGGTGGGGTGGCTGCACTCAGACTCCTCCAGAGAGAGGTGGCTGCCAACAGTGGTGCTTGGGGAAGGACTCAGCCGCTCAAGGGCTGTGGGCATCCATCCCAGGCTCAGGGAAGGCGGCCATGGAGACAGGCATGGCCCTGGGTGGTGGCCCTTGGTGGACTCATCCTGGAACCCCTTACTCTCCATCCTCCAGCAGCTGCCAGGGTGGCATGTGGGGTTTTTACAGAGTCTGTTCTAGTGTTTGGTGGTGGTCGAAACGATGCACAATAGGACATGCACCAGCCCCAGAGTTTCTCCACGCATGGCTCAGCAATCCTCAAGACCCTCTTCCAGGTGTGCAGGCGTTCTCATGCTCCGCAGCTCACTGTTTCTCTGCCCCCTCCCCACCCCCCCCACCCCGTGTTTCCCATGGAAGATTTCCAGTTACTACTGTCAACTGGAGCCTATCCAGATAGCTCTTCAAAATGCCCAGTCCTCCGGGCAGGCCTCCCACCTTCATCCAAACCAGGGGTCAGCAAATTTTTGAGATAGAAGAGCCACATATTGACTTTATACACACATACATATATACATTTTAGAGGCAGTTTTATTTTTATTTTTTAAAAGATCTTGTTATCAGGGACTCTTACAGCTCTTATCACAATCCATATGTCAATTGTATCAAGCAAATTTGTACATATGGTGCCATCACTATTTTCTAGACATTTGCTTTCTTTCTAAAAAATTGTTATTTTATTTGGGGCTCTTACAGCTCTTATCACAATCCATACATATATCCACTGTGTCACATCTGTACATGTGTTGTCATCATCTTCTTCAAAACATTTTCTTTGTACTTCGAGCCCTGGATATCAGCTCCTCATTTTCCCCTCTCTTCTCCACCCCCCCTCTCTCATGAACCTTTGATAGTTTATAAATCATTCTTTATTTTTTCATGTCTTACATCAACCGCTGTCTCCCTTCATCCACTTTTCTGTTGTCCATCCTCCCTGGGAGGAGGCCATACATCAATTATTGTGATTGGTTCCCCCTTACCACCTCCCCTTGCCCTCCTAGTATTGCTACTCCCCTTATGGGTCCTTAAGGGTTTATCTGTCCTGGACTCCCTGTGTTGCGAGCTCTTATCTGTACCAGTGTACATGCTCTGCTTTGGTGAGATTTGTAAGATAGAATTGAAGTCATATAATGGTGGGGGATGGAGCATTAAAGAACTAGAGGAAGGTTGTGTGCTTCATTGGTGTTATACTGCAATCTAGTGGTCCTTCTGACAGGGAAGGTCCAATTGACTATTGATGGGCTTTGGGTCTCCACTCTGCATGCCCTCCCCCTCATTCATAATGATATGGTTTTTTTGTTCTTTGATGCCTGGTACCTGATGCTGTTGTCACCTCATAATCACATAGGTTGGTGTGCTCCTAACAGGTGAACTTTATTGCTTCTCAGCTAGATGGCCGCTTGTTTAACTTCAAACCTTTAGGACTCCAGATGTGATATCTTTTGATAGCCGGGCACCATCAGCTTTCTTCACCACATTTGCTTGTGTGGGGAAGGTGAGCATCACGGGGTGCTGCGTTGGTAGAACAACATGTTCTTGAGCTGAGGGAGGACCTGAGTGGAGGCCCAGACATTGACTTTCTAGTGAGCCCTTGGTGTCTGCTCCTCTTTCCCTCCTTCCTCCCCATCCCCACCCTCATCACCCCTTGATAAATGATACATGATTATTATTTTCATATCTTACAATGACCTCTGTTTCCCCTTTGGGGGAATTAATTTAATTTATTTTAAGGATCATTTTATTGGGGCCTCTTACAGCTCTTCTGACAATCCACACAACTGTATCCAGCACATTTGTACATTTAGGAACACGTGTGAGCACCATGATCTGACTAGCAAGATAGTTTTCTTTTCATTTTCAGTTTTACTACAGAGTCACGGGTCCGCAAGGAAAGAAGCTCACGTGGTGGGTGAGCCAGTTTGCCCACCCCTGATCTGAACTGCTGTGGCATTTTCAAAATAGAGAAAAGTTCTAAAATTGCCTGTGGGGATGATGGTGCGACTGAACTTTTGAATTGTGTGCCAAGAAGACCATTGGGGAAGATGTGACTTTGGGAGAGAGAAGTGCTTTTGCTCAAAGGTGTAAGAACTATCCCAGGTCAACAGTTGGTTTCTTTGGAAGGTGGTGGTGATGGTGTGTCCATCAACATTCCACGCTTCAGGCATTGCAGGCCATTTGGAATTCCGATCTGCGTTTTCCTCCTGTTTGGGTCAGGATGCTCGGTAAATCCAGGGGTGAAGGAGGAGAAACACGAGGTGCAGCGTGGTGCTGGCATATGCGGCCTGGTGCAGCGCACATCCTGGAGGCCCCGTGCTTCAGTTCTTGGCCATTTTCTCAAAGGGTAGTGGCTCGAACTCTCCATTGCTCTGCTTCTGTAGCGCTTACAGCCATGGGCACCCAGTGGGGCCGTCCCACGCAGTTCTGTAGGGTTTCAATGAACCAGAACTGGTCCCTTGGTCACAGGTACAGGGCACCCAAGGTCACACTGGGAGCCCAAGGCAGGCACCTGTTCCCGCTCTGAGCGCCACCAGGTAAGATACCTGCCTCGGCACCTTCATACTTCACTGACCTGTCAGCAGTCCAGCTCCTGCTTCAGGGGGTTACCAGGGTTCCTGTGTCTGGAGTTCTGATTGGCCGGGACCGAGTCCCATGGGAGGGAACACACGGAGATGTGCTGGCTCAGCCGTGCACACAGCAGAGATGGCGGAGGAAAGCCCTCGCCGTGGTCCGCGGCCCCGTGTTTGAGGAGGACTATGCTGAGGGAGAGGTTCCTGCTTGGGCTTCCTGAGGTTCAGACCTTCTTTCCAGGCACCTCCAGGTAAACCTTTTGATGAACCGCTGAGAGGATCAAACCCCAGGGACTCAGAAGCTCAACTGCTGCCCTGCCACTTCTCAACCCCACTGCCGTGGATCCCTGAGTAGGGCTCCCGAGAGTTGTGTCTTCCTGGGAGCAGCCAGGCTCTTCTTTCTCCAGAGGAGCAGCTGGTTGGTTTGAACCACCGACTTTGTAGTTAGCAGCCCATAGCCTAACTGCCAGGGCTTCTTCTTTTCTAAAATAAATCATTTTATTGGGGGCCCCTAAACTCTTGTCATGATCAATACATACATCAATTGTATGCAGACCACATTTGCACACGTATTACCATCATCATTCTTGAAACATCCTCCTTGTACCTAGGCTCCCGGTACCAGCTCCCCATATTTCCCTTCCCTCCCCAACCTCCCTCCCCCATGAACCCTTAACAATTCACAAACTGTCATTATTTTGTCATTGTACACTGTCTGATGTCTCCCTTCACCCACTTCCCTGTTGTCTGTACCCCAAAGAGGAGGTCATATGTAGATCCCTGCTATAAGTTCCCCCTTCCTATCCCACCTTCCCTCCACCCTCCCAGTATCACCACTCTCACCACTGGTCCTGAAAGGATCATCTGTCCTGAATTGTCCCTGTTTCTGGCGCCACTGTACATCCCTTGGTCTAGCTGGATTGTAAGGTAGAATCGGGATCATGATAGTGGGTGGGAGGAAGTATTGAAGAACTAGAGGAAAGTTGCATATTTCATTGTTGCTATACTTTACCTTGACTGGCTCATCTCCTCCCTACAACCCCTCTGTAAGGGGCTGTCACCTTACATATCAATGGACTTTGGGTCCCCAATCTGCATTCCCTGTCATTTATAATGATATAATTTTTAGTTCTTTGTTGCCTGATACCCGATTCCGTTGACACTTCATCATTCCATAGGCTGGTGTGCTTCCTGCCAGGCCTTCTGTACCACTGAAAGACAACAAAACAAAGCAAAAACCAGACTGCACTCAAAAATATCGTGTTGTAGCCGACTGCTGTCAAGAGTGACAGTCTCAGAAACACACCTTGTCCCCCAGGGTGGCTGTGAGTCAGCATCGACTTGACGGCAGTGAGTTTGATTTTGTTTTTGAGAGCAAGCCGTCGGAGGCACACCTTCTCCTCCTCCCTGCAGCCCACTGCCTGGACATCCTTTTCCACATAGGTGATGGATAAAATACCAGCAAAACCAGTCACCAATGAGTTAATTCTGATTCATGGGTACACCGTGTATGGCAGAGAGTAGAAGGGTTCCCAGTGGTAGGCTTTCAACAGATGTTTTCCTCCCAGAAGTAGATTGCCAGACCTTTACTCTGAGGCACCCCTGGGTGGGCTCACACCCTCAACATTTCACTGCCCCCAAACCAAACAAGACTCACTGCCATGGAGTTCATTCTGATTCACAGCGACTCTATAGGGCAGGGTGGACCTGCCTCTGTGGGTTTCCCAGACTGCAACCCTGTAGCGGAGTAGAAAGCCTCATCTTTCTCCCGAGGAGTGGTTGGTAGTTTTGAATTGCAGACCTTGTGGTTAGCAGCCCAACTCATAGCCGAGTATGCACCAGGGCTCCTATGCACTCTTCAGGGACTAACAGAAAACAATAATAATAAAATGAGAGAGGAGAGGGGAGGAGAGGGGGAGGAGAAGCGAGGAAGGAGGAGAAGAAAAAGAAGACGCATCAGCAAGAAACCCTGGCTAAATAGTTATGATTAAGCATAACATTTAGCTTTGAGTTTCCTGGCAGTCCAGGCAAAAAGGGAAACTCTTGAGTTAAGTCTCTTGTCATGTGAATCAGCAGATGATCCAGAGGGAGGGAGAAATGAGTTCACACCAGGCACTTGCTGAGCAAGTTCTTGTATAAAAGGCATCAGGAAAGCATTAGAGGCTCCCTCAGGTGTGGAAAGCATTCCCCCCACCCCTTCCCCCTGAACACATATGCTGTCCTGAGAGGGGGCTCAGAAATAGAGAAACCCATTCTCATCCCACTCAGGTGGAGGGGTGGTGGAGAGAAACCAGGACTGCAGTGTCACAGGGCGTGCTGAGTTCTGGGTCTGAGTCTTGCTGGGGGAGGTACGATGGAAGAGGGTTGGTTTTGCAGAGAAGACATCGGGACCAAGCCTTGAAGGATGAGTTGGCTTGGCCAGGTGAAGACATGTAGAGACAAGGGGGCAGGGATGGAGCATCCAGCCAGTTGGCAGAAGGAAAGCCTGGTGCATTGGAGAGTTTGCAAGCCTTGGAGGGGCAAGAGATGACACCGGGGATGGGGGTGAGGGGCAGGCAGAAAGTGTAGCAGCACTCTGGCTGGCCACTGGGCCCCGAAGGCAGGTGGCAATGGGAGGGGGGAAATATAAATCCCCACCCGGGCAGCAACACAGTCTGCCTGTGTTTAGAAGATGAGGGGTCCCCCTGAGGTGGACCCCACTCTCCGCGCACCCTACACCTCTCAGCTCTGAGGCCAAGTACTTTGGAAACACTGCAGCCGGGACTGACATCAATTATGCTGAAAGGGGGAAAATTAATTAAAAGTTTTCGAAGGGTTCTATGCGGCATTCTTCCCTCTTTCCCTGTTATCAGCAGCACTGCTTTTTCTTCTGGCCAGGAGTTATTACAGTGTAACATTTTCATGTTGCTTGTAGGGTAATTATGTCAAATATATGGGGGCTGATAAGCGGCAGTTTGTATTATTCTGTGATTAATCTCCATACATTCTGGCATTTCAATCTGGCCTCAGAAGACTCAGCTTGCTCAACTCTGATGTGGGGGGAGAGAGAATGAGAGCGAGTGAGAGAGAGAGAGAGAGAGAGAGAGAGAGAGAGAGAGAGAAAGGAGCGAGCGAGGAGGATCCAGGGGAGCCCGATGAAGGCGATTCTGCCCTGAAATATCTCAGTTTCCCATCAGTACCACCCACTCCAACTCTACCCCGGCCTTCCCGAGGGACCCCCAGCGTTTCTGAGAGTGTGGTCTATGGTTGTGGTGCTTGCTAAGAAACCCTGGTGGCAAAATGGCTAAGTGCTTGATCGTTAGATGAAAGGCTGGCATTGTGAACCTGTGCCGAGACGCTGCGGAAGAAAAGACCTGGCTAGACCCTCTGGGGGCAGGTCTACTCACTCCCTTTTACCTGGTCACAATGAGGCGGAGCTGACCGGACGCACACAGCAGCAACAGGCTGCTGTGAGAATGATCCACCCCGGCCCCATCCCCCTTTCCCACCCGGAGCCTGGGCAATCAGCTTTGGTCAGGCCCTGGCCCAGGGATCAAGGAATTATGCATTGGGCTGCTCATCACAAGGTCAGTAGTTCAAAGCCACCAGCTGCTTTGCAGGAGAAAAACAGGGCATTCCACAACCTTAAAGCGTGGCAGTCTCAGAAACTCATAGGGGGCATTTGTACCCAGCCCTCTAGGGCCACTGGGGGCTGGCATCCACCCTGTGGCAGTGAGTTTGGTTTTTGGTTCAGAAATTGGCCCCAGAAGACTCCACTTGCTTTCAGCCACCCCCACAAATCATTCTTGGCACTCTGAGTCCGAGCACGGCTGCCCCAGGTCTCGGGGAGAGGGTCTGACCCTTTGCTGGCCCCTGTAGGAATGCGAAGATGTCCCACGGGGGCCATGAAGGGGATGAGCTGACTGGGGACAAAAGCCAGCTCTGGGTGATCAAAGCCATCCCGGTACGGGGCAAATGGCTCATGTGGCTAGCTCCTAGAGGACAGATGGGCGGTTCAAGTCCACCCACAGGAACCTCGGAAGAAAAGTCCTGGCTGACCTGTCTTTGTTGTTAGGGCCATCGAGTCGGTCCCCACCCATAGTGACCCCGTGCACAACAGAAGGACACCCTGCCCACTCCTGCGTCCGTTGTGGCAGCCACGGTGCCAGTCCATCTCATTGAGGGCCGCCACTGGAAACCCTTTGGCCCACAGTTCCTGGGGGGAATCCAGTGTGATGGGCGGTGGGGGTCAGGGGATGATGAAGGGAGAGAGGGTAACATCCTCCTCTCTGGATTTCCTTTAGCACCTGGGACAGGCAGAGCGGCTCATGGATGCGCAGGAGGAGGTCACAGTTCTTGAAAGACTGTACAAGGGGAGGCACAATTCCAGAAGGGGCTCTGGACAAAGATGCAGCCACAGACCTTACCGGTACACAGGGCAGAGTGGAGGAAATAGAGTGGAAGAGAGGGGAAGCGCCCTGGTTTTGGGGCTCTTTGGTCAAGGGACTCAGGCAGGGACGGGGAAAGCAGACAATTTCTTTGGCTTGGACAATGCCACTGTTGTTGGACGCCACCGCATTGGTTCAGACGCACAAACACCACCTGGTCCTGGGTTGTCCTCACAACTGCTCTTATGTAGCCATAGGTCAGTCCATCTCTCTCGGACAGCCTTCCTCTCATTCGCTGGTCCCCTGCTTTCCCGAGCGTGATGTCCTTCTCCAGGGACTGGTCTCCCCTGATCTAAAGTACGTGAGATGACATCTCACCATCTTTGCTTCTAAGGAGCTTTCTGGCTGTGTCTCTCCCCGGGCAGATGTGCCTGTCCTTCTGCCAGTCCATGGTTCCATCAGTATTCTTGGCCAGCACCATCACTCCAAAGCACCGGTTCTCTGGGTTTCCTGCAGTTCCTATTGCATTTCAACTGGATGCCCATGACGCTTCAGAGGTGTCCTGCAGGAAGTTGCCCATCTTATGTAGGAGCCACGAGAAGTCAAGTCCACGCTGGCCCGCCGTTCCGTGTCTTTCCAGCTCACCTCTCCTGTGGCCACACTCCCTGTGGCCTTTTGGGTCCTGCCCAGCCCAGAAGTGGCCCAGTTCCAATGTGGCAGGAAGCCTGCCTCTGAGGCACTCGGGCAACCTCTGAGCAACCCCAGCACTGACAGGCAGGAAGTGCATTGGCCCATGTTGTGTTCTCTCTGGCCTCTGATTTATTGATGCGGAGCCCGGGATTTTCATTAAAACAGGCCGCCATTCCTCGCTCATTTGTCACGTTTTTTAATTTATACTTTAAAACATTAATAATACCAACCCGATTCATTATTTTGGAAGCGTTCAATATATTTAAGACGCGGATCTGCTAGGTTAGGGCTTTCAGGTATGGGAGAGGGACTGTTTGGTCCAGGCGAGACACATCCCCTGGCGACACTGTGACCGAATCGTGACCTTGAGCCTGGAGGTCAGTGGAAGGGTCTCTTCTCTCGCTCTCTCTTTTTTTTTTTTTGTGGGCATCACTGCCTCTGGTGGTCGTGGGCACTACGCAGCTGCCGCTGGATTTGAACCGCCAAGCCCGCAGGCTGCAGTTCCGCACTCAACTACTCACGCCACCGGGGCTCAGCCCGGGTCTCTTCTCTCTTAACTGCCATCGTTCACGAAGTACTGCCCCTCTCCCCAGCCTGAGGGGGTGTCCCGCATCTCTTGGTGTGTGTCTGTGGCCCGTTGTTATTCTCAGGTGCCGTCCAGTCGGTTCTGACCCACCGTCACCTGTGGACGACAGAAGGAAACACCACCTGTCCGCATCTTCCTCACCATTGCCCCTATGTCCCCGCCCATGGTTGCAGCCACCGTGCCCATCTGTCATGTGGGGGTCTTCCTTTTTCCACGGCCCCCCCCCCCCCCACCCCATGGTACCAAGCATGACACCCTTCTCCAGGGACTGGTCTCTCCTGACCATGTGTCATCCTTGCTTCTAAAAAGCATGCCGTGGGCCTGGCACTACTTATAATGTACCCCCCCCTCCCCAAGCTGAGTAGGAATAGTGCATGCTGGGATACTGACCTTGCATGCTGGGGACCCGGTTATACTCCGGAGCAGCACGGTTCATGCACAGCTCCCACTCATCTGTCAGGGAGGCTGCATCTGCTAGGGTACACAACAGGTCTCGAGGGCTTCCGGAACAATCACGAAGTTAGGAAGAAAGGCCTGGATATCAACTACTGAAAACCAGCCAGCCAGACCCCTGTGGATTACAACGGTCTGATTTGCACCTGGTCCTGGGGAGGGCGCAGGACCGGACAGCATTTTGTTCTGTGTGTACGTCGGGGACCTGACTGGACAGCAGCGACCAGGAATACCTGGGCATAGGTGCACAGGCACAGGTGAGATACAGGAGGCGTCCAGCGCGTGTTTGTTTATTCATCTGGTTTGACACCCCAAGAGAAAGTTTTTAATCGATACAGTCTGATGGCTTATAACTCAGCAGGTCGAGTTGGGTATAGAATGATCCACCTTTCTCCGGCCTCTGGTTCTTGCTTATGGATCCTCCCCTGATCAATCAATTATCAATCCTGGGCATCGCCCTCCGCAGCAAACCCGTGACTCCACACTCCCTGCTGCTGCCTGCTCTTTGGCACAAATGTGGGAGAGTCAAGAGTGCTCTTGCTGTGCATTTTCATGCAGAGCTTGGAGATTGTTCCATATTGGTTCATAAAAACCTCGCTCGCTCTCTCTGTCTTTGCAGCTGCCTCTTTTTTTTTTATGGCAGCATGGATGGCAATGGTGACTTATGAACCATAAATCGATACAATGAAAAACGTCTGCACGTCTCTGTTGTCACAGAAAGGCATTCCCAGCAGAGAATAAAAGGACCGGAAAGCCATCTTGGAGTCCAGCAAGGGGATAAATCATCTTCATGTAAGATTGAAGTTGGAGGCACAGAGAAAGAGCTGTCTGAATTGGGGCCCTGGCATCTGTCAGTCAGTCGTGCTCGGTGGCGTGGGTGTTGCTCAGGCGCTGGAGGCTGCGTCACCATTACTTCAAAGAGCCAGCACGCTCATCTGGCAGACAGCTTCCTGCAGAGCTTCCAGACCGGGACGAGGAGGAAAGGCCTGATGACCTACTTCTGAACATTAGTCAGTGAGCACTTTATGCATCAAAAGAGAGCCTGGTTCAATTCACTTGCTGAGGACATGTCTCTGGAGGGAACAGTGACTATAAGAGGACTTCCTGATCAGTAACGAGGACCAGGGGTGGTATGATGGGATGAAGTGGGGCCGGGGCTTTGAAGGTGGGCTTGCACAGGCTGAGGTCTGGGCAGACCTGGGCAGTGCTTTGTTCTGTTGTACGTGGGGCCCATCAGGCCGACGTGAATGGGAGCGGACTCACTGCCAACCACCCACGCTCCTGTCCCCAAGAGCCGAGGAGAGCATTTGTGATAGCCTCAAGGAGGTGGGTTGATTCTGAGTTTTGACTTTACCTTTTCAAAGGCTGAGAGGATGCCAGCAGCATCCTTATAGACAGAGCAAGGGAAGTGGCCCAAGGACCCCGGCTAGGGATGCAGAAAGCAGGAGGTGAAAGACGGCCTCAGGTTCTGGTCTCGGTGGCCTTCGATGCCAGAAAATCTCCTGTCCAAACACAAATGGACCAGACTGGCACTGTCACAGGGCTCTTCCTGATTTGTCTCAAAAGTTCACCTGCGGACTCCATGGCTTTAGCTGATGTCAGCCATAAACTAGTTGCAACTCTCCCCGGCCCTAGTTGGCACTTGCCAGAGCGTGGAGATCTGGCCTGCATCTGGGCACTTCCCTGGATGGTGCATAAGTGTGCGTGAGCCTCCAGGAACCATCTGGAGAATGTGCCCTGCACGGGGAGTAGAACCTGAACATTTAAGGCTAGAGAGAGGAGTTGGCCCGTGCCCCTTGACCCGTGCCTGGTGGCCACAGGAGATCCTTGGCTTGCAGACAAGTGTCACCAGCCCATCTCTGTCCCCCCCATGCCTCTGAACCTGCTGTAAAGATACCAGTCACACAGGACCAGGACTCTCCTCGCCAGCATGACCTCATGCTAGCCTAAGCCATCATCTCTTCAAATGGGGTTCAACTTTAAACACCGGGGTTGGACTTCAGCCGACCCTTTGGGACACCACAATTCAACTCATAACCCCAAACCTAACCCGTTGTCGACTTGATTCCAGCCCTAGCAAACTCACAGCCACTGTGTTGAGGCTGACTCACGTGACCCTACAGGACAGGGCAGAACTGCCCCTGTGGGTTTCCAAGACCCATAGCTCTTTATGGGAGTAGAAAGCCTCCTCTGTCTTTCATGGGACTGGCCGGTGGGTTGGCAGCCCAAGTGGCAACCCCTGCATCGCCACTGCCCCTCTAGCAGCCCCGAGAGCAGGGGTTCTCAATCTGTGGGTCGTGACTCCTTTGGGGGTTGAACGACTGTGTCAGTCAAGGTAGACTAGAGGAACAAATTCAAGGACACACATACAGATATAAGGAAAGGGTTTATATACAAAAGGAGTGTGACACTAAGAAGGCATCCCAATCCAGTCCAGTACGAAGTCATAAATCCGATATTAACCCATATGCTCGAAATCAGTCTACAAAGTCTCCTTCCGACTCACGAAGTCACAGGTCAGTGGGTGCAGAATTCTGGCGCTGGCAGGGGTCTCCCCATGGCTCCTCACTTCCAGGGCTCAGGGTCCATCAACAGCATGCCACTCCAGCTTCAGAGGTCTGGCTCCATCAGGGCAAAACCAGTTTCTCAGATGCTGCCATCTTGTCTTTCTCGTGACTCATTGCCTCTGAGACTAACTCCCTACAACTGGGGAAGATAGCTTCTCATCTTGACGAGGGAAATATCGCGAGCTTTCCCAGAAGTCTCAAGAGAAAGCCATGCCCACACAGAGGCCTCATTGGCTACTCAATGGGGCCAGACTCCACCCCCACACCTCAATCATAAAATTAACATAAGCGCATGACTGCCACAATGACCCTTTCACAGGGGTCATCTGATTCATAATGATGAAGTAGCAATGAAAATAATTTTATGCTTGGGGGGGTCACCACCACATGAGGAACTGTATGAAAGGCCTTAGGAAGGTTGAGAATCACTGACCTAGAGGACAGACTTTCAAGCCTGTAAGTGTGCAGGCAGCAGACTGCACACCTTTCTCCGCAGGAGCCACTGGCGAGTTGAAGCCAGGCCAGCACTCTGTGGCCACTGGGCCAGCAGATATCTTTCCGTCCATAATAGGACCTGCACCGAGCTTAACCGAGAGCCTACTGATGGTGAAGTTAGCTGTCTGCAAATTATTTTAAGCCTGTAGCAGGTGATCTGGTCTGCACCCATCATCATTATAGGCCTCCTGCCACTGTCCCGTGGGGAGAGGGGACTCCGTGAGGCAGAGGCCTGGACTCAGGGCAAGGCCAGCCCCTTCATCCTGCTTGCATCTTTGTGCGTTTCCGTGCAGCAAGGGTGCATGGATCGGGAGTGGCAGGGGTCTGAGAACAAACAGGAGAGCCAGGCTGGGCTCCAACCTCAGCCCTTCTTGATCTCAGTTTTGGACCCTTCTCTAACACCCCATCAGCACCCCACAAGAAGCATGTGCATGAGAGAGGGCCCTGCCCGTCTCCCAGTCCCTTGGCCTTGAGTGCCTGGAGAGGAAATTCTGCAGTCCATGGAAGGAGGAGGAGGAGGAGGAGGAGGAAAAGGAGGAGGAGGAGGAGGAAGAGGAGGAAGAAGAAGAATCTGGCTAACCCGGCATTTGTCCCCAAACTTAGGCGCGCAACGCCTGCACTCTGCAAGTCTTTTTTCCCCCCTTCTTCTTTGACAAATGATATATTCCATTTATTTCCCATGATCTCCTCGCATTATTTCAATATTATTAATACTCGGCAAATATATTAAAAAAGTAATAAACTGGCAATTATGATTGTGCTAGGGACCCCAAACTGCAATTATTCATTACATTTCAATTATTAACTGCACTTCAGATGTCTTTCAGCAAAGATTACCAAAAGGAGAGGGGGTGGGGGAAGGGCCTGATGAAGCGCTGCCTTGTATTCCCAGCCTCTGCGTCTCCCTGGGAGCTATCTGCTCTGTCTCACAGCCAGGGAAAAGGCAAACCCCCACCCAAACCGTGCCCCCTGCGTCAGCAGTCGCCTCCCACGCCTTCTCTTCACAAAGCGCAGTCACAGGCGGGCCCTGGGACCCGGTCCACGCAGCATCTTACTAGCTCGCTGGGCTGTGGTGGCCTCACCATGCCGTGACTGCAGTTTTATCACCTTGTGGTTGGTTCCAGTGAAACTTCTGGAGGAAGGCAGAGTAGGAAGAAAGACCTGGCAGTCGGTTTCTGAAAACCAGCCAGTGGACACCTGGTGGAGGACCACAGGATGCTGCCCAGCGTGGTGCTCTGAGATGTGCTTCTGGGTTGGGGCATTCAGTACACCCAGGGGCTGCCACAGTGGACTTGGACATACTGGCAACCATGACAATGTCCCTGGATGGGACAGAACTATGCTGGGCTGCCCATTGGGTCTCTGGGACACCTAGGTGACCCCAAGGCGACCAACAATAACTGCATTTTACTTCAAAACATCTCTGAGGAGCTATGAACACCCTGGCTTCAACCCGATTCCTCGAGAGACCCCGCAGGGCAGAACAGAGCTGCCCTGCAGGATTTATGGAAGTAGATGGCCACAGTTGTCTCCAAAGAGAGACCTGTGCTTAACCTCTGCACCACCAGGGCTCCTCTTACTGAGGTCTGCTGGTCCAGGCCAGGCCCCCACGAGGTTCAGGGATTCAGCAGAGTGGGCAGCTAGGCGGTGAGACGGTCCCCTCCTCCATGTCACACTCGCCCCATTCTGAGACCCCCAACAGATCCTGATCCCAAAGGGGCCCTTGGGTCCCTGAGGAGGTCGCTGAACCTGCATGTGGCCCCATGCTGCCTTCCCCAGGGCTCCCAGGAGCCGTGATGGTCCTGACCCCGCTCAGGGTGGTCACTCACATCTCCACAGCCATGCTCTAGTCAGACCACACGCACAACAGGGACAGGGAGGGCACGGAGTGGGTTGAACCCCCTATGGGGGTTCTAGCTGCTATCCTTCTGGGTACCCTCCTGTTTGGAAACAGGGGTTTCCTTGTCATGCTAATTTGATACTAGGGTGGGTTTCAAAATGAAATCACTTCTGTGTTACAGCAAGTGGGAGACCAGACTGTGAGATATACACCTGCACAGGAGGAAGACAGACACCATGAACCCAAAATGCCTGGGGTGGTTCTCTACCGGCAAGAAATGCACATGGCCAAAGCTCTGATTACTTGCACATGTCAAGGATGCCACCTCGTCGATTGGATCCACAATCCATGCTCAAGGAAGCAGCAGTTGAGAGGTCCCCAGATGCTGCATCCGATCTCTTTAGAGTTTTGAAAAGCAAGGATGTTGCTTTGAGGACTAAGGTGAGCCTGACCCAAGCTGTGGTCTTTTCCATTTTCCAAATCATGGCCTTTTCCTCATACACCTGTGAAAGCTGGACATTGAATAAGGAAAGACCGGAGAAGAATCAACACGTTTGAATTGTGACGCTGGCAAAGAATATTGAAAATATGATGGACAGCTAAAAGGACAGACATGTCTTGGAAGAAGTATAGCCAGAGTACTCCTTTGAGACAAGACTTTGTCTTACATATTGTGAACATATGGGGAGGGGTGGTATCCCCCAAAAAAACTGAGGGAGGGAAAAAGAGGAGCTGATATCAAGGGCCCAAGTAGAAAGAAAATGTTTTGAAAATGTTGGTGGCATATGTACAAATGTGCTTGATACATTTGATGTGTGGATTGTGATAAGAGCTGAAAGGGCCCCAAAAATGATTTGTAAAAGCAAAACAAAACTGGATAGTTCCCCTGTAGAGGTGAGAGACTATAGACTCAGTGCCTTGGAGATGCTCTACTGACATGACTGCATACTGATAGACCCTAAGCCCGGAAACTGGAGAAGCTACATGGGTTTTCCCTGATGGAACCAGTCCTCTGGGGCCAGAGAAGCCACGTGGAGACTCCTGCCAGTGCTGAGATGCTTGGGAGGCCACAGGGAGACCCCTGTCAGTGTTGAGAGGCTTCAACCATCAGTGGATACACAAGACTCTGTACCCACTGGCCTGTGATTGTCCTGGCATCATTGTGTGTGCTTTGTGAGTCTGAGGATTGCTTTGTGATTGTGGATTGGTGTCAGATGTGTGGGCTGGTGTCAGACTTATGGACTTGAACTAGACTGGGTTGGGATCCTTTCTCAATGTTCCATTCTTCTTGTATATAAACCTCTCCTTTATAAAAAAACAAAGAACAAAACAAAGCAAAACAAAACAAAACAAAAATCAAACCAGAAAAAAGTGCTGCTGGCGGAACTTTCTTAGTGCAGGTTTTCCTTGCCAGGCCGGAATCAAACAACTCACTCCAAGTGAAGTGGCTACCTGGGAAAGTTCTCTTTGGTCATAGTGACTATTTTTCATGAATGCAATTTTTCTGGAACCTCATTTTTTGTGATGGCTGATTTAAGAGAACAGCATGTGGCTGTTAATTTTTGTTTCCTGCTCCAGAAAACTGCTGCAGAAACGGTTTTGATGTTGAACACAGCTTACGAGGACAGCACTATGGGAAAAACTCAAGTGTTTAAGTGGATTTCTCATTTTGAAAAAAGGCAAAATATCTATTGATTACAAACCTTGTTCTGGATGTCCGTCAACTTTCAGAACAGACAAAAACATCAACTCTTAGTGTATTTGAAGTTTGTTCCCCCAGGTCAGACTGTTAATCAAACTTTCTGTTTAGAGACTGAAAAGACAGTGTAATGGGGTGACAAAGGCCTGATTTGTGGCAGATGGCGTTCTGGTTTTGCCATCATGATAATACACCTGCTCATGCAGCCATCTCCATGTGCCAGTTTTTGGTGAAAAAAACAACCAAAAAACCCCCAAACCCAGCATGCTTCTGCGCCCCCCCCCCCCCCCGCCCCAACCTCACTCACCGGGCCTTCACTCAGTACGACTTCTTTCTGTTTCTGTGAAGGAAGAGAGATCTGAAAGAACAGTGATTTGAGGATATGGCAGAGGTGAAGAAAAACAAACAAACAAACAAACAAATGAGGGAGGTGCTATCAGCCATCCAAACAGATGAACTTGAAAATGCTTGCAAGAATGGAATTGCAGAGAGTACTTTGAAGGCAATAAGGTCGTTTTGTTAAATAAAATAAAATAAATTTAAATACATAATTTTTGGTGAAAAAATAAAAAATACAAAATCCTCTCATGCTGTCAGGAGAGCCCAGTCCGTGGAGAAGGACATCATGCCTGGCAAAGTAGAGGGGCAGCGACAAAGAGGAAGGCCCTCAAGGAGATGGATGGACACGGGAGCTACAGCCATGACCTCAAGCACAGGAGCGTCGAGAGGATGGACAACGTGGGATTGGCAGTGTTTCATTCTCTTGGGCACAGGGCCACTATGAACTGGAACCAACTCGATGTCACTTAAAAGCAACAACAACACCCACCCGCCCCAGAGCTGTGAGAAAACAAATCCCTTGTCACACCTCGTAGCTTCTGTGTGACAGCAACACTCAGGTGACCAAGACAGCCTTATGAACTCCATGTTTGCCACACACCAAGCACAGCACCCCACAGATTATACAATCTGTGGCCCCGAGTTCTTTCCTCAACCCCATGAAGTGCCTCTTGGTGCTGCTGATGTCTGTAGACTGACTCATGGTGATCTTGTGTAGGATAGGGTGAAAGGTCAATCACTGTGGCGATGGCACCAGTCCATCCTGTGAAGGATCATGCCCATGTCTTTGGAGACCGAGAGAAGAAACAACGTGTGCAACCTACGTTAACAACCACTGCCTCAACCACCTTATCCGCTGTTGCCTCTACCTCCAATTCCCCTACTAAATCTTTCAGCACGGTACCCATGGCGTTAGGCCGGGTTCTCTAGAGAAGAAAGATCAGTGAGATCCTCTATCGCTATATCAGACTGGAGGAATCTGCATATTGCTACCCTGCTTGCTGGAAGGACTTGAAGCACTTGCTGATGTGTGGCTTACAACTCATTGTAAAACAACAAAGCAAAACAAAAATCCTCACAGCTATACGAATAGGCAACATTGTGGTGAATGGAGCCGAGATTGAAGTTGTCCAGAATTTTCAACTATCAATGCTCATGAAAACAGCAGTCAAGATGTGAAAGGACACATCACATCGTGTAAATCTGCTGCATAAGACCTCTTTAAGGTATTGAAAAGCCAGGATCTTACTTTGAGGACTAAGACGCTCCTGATTCTGGCCAGTATTTTCAATCACCTCCTGTGCATATCAAAGTTGGACATCGAAACAGGAAGACTGAAGAAGGATTGATGCATTTGAAGGATGGTGCTGGGGAAGAATATTGAAAATGTCACGGACTGCCAAAAGAACAGGCTGATGTTTCTTGGAAAGAAGCCCAGCCAGAATGCTGCTTAGAGCCAAGGAGGGCATGACTTCATCTCACATCCTTTAGACATGGGATCAGGAGAGATCAGTTCCTGGAGAAGGACATCATGCTTGGTAAGGTGCAGGGACAGCTAAAAAGGGAATGCCTTAGATGAGATGGATTGATTGAGTGCTACAAAAATGGGCTCCAACAATTGTGAGGATGAGGCAGGCAGTGTTTCCTTATGTTGTATGTTGGTGGATATGGGTCAGAACTGACTCAATGACAGCTGGCAGCAAGCTTTCTGTAGTGATATAGAGAAGATGGCTCACATGGTTGCAGCAGCAGCAAAGTCCAAACCCAGGCAGGATCCTAGGCCGTGGGTCAGGTGTTAGGCTGGAGGCTTCTCCCGACTCACGGAGCTGTGGGGGCTGACAATCAGGAGGGAGAGTGTAGCCCGGTGGCTGCAGAGGAGGGGGGAATCTCAGGTCTGCAGTCCAGGTTTGTGTCTGGAGGGGTGAAGACTATAAGGTCAGCAGGTCGGATGACAGGTTGCTAACAACTTCCAGGATCTATAAGCAAGATGACAGGCCACTGACTCAAGTCCAAAGAACCAGAGGCTGGTGAGCCAGATGCAGGATCCAGACCTAGCAAAAAGCCAACAAGTTTTCCCACGATGTCCACTTATATTGGAAGCAGGTCACACCCCTGAGGCAGTCATTTGCATCAAAGCTATGCTTACAGTTAGAATGCTGCATTCCCCTGCTCTTATCCCATTAAACTCACTACCACTGCATTAACACTGACTTAAAGCGATACCCCCTGTGGGTTTCTGAGACGGTGACTGTTTATAAGAGTTGAAAGCCCAGCCTTTCTCTCTTGGAGCTGCTGGTGGTTCTGAACTGCAGACCATGTTGCTCGCAGCCCAACGCCCAACCACTATACCACCAGGGGTCCTGCCTCTTTCCCCATTGTGGAGTCTGAAAATGGACTAACTGTGATTACACTGTGATAGGTCAGACCATGGGCAGGGGTGGGTGGGTGGTGATTTCTAGGCATTGGCTGCCAAACCACTGAGAATCCTGGTCCACAATGACAGAGAAGCTTAACCATAACACCCATTGTCTGCTCGGTGCACCCCCACCATTCTGGCAGTCAGCCAGAATGCTCCTTCGAGGCAGGGATGTGGAGACATTATCTCAGGTGCTTTGAGCATGGTGTCCGGGAGACAGGCCCTGGAAAAGGCCATCAAGCTTGGTGAAGTAGAGGAGCAGTGGCAGAGAGGAAGGCCTTCAATGGAGCGGTGCAGTGGCTACCTCCTGGGCCTGGAGCCCAGGAGCAGCAGCGAGGATGGTGTGGGATCATGCAGGGAATTGTTCTGTTGTGTATCAGGCTTGCTCGCCTGGAGACTGACTCAAGGGCGCTGCCACCAACCACATCCGGGTACCAAGAGATCCCGTAGCCAGAGTCTCTCTCAGGGATTTGGCTTCAGATTCACCTTCAAAGCAGCATGTGCCCTTCACCCTCCCACCGCCACCTCGTGCTTTTCCCCGTGGGATAAGTGATAGCCATAAAGGACATGAGGAATTCCATTTAAAAAAAAATAAGCAAATTGTATTAAATTTTAATGGTGGTCATTATGGGCCTAGCTTGTGTCTGGTGTTTAAGCAAGTGCTCCAGTCCCCTTTGAAGAGCTCCATTTGCATAGATTAATTGTCTGCAATTTTGTCCGGCCTAGCCTCGTCCCAGGCATCGGCACTGCAAAGCCCTGCTCCCATCTGGGCAGAGCGCGATGATGTAGCACTTTGGCCTTTAAAATATGCACAATAAATATTTTAGATTTGCTGACGAATGACTTGCTCTTGTTACAAGGATGCCGAGTTTGCAGGGACGGGGGAAGGAGGAGGAAGCTGAGCACATCTTAAAACGGGAGTTGTTTTAGATGTTTCCCCAAGAAAGGCTGGGTTTAGTGGGGGTGGTGTCCCTGATCAGAAGGTCGCCTGGGTCACCGAGGAGACACTTTCTGAGATGCCCTGTCCCACCCTTCCAAGAAGCGCACAGTAGATGCATTGAGTGAGCACCTTCTCACCAACAGTTCTGGTTCCCGGACAGCTTTTTCAGAAGTTTGAATGGCCATGTCCCAGAGCATGCTAAACCTTCCACAGGCGCCAGTTACACCGCCAGGCCCTACAAAATCCAGTCTCCCCTGCTCCTCTAATCCCTCCCCTCTGCCCAGCCTCTTACGGACACTGCTCCATACGCACACTCAGCATCTTTATGCCTCAGGGCCTTTGCACTGCTGCGGCCCTACCCAGAATGCTTGGTCTCGGGCTCATCCCATGGCCGCCTTCTTTTACTCATCTAAATCACAACTCAGGGACCCTGTCACATGTCAGAGGGGATATGCTGGGGGTGTTTCATTCAAGATAGCCCTTCATCTCAACCCCTCTCCACTCCATCACCTTGGTTTATGAGCTCTAGTCAGTACCATCTGTCAGTCTGATGGTTGGGGGAGGGAAACTCGGCCACTGGTAATTGGAATCCCAGGAGGGTCACCCATGGAGAATGGGTTTCAGAGGAGCTTCTAGAGAGAGAGAGAGAGAGAGAGAGAGAGAGAGAGAGAGAGAGAGAGAGAGAGAAGGAAGAAGGTCTAGGATGTTCACTCCCGAAGCTGTACCTGCTGCAAACCGCCTGAAGAGTTGCGGATGCTTATGTCAAGGCACCTTAGCGGATCAGTGGTGACGTGTCGGGCGGCTAACATAAGGTTGACAACTCAGACTCACCAGCCACTCTGAGGAAGACACAGGTGGCAATTGGCTTCTGGAAAGGTTGACGGACTCAGGAACTCTAGGGGACAGTTCTACTCTGCCTTGTAGGCTCCCTAAGGTCAGCAGTTCTCAACCACCAGCAGCTTCTCGGGAGAAAGATGGGGCATTCTCCTCCTATAAAGAGTTACCGTCTTAGAAGCTCCCAGGGGCAGTTCTACCCTGTCCTTTAGTGTCGCTGTGAGGCAGCCAGTTTGGTTTGGCTCATGAGAAGGAATTCACTTGAGGACGATGCCTTTTAAGCACGACTTGACCTTGGCTGCTTGGTTTGTTTACTTCTGCATGTTCTACCGGTCTCTCACCTCTGCCCACGGCTCTAAGGGAGGGACTTTCTCTAGCTGGTTCATCACTGTGCAGAGGGTCCAGAATGTAGCTCGTCCTGTTTCCAGCGCTCGGAATGTGCGTGTCGATCGGATGAGTGGTTCTTCCTGAAGCACTGTTGCTGTGCAGGCTGGCTGATGCACTGAGATGGCGCTCGAGAAAGCACCTGGGAATGCTCTTGCCCTGCCAGTGAGGGCTTCGGTCTCTGACCCAGGAGTGTGGCTAAACCAGGTCTGGATGCTGGGCATGCTGAGACAGGAGTGGACCAGTGTCCAATGTCAGTCCAGCATGGGTGTCCTGGCTCCGGGTCATTGAGGTCTTAGGTAGAGACCATGGCACTGCCATCTACTGCCTTCGTGAACGATGCTGCTATGTAGCAGCAATACCACAAGGGGGGGAGACTTCACAAACAGAAATGATTTTTCTCACAGATTCGGAGGCCGACCCAACCACTCCTGTCTAGTTGACTCTGACTCGTGGCAATCCTCCAGAGCAGAGCTAAGGAGGGCTCCTGATGGTGCAGGCCTTCTGAAAGCAGAGGGCTTTGTTTTCCTCCCGGGGACGAGCTGGTGAGTTTGAGGCACTGATCACAGTCCTTAATCTGGAGGCCAGACATCTACATTCAGGCCTCTGACTCTAGGGCAAGGCTTCTCTCTGCCAGCTCTTCAGCTTCTGTTTCCTGATTCCTTGGAGCTCTCTATGTGGCTTGATCTCTCTCCTCCTCTCCTCCCTCTGCATCCTAGCCTGCTTGTCCCCTCTATCTCACAAATACAAGAGAATGACTCAGAACACACCCATCTCAGGGCCATTAGATTTTGACTCATAGTGACTGTGTTGGGGAGGGTTGTCTAGAGAAGCAAATCCAGTGACACTTAACTATGTATAAGGAACAGTGTTGGCTCACAAGAAGGAATTCACTTGATGTCAACGACCAAGAAGTCATTATATATCAAGAAAGCATCCCAGTCCATCCAGTTCAAGTCCACAAGCCCAATGGGTGTCCATAAGTCCCTCTTTAGACTTGTGCAGCTGCAGGCTGGTGATGCAGAAAGGGGAAGCCAGAAGCAGGAAGATCACAGGCCCGTGGGAGCAGAATCACTTGGCTCCAAGGTTGGTGGGAGTGTGGAAGGGAGCTGCCAGCTCGCAGGGTTGGGTGGCCCCATGGGGGGGGCCCTCTCATGGCAGCAGACATGGGGTTCCATTGAAGCCTCAGTGACGAGGAGGGAAAGGGACAAAGAGAGGGGGCATTTCCCAGAATCCCTCACTCATATGAAAGACTACACTTCCGGGAAGGTGTTATCAAGTTACCACTTGATTACAGGTCTGACTCTCCCCCTCTCCCTGGAGTGTCTAGTTCACATAAAATCATCCAGTGACTCCATAGGACAGGGTAGAACTGCCCCCGTGGGTTTCTGAAACCGTAACTCTTTACGGGAGTAGGACACCTCTTCTTTCTTCCTGAGAGTGGCTGGTGGTTTTGAACTGCTGACCTGGTGGTGAATAGCCTAATGGGTAACTTGCTACTGGGTTCTTTTGTCTCAAAACGTACCCCCCACTAATCTTTCCTCATTACATAACCAAGATTACCCTCTCCCAAATAGGATTATAATCCCAGGCATAGAAGTTAGGGTTATCAGTACATAGTTTTAGGTGACAATAGTTGTGATAACTACATAATCTCAGGTCAATTTAAGGGTATTAAGAGTGAAGGGGTAGTGGCAGCTGGTAGAATAGTGGTGATTCTTTGGAGGGTGTGGCGGTCATGTATTCCTGATGTCAATTTCATGATTGGGATGTAGGGGTGGAGTCCAGCCTGTTAATCTGAAGATAGCCAATGAGTAGTCAATGAGGCCTCTGTGTGGGCACGGCTTTCTCCTGAGAATTCTGGGAAGTCTCGCAGTATTTCCCAATTGGAGAAGAGAAACTTGACTCTCAGTCTCTGAGATGACGAACTCCTGACAAGATGAGATGACAGCGTGCTGATCAATCCTGATTCCTGGAGAATGGAGGAGCTGGAAGAGAAGCCACATGGGCTTGCCCTGATGGAACCAGACCTCTGGGGCCAGGGAAGCCAAGGAGAGACCTCTGCCAGCGCTGAGATGCTTCTACTGCCAATGGACACTGCTGATGGACCCTGAGCCCTGGAAATGATGAGCTATGGGGAGACCTCTGCCAGCGCCGGGATGCCTCTCCCCCAGCTGGATACACAAGACTCTGCACCCACTGGCCTGTGACTTTGTGAGTTGGCAGGAGACTTTATAGACTGGTATCAGACGTATTGGCTATTATCAGACCTTTGGGGCCAGAGAAGCCAAGGAGAGATGCCTTCCAGTGCTGAGTTGCTTCTACCACCACTGGATGCTGTTGATGGACCTTGAGCCCTGGAAACAAGGAGCCATGGGGAGATCCCTGCCAGCACCAGGACTCTGCACCCACTGGCCTGTGACTTTGTGAGTCAGAAGGAGACTTTGTAGGCTGGATTAGGACGTATGGACTAATATTGGACTTATGACTTTGGACTGGACTGGGTTGGGTTGCTTTCTCAATGCTCCATTCCTCTTGTATATAATAAACCTTACCCTTATATCCATAGGCATGTCTACAGATTTGTTTCTCTAGTCTACCTGGACTAACACAGTTAGCTTGTGATATGAAACAGAAATTGTTAGAGAGCCTATTGGTTCCAGCTTGGACATCCCTGTTACCTCACAGCAAAGAATGCCCTCCATTTCTAGTTCAGAGGAACTAAGTATTCTTCAGCCCTTTATGTTCAACATCTGGTTGATAATATTTCCCTGTGTCCTACAGATATTTCACTAGTGTTTTGTGGACGAGCCTGTCCAATGTTGCATGGTTCATTTCTTCTGAGAGCCCCCCCGGCTATTCAACTGAGGATTCTATTGATTATTACAGTGACCCTTTCATTCCTTGTTCTCCTTCGATTGCATGCCTCTTTCAGCAGGAGTTGGACTCGCAGGTAAGTTCTGGAGAGGGGGAAGGTAAAATAACCTTTTACCTGGGTGTCAGAGATCCTGTTAGCTGTTATCTTCGTGTGGCTGAATCCTTCTGTCCTGCTCATCAGGGAGAAAGGACACACGCCTTGCTCTTGATGACTATCTGAATGACTGGAAACACGGCTGTAGAAAGTGCTACTTTATTTCCTGGCTGAACCACTTCTTTTCCCAATGTCCTAAGGAGAGAGTCAGAATGGGATAAGTTATGTGTTGTGGTTTTAGGCATTAATGAATACGAGAAACTAAATGATTGAATTTTGCAATGCAAATTCTATTTTGAACACAAATTCTTCATTTCCGAATGCGAAGGACTCATAAAGAATGCCAATGGTTTATGAATTAGGCCATTAGCATGCAATTTGTGATTCAAACAGCTCACCAGCACCAAGACGTAAGTAACTGTATAAAGAAGAGTGTTGCCTGCATTTCCCAAATATTTTGGTTGGTGCATCAGAAAGTTCTAAAACTTAAAAAGTTTCTAGTGATTCCTTCTTCCCTCTCAACTTACTTTCTTTTATTCCATCTCTCCTTCCCAACCTCCCATCCCTCTGTTAGTTGAGTCCATTGCCCTTCTCCTTCCTTCTCACTCTTCTCCCTGTCCTCTTCTCCTCTTCCTCCCTGCCAGCCAACTATACTTCCCACCTGTCCTTCTCTCTTTGCTCTTTTCATTGACTGAGGACATTAATAATTCCTCTATCCCTACAACCCTGTCTTCCAGGTTAGTTTGTGAGAGTGCAAGGGTCACGACACTCACTTATTCTTGCCATATGCCCTGTTGTAGACTCAGGGGCACCGCGACCCTGTCTGAATGAAATGGAGCCAGATTTCTGGCATCCAGTATTTCTCCTGACCTGAATTCATGATCGTTGTGTAATGACTCATCTCAGATACCTTCCTGAGAGAAGGTTTTTATGGAGCAAAGGGCACTTAGGGTCTTAGCAGCCAGGTGGAATTGGAAGGAAGTGAGGGTAAGAGAGAAACTATAGGAGAAAGAAGGCTGCACCTGGGAAAAGGAATGGAAATGTCATCACGTCTCCAGCTCATTGATTGGTACAACTTGATTTCTGGCTAGCTGGGACCAGTATGTAGAATGGAATGAAATGAAACACCAATCCAGCTGGAGAAATGGGTCTTAGAATTAGAACCATCAGTCAGGGAATGGACGACCTAGTTCAGTGGTGAGCATCCCATTGCTTGTAGAGGTTCAAGTTGAGTGTGGACATGAGTTCTGAGAATTCTAGGGAACTACAAGGTTTGTAGCTCAGAGGTTGTCAATCTTGGCTGGCCAGGCTTCCTGACTTACCAATGAAATCAGGCTGGCACCTGGGATAGACTTAGGTTTTGTGGTTCCTCATTAAAAATTCCAATGTTCATATTTTGAGCAAAGATTTTAAAGAAGCATTCTGATCAAAAGGGGGGAAAGTGTAGGACAGACTTTAAAATCCTCATGGACTCTAGACTTCCTAGAGCCAGTGGGGCTGCGTGAACTCTTGAAACTATTGCCCTGAGACCCACTCTAAACCTTCAGCCAAAAATTATACCTCAAAGTCTTAAATATACCTCAAAGTCATACTCTTCACAGCAATGAGGAGCCAGGCTCCGTGGAGGGCAGCAAGCTCATTTGTTCATTTCTTGTATATTGTGAATTGGATGAAGGTTTTCAGAGCAGCTTTCCATTTAGCAGTTCACACACGTTTTATTTCGTGCCATCAATCTCAACCCCACCAGGTAGCACTATTTATCTCACTTCCACACTGTGTTTTGCACTCCCTGAGTTTTGTCCTGAGACAAATGCTGCTCTTTGGATCTCAAACCAGAAAACAGGGCAAAATGACTTCCACCATGCTCATAGAGACTCTGTCAGACGGGGTAGAATAGGCTCTGTGAGTTTCTGAGACTGTAACCTTTATGGGAGGAAAAGACCTCAGCTTGCTCCCTCAAAGTGGTTGGTGGTTTCAAACTGCTGGCTTGCAGTCAGCAGCCCAACACATAACAACAAGCCACCAGGGTTTGTGGGAGCTCAAAAGTGGGCTCATTCTATGGTCTGTGTATCTCCCTAGCTTTAATGCTACCCGTACAGACCGGGCAATAGTCTGGCTAAAACCTGAGCCATTAGGGTGAGTTTAGGCCTGAAGGGTGACCAAGGTCATAGCCTCAAGGGTTTCACCAGTCTCTGTCAGATTGTCAGCCTGGTCTTGATCTTGAGTGTATGCTAATGGGGAGGGCCCGCTAAGAGAGGGAAGGTGAGGATGGCTGCTCAGCTTGGGAAGGGAATGTGATCAGTGTCACCCAGTTACCCACAGGTGTGTTAGACCAGGTCAACTAGAGAAGCAAATTCATAAACACACATATGGATATAAGGGAAAGGTTTCTATACAAGAGGAATGGAATATTGAGAAAGCATCCCAATCCAGTCCAGTCCAAGGTCATAAGTCTGATATAAGCCCATATATCTGGTACCAGTCTATAAAGTCTCATGAAGCACATGCAATGATGCCAGGACAATCACAGGCCAGTGGGTGCAGAGTCTTGTGTATCCAGTGGCAGTAGAAGTGTCCCAGTGCTCACAGGGGTCTCCCCATGGCTCCTCATTTGCAGGGCTCAGGGTCCATCAGCAGTATCCTCTGGAAGCATCTCAGTGTTAGCAGGGGTCTCACTGTAGCTTCTCTGGCTCCAGAGATCTGGTTCCATCAGGGTAAGCCCATGTGACTTCTCCTCCAGCTCCTCCAGGTTCCAGGACTCAGGAGCTATCAGCATGCCACCATCATGTCTTGTCAGGCGAGCGTCTCCAAGGAACTGAGTTTTGTGCCTTGTCAGTTGCAATGTTTGCCAGAGACTCAGTTGTAAGTCTCTCACCTCCATGGGGGAAATACTGCGAGATTTCCCAGAATTCTCAGAGAAAGACATGCCCACACAGAGGCCTCATTGCCTATCTCCAGATTGATAGGCTAGACTCTACCCCTACACTCCCAATCATGAAATTGACACCAAAGTCATGACCGCCACAACAGGGGAACAAATTGTTGAATGTTGTGTGCTCAGATACACAGATTCAGCGACACCAGCAGCAGTAGCAGCAACAACAACAACAACAACAACAACAACAATTCTACTGTTCATGTAGGACCAGAACTGTGGTATAGCCCAATGTGTATTCATATAGTTCCACATTTCATCATTTTGGCGTGCCTAAGAACTACCAGGTAAGTCCATTATCAATACAGTCTCCAGAGTCCCTCTTCACAGGCATTCTGATTCAATTGGTGTGAAAAGGGACCTGGGAGCCAGCATTTGGAAAAACCATCCAGGTAGTTCAGACGCTGGTCATTAGAGAACCATTCCCTGGTTCATGTCCCTACGTGACACCCGACTCCACTAGTTGTTTGGTCATCACACCAGTTCCTCCAGTGACAGGGAGTAGCTGAGGACTCTGATGGGTTAGCTTTCATGTAAGGGAGTTCTGATGTACCGGGAGATCCAGGTGCCTTTCTGAGCATCCGTTTCATGAGACTTGGTGTTTCTTGTAGGCCTGTTTTGAAATCAATAGCTCTTTTCCCACACGAACAAGACAAAGAAGGCAGGGAGAGGAGGAATGAGTCTGGGAGACTCTGCTGAATAGTTCCCAGTAAACAAAAAAGAAAAAAAAAATAGTGACCCCAAATCATTTACCATTGATTGGACGCTGGCCCTTGGCAGGAGAAAAACTGAGTTCTCAGAAGTAGAGTACTTTTCTTTCTAGTTCCTTCTCAGTGGACTGGGATTACATTCTTAATATCTAGATTCTCCTCTTAATCTTTTAAGAACAGCTTTCCCTGAGGTTTAGCTGGGCAGCTCACTCACTGGACAGTCAGAGACTACATCTCCCAGTCTTCTTTGGGTCTGCATATGGCCATGTGACTACACTTTGACCAATAGCATGCACCCAAATAGGCACTATCTTTTTTTGGGGGGAGGGCATCACTGCCTTCTGGTGGGACTCGGAGGGCATTATCTTTCAAAGTAGGCCACTCAACCTCCATTTCCCGTTTCCTCCTTCCCGTAGGCTGGGTGTGGGTGCCTGGGTGAATGAGGAGAACGGTTTGGGCTATGGTGGAGCAACAAGGTGGAAGGAGCCTGGGTTGACTTTAGGGTGGAGCTGTTTGCTCTCTTTCCCTCAACAGTGATGTGTGAGAGAAGTTAATGTGCACTGTGTTTAGGATGCTGTGATTTTGTCTGTCGGTTGTAGCCCTAACTCAACCCCAAACTCAGGCGTCTTAATAGCTTACTAAATGGGAGAAACTGTGCCTGGCATGCTCAACAGGTCCTGATGTGGACTTTGTTGCTTCTGCAGATGTGACTCATTGCTGGGAATTGACTGGGACCAAAGAACCCTGGTGACACAATCTTTAAGTGCTCCACTGTAACCCCAAAGTCGGCAGCTGCACCGGGGAAAGACTAGGCAATTTGCTCCTGTGATGATTGCAAGCTGAGAAATTCTACAGGTTCACTTTAAACCCACCAGCTGCTCCTTGAAAGACGTATGTGACAATCTGCATCAAGACACACCCTATTTGAATCCTGTCTCATTAGCGTAATTTATACCTGCAGACTTGGGGACTAGCCTTCACAGCTTAGTGTTTGGTGGGAGGGCACAATCCCACCCACAACACCTTCCATCTCAAGACTCTTCATCACCCTTGCCACGTCCCCTTTGCCGTGAAGGTAACATATCCTCGGGTTGGGGGATTAGGGTGTGGGCATCTTTGTGCGTCCATATTCTGCACCCCACAGGGCTGGACAAGTGGATAACGTGTCACGTGTTAAGGATCTTGGATTCTGCTGCTGAGCGATAAAGCAATAAACAAATGAGAAGACAAACCAGGTGGATGCTGCGAATGAAAAGCAGGCCACTGTTTGTAGAGTGGGCTCTCATGGTTCTGGGGGTTAAGCACTGAGCTGCTAATGGTAAGGTTGCTGGTTCGAACTCACCAGTTGTGCTCTTGGAGAAAGCGTCTTTCTGCTCCTGCAAAGATTTACAGCCTTGGAAGCCCACCGGGGGCAATTCTACTCTGTCCTGTGGGGTTCTTATGACTTGGAATCGACTCGATGGTGGGGGCTTGTGGGTTCTGAGTGTGGTAGAGGCATAGTATGCATTGGCTGCTGACCTTGAGATCAGCTGTGCAAAACCCCTAGTTGCTTCTCATGAGAAAAGCGCGGCTTTCTCTTCCAGCCCCCCCCCTCCCCCCTGCCCTGCCGGGTCTCTATAAGTGAGAATCTACTCCACAGCAGATTCTGTGAGTCTGCTGAGAGAGCGATGTGGGGGGAGTGGCTTCTTCTGGGCAGAAGTGGTCATGGAAAACCTCCGTTGCATGTAACCAAAGACCCACACGTTGACAAGAAGCCATTTATGTGCTGGCTTTTGTTCCCCCTGCGATGGGAAACCCTGGAGACAACGGGGGTCTGGAGCACGGTGGCCCACGCTTGCTGACCTTGGCTGCTGTGGAGGAGGCAGATGGAGGAGAAGCAGGGAGACCAGGAGGAGGTAGGCCTTCCAACATCCACCCGTGACCTTGTCATCTGTGCCGACGTGTATTTTGAGTTAGCCGCCTAATGCAGAACCATGATGCCATGATCACACCCTAGACCGGACCTGGGGGTTTTACACGTTGGGTTGCTAATCTTGAAGTCAGTCAATCGAAACCACCTGCTGCTCTGAGGGAGAAAGATGAGGCTCTCTATTCCCATGAAGAGTTATAGTCTCTGAGACCTGTCAATGGCAGTGAGTTTGGAGGGTTTTTGTGTGTGTGTATGTGTGTGTGTGTGTGTGTGTGTTGGACACTATTTTGTTGTCGCCCACAGGCTTTCATTGGCTGATTTTCAGACGTAGTTTGCCATCTCTGCCTTTGCCTGCTCACAATGGAGATCCCAGTGGCACAGCTTCTAGGATCCCAGCCACATGGAAGCCACACAGTGGGACACACTGAGAGAAGGGGTGGGTGGGGTGGGAGATGGCGACAGGAGAAGTACCATCTCCTAAGTTTCGGTTTTTTTTTTCTTTCCCTCCCAGTTGTAGGAGAGTCTCTGGGCCTTTCTGCTTCTCACCTGGTCTCTCCCGTGTGGCGAAAAGGCTAGGGGAGCTGCTGTTTTCTCCCAGGTGTCCTCCAGAGCTTCTTGTCCCCAGGGTCCCTGTCCTTTGTGGAGTAGACTCTGACTGAGAGTACGCCCATGAATTTCACAGCAGAGCGGTGCCCCCTCACCCCCCACCAGGGTTTCTGATGGCTTCTGTTTCCAGAAGTAGATTTGGCAGGCCTTTCTCCTGAGGTGCCTCTTGTTGGACCTGAACCTCCAACCTTTTGCTCAGCAGCGAGTGTGTGAACCATCGTCATGGTCAGGGACCCCTCCTGCAGGAGACACCTCACAAAGTCAGTGACCTTAGGGAGGGGGCGGGGGCGGGGGACACCAAGAGTCCATTTCCCAGAAGGGTGGGGGCTCCGAGGAGCGGCTTGCCCCTCTCCCACGGCAGAGAGCCCTGCCCGAGGATGATGGAGGAGCCTGGGCCCGCCCCGCACGCCGTGAGTGATGACGGCAAGGCGAGCAGCTCACCTTGGGTGATAAAATATTTAGAAGTTAACTTAGCACCCCCATGCTTTATAAAGAAGACGGCTCATGCATTTTTAAATTATTTTGTAAATCACGTTGAAGGCTGACAATGCAGATTTACCACTTTGGCTGCGATTTAAATGCCAGGTTATCCCCTCATTATGTGATTGGAGCTGGAGGGGGTGGGGAGCCAGTTCCTCTGATCTGTCAGGAGCCGGGGCCTGCCCTGTAGATGAAAGCGGCTCTCCCTGCGGCGAGAGGCAGGAAGGTGCTCTGGGGGAACTGTCTGAGTTTGGGGGAGGTGGTGGGGTGATGCTCGTTAAGCAGAGGAGCATGGGAACCGAGGACCAGACCCAACTTATGACTGTGGAGAGCAGGGGGCGGGAGCCAGATGTGGGCTCTGCCTTTTTATAAGGCTTAGGGACCGAGGCAAAATGTGTGTGCGCGCACGTGTGTGTGTACACGCACACCTTTGGGTTAAAAGCAAATTCGTACCAGAAATTGCTAGCAAAAGAGTCTCGGCTTGGCAGACGCTCCTCAAGGTGATCATGCTGCTGCTGCTGCTGCTGCTGACGTACTTGATGATGATGATGATGGGGATCATGGTGTCGCTATGATGATGCTGATGATGACATGGGCGATGTTGATGCTGTTGATGACCATGATCATGGCCATGTGGTTGCTGATGGTGATGTTGCTGCTACGTGCACTGTCCAGTCGACTTGGACTCGATGAACCCTTATGAATGATCCGACACAGTCTTCTAGTCTGCCTCCGGGTGGGAGCACGTGGTGGCAGGCCCGTGCCGGCTCTCTCGTTGAGGGGCTTTCACAATCCCTGTGAAAGAGAGCAGGTGGGGAGAGGGGAGGAGGAAGCAGCGACTTGCTGGAAATAGCTGACACACACTGCAGCTGACGTAGATTTTGGGTTAGAGCTTGCCCTGGAGCTCTCTAAAGCTGTGTAGCTTTAGCCAGGTGACTTGACCTCTTTGTCCCTTAGTTTCCTTTTCTGTCAAGTGGAAGCAAGAAGGGTACCTCCCTTCATGGTCTGATGCGATGAGTCAGAAAACACAAAGGAAGGGCACAGGGCAGGGAAAGGGCTCAGTGTAGAGACCCCCCCCCACTCATACACACACACATGCTTACACATGTGTTCACATACACATGTATGTGCTCACACACGTACATGCTCACACACACATCCTCACATACGTACATGCTTACATGTATGCTCATATATATGTTCACACACGCTCACGTATGTACACGCTTACATGCATGCTCATATATATGTTCACACACATACATGCTCACACACGTTCACACAATACTCTCACACACACACCCACACACATGCGCTCACACTCATATACACACATGCCCACATGTATGTTCACACATGTACATGCTCACACACACATGTTCACACACACTCACATACACACATGCTCACACGTGTGTTCACCCCCCACATGCACATGCTTCACACGCATGCTCACACGCACAGAGACGGACACACACATACACACTGTGTGGTGAGGCTTCTCACCTGGAGGTCGAGGTTGATTCCCTACTTCACACTCCCGGGTGCTTTGGATGCTGGGTCTCCCACATCCCCCCAACAGCACTCCTATTTCACAGGTGCGGCCACAGAGACACAAGCTGCCTGGTGTGGTTGAGTGAGGACTCAATCCTGGGCCCGGTTTCCCAGGCCCGCTTCTTGGCATTTGTCCCAGCAGCATGGCGGCCGCTGGTCCCTTACTGAGTCCAGTCTGATGATTTCCTCCCTCGTGGAGTTTTCACGTACTGGTGCAAGTTCTTTGGTTCGCGAGGCTGTGACTAACAGGTGAGATGATGGGGAGGCACTGGGTAATTCAGGGAACCTTGGAGAGTGTTGGATGGCCATGAATCCAAACAGCAAGATCCAGGGTCATTCTTCTACCTTGAATGTCTTTGATTCTACACACACACACACAGAGGCTCCAAACCTCGCTGTCCCAACGGTGGGCAGATTCCCAGCAGAGGGTAGCCCATGTGTATAGTGCCAGTGCCCAAGCCTAGTACCAATCCGCTCTGGCTGGGCTGGGGGTTGTGGGGCAGGGAGGCCCAGTACAAGCATCCCTTTCCAGAGCTGTCATTGTGCAAAGCATTAGACAGACCCTGTGGGTTTTTTTTTCTCACTACTAAGTGTCTCATTCTCACCCGTAGCCCAGATAAACGGTAAGTCAGCTCCTCTCATCCTGAATGGCACTGGCCACCCCGCTGTCAAGTCGATCCTGACACCCGAGGAGCCCGTGTATTCACAGGAAACCCCTGCTCCATAGGGCTCGCCCTGCCTGATTTCTTAAGTGTCCAGGCCTTTCTTCGGAGGTGTCTCTGGTGTCCGAGCCCTCCAACCTCTCCCTTAGCTCCCGAGTGTATTAACCATTTGCATCGCTCTTCCCTGGAGACCTATCAGAACATGCTCCAGGGGGACAGGGGACCACTGAGCTTTCAGAATCCGGTGTCCGTTCCCCTAATAACCCTGGCTCAGAAGCTTGGGAGGGACGGAGCAAGAAGTGGCGCGTGGGAAGGGGGTGGCAAGAAAGACAGAAACGCCTCTCACCCCCAGAGTTCACGAGGATGGAGTGGGACTGGGCACCATTCGCTGGAATACACAGAAGGTTTGCCCAGAGTTGCAGCTGCCCCACAGCAACGGACACCATCAGCTCCCTGTGCTGGGCTGCTAATGACAAAGCCAGCAGTTCAAAACCACCAGCCGCTTCTGGGGAGCTAGATGAGGCTTTTAGCCTCCGTAAAGAGTGATAGTCTCAGATACTCACAGGGACAGCGCCACGGTGTAATATCGCATCCTTATAAGTTGTAATGGACTCCGGCCTCGAGCGAGAGCAGGGCACAGTCTCACCTAAAGAAACCCCACAGCCTTCTTGTGTGAGTCCGGGGAGACTAGAGAAACAAATTCATAGACATGCATATGGATATAAGGGAGAGGTTTATATACAAAAGGAATTAAACATTGAGAAAGCCTCCCAACCCAGTCCAGTCCTAGTCCATGTCTGATATTAGCCCATATGTCTGACACCAGTCTAGAAAGTCTCCTTCTGACTCACGAAGCATGTGCAGTAAAGGCGTCCCGGCGCTGGCAGGGGTCTCCCCATGGCTTCTCATTTCCAGGGCCGAGGGTCCATCAGCAGTATCCAGGGGCGGTAGAAGCATCTCAGCACTTGGCAGGGCTTCTCTGGCCCCAGAGGTCTGGTTTCATCAGGGCAAGTCCATGTGGCTTCTCCTCCGGGTCCTCCATTCTCCAGGAATTAGGATTGATCAGCATACTGTCATCTCGTCTTGTCTGTAGAGACTAAGTCCTTCGGAGATGAGTCAAGTCTCTCTTCTCCAGTTGGGAAATACTGGGAGACTTCCCAGAATTCTCAGAGGAAGCTATGCCCACACAGAGGCCTCCTTGGCTATCTCCAGACTAACAGGCTAGACTCCACCCCTACATACCAACCATGAAACTGATATCAAGCATGACCATCACACTTCTCATCCTGCCCCGCCATGAACTTGTTGAAGCCCCCTCCTCCTGGAGTCTGCTGCACTGGCCGTTGGGAAGTCTATGGTGGCACTTGAGTTTCCACGTTTTGCCCTGTCGATACATAGTCAGCTTCCCCAGCCCCCCATTCATCCGTCAGTGCATTGGAGCAAGAGCCATGGCGAAGCCTCCTTAGTGGGTGAGACCATCCCGGCCAGCAAAACCCCACATGGAGCTCACGGCGGCATCTGTCACATGTTTCTGCTAATTTGCCATCTCCCAGGATCCACCGGGGTGCTGGTGATTTCATAGCCTCTCCCCTGTCGCTCCCGCTCTGGAAAGTGTTGCCATGACTTTGAACAACCTTGGAAAAAAGGTGTGTGCATTTGTTGTGGAGCCTGTGGGAGAGAGAGCTCTTGCTCGGCCCCGGGCCTGTTTGTAAAGACTGGGTGTAGGAGGCATCAGCTGGTTCATGGGGGTGACGGCTCTCCGTGTTAGGCCCTCCGGTTGAGCCCTGGAGCCTCCCTCTCCTCCCCCCTTCTCCCCGAATCTCTTGGATACCTACCTGTTCCTTGATGGTGGGGCGAACCATCTCTGAGTCTCAGATGAAAAATCCACCCACAAGGACTTGATGTTCTAGATTCTCTTGCTGTAATAAACACCTGCAAAGTAAGCTGCCCCCCAGGGAGAGTTGTCGGACGTTTTCTCCTTGACTTTGACGCTTCAGCGACCCAATAGGTATATGCATCTTCACTGTCTGCATCTTCACTTTATTGGTCACCCAGCAGGTGGTGCAAATGGTCAGTGAGCTCTGCTGGAGCTGACGAGAGGCACCGCGGAAGAAAGGCCTGGCAACCCACGTCTCAGAAACCAGTCCGCGCAGCCCAGCTCCACCCTGATGCCCACATGGGGTGCACTCAGTGGCAACTGGAAGCTTTGCTTTGCAGCTGCATATCTGGCCCGGATATACCCTAGAAGCAAGCCAAGTATGGCCATCAAGGGTGCTCCAGGAGAAGGACCCACAACCCCCTTGCTGTGATACCAATGTCACAGTGTCCTCTTGATGGACACATGTGACAAATCCTTCCTGGGATGGGAACATTCAGCCTAACAGAGCCCCTGAACTGCCCCTCCACCCTGCACAGATGATAAAAAGGAGATCTGGCCAGATTAAACAGTCGGCTCAGGAGTCCTTGTCGGGCTGGGGACACCAACCCCTAGTCACTCCATCACGTTGCTCTTCTGCCAACGCCTCATGGGTGGCAGGAGGCTGCATGTTGTTCTGCTTGACAGGGATTGCAAAAACCCTGCCCCTGCCCCACTCCCTCCCAGGTTACACTGAACCATGCAGCTTCCTTGGACACTGGAGGCAGGAAGGGCTGAGTGTGATCAGTTCTGTTGGTGGGACTGTAAATATCACCAGCTGCCACCAAGCCTGGCTGCACAGCCAGAAAACGCCTGACCAGCAAGCTGTGGCCAGATGTGTCTCGCAGACTTTGGGCATGTTGTCAGGAGGACTGGTCTCTCCTGGAGAAGGACATCATCATGGTACCTGGTAAAACAGGGGCAGCGGAAAAGGGAGACCCTGCATGAGATGGGGGGACACCGTGGCTGCAGTCAGGGGCTCCACGTGAGAGTAAACGTGTGGGTGTGCACACGTGCAAACAGTGTCGCCACGAGTGGGAATCGAGTTAAGGGCACCGACCGGCAACATCAAGGCAGCAAGCGGTGACTTGACAGGGATCGGAGGTGAGGTCTGCCCACAGGCTTCCACCAGCTGATTTCTTTGGAGCGGTTCCCCAGGCTGTTCTTCCTGGGTGCCTCTAAACTGTTGGCCAGCAGCCCAATGGGCTAACCATCTGTACAGCCCAGAAGTCAGCTGTCTAATCAACTCCTCTCAAAGGTCCCTACTGTTGACTTGGTTCTGATGCCTAGTGACCCAATAGGACTGGGCAGAATTGCCTCTGTGGGTTTCTGAGACGGTAACTCTTCAGGGGAGGAAGAAGTCTCATCTTTCTCGCTTGGGGAGGCGGTGGTTTCAAACCGCAGGCCTCATGGTGAGCAGCCACAAGGGTCGGCTCGATGCCACCACGGCTCCTGTGGCCGGTATCATGCGACTGACATAAGCCTTACAATGCCTTTCACATGGTCATGCACCCTGTCCTCCCATCGCAGACTTGGCCCCGAGTTCTCTCTCAGAGCGCTGGGCCTGCAGTCTCACTCCGGAGCGTTTGTGGGTCTGAGCTCCTTGGTTCTGGTTGTGGTGTCTCCACGCTCTCCAGCACACACCATGCTTGCTTTTGGCCAGGCTCCCCTGCTGGCCTTACCTGGTCAGAAATGCAGACATCCCAGCCAGAGGCAGTGCTGGTGAGCGTGATGTGTGTGTGTGTGTGTGTGTGTGTGTGTGTGTGTGTGTGTGCGCGCACGCGCCTCTTGTACCATGGGCTGTTCTGGTTAGTGGAGAGGTGATTTTGGGGAAGTGGATCACCAGGACTTTACCTGGTGTCTCTGAGCGAACCCTTTGGTTAGCGGCAGTGAAGCTGAGAGCTACCTGGTAGACAATGGTGCTCGGGACTCAAGCACCCCACTGAGAAGACGATGCTTTCTTTGCAGCCCTCCCCTCCTTCCACTGCTGGGCTCCACCCTGCAGCTCCTGGCTTTGTGTTTTGAAAAATAGAGTGTAGTTTTCAGAGTATTAGGTTGACAGAAGACTTGCACCAGAAAGCACAGAGTGCTTCCCGCCTAACTCCCCTCCTCCCCGGCGTTGCTTCTCCGTCTGTTAGCGATGACTAGCATTCCCTACTGCGCCTGCCACAGTGGAGACAGTGGCAGCAAGACGTTCCTATGAGCCAACCGGTGCTTTCCTACTGTGCTCAGTCTGTGTGTCTTTGTACAGACCTCTGGGCTTTGAAACAGGCACCGGGTCCTGCAGGTGCCTCAGCAGCATCATGAGAGTGGGACTTCGCAAAATGCCTTTTGCCCTGCCTAGCCGCTCCTCCCTGCCTCTCCTGAATCCTCTGGCCACCGCTGACCTGCACACTTTCCCAATAGTTTTCCCAGATCCAGAAGGCTGTCCAGCTAGACTCCTGAACCCCAACGAGAGAATCAAGAGCATCGGTGTTGAGGTGACTCTGATGTCTGGCAGCACTGTATGCAGAGAACACTGTTCCCTCGGGTCCCTGCAGCTGAGGTTTCAGAAATGGATCACCAGGCCTTTCTTCTGCGACACCGCACTGGTCTTGAATTGCCAACCTGTGGGTCACGTGGCCTGTGCTTAACCATTTGTGCCTCAAATCTTCTTAATAGGATTGAATGATTACATTGACTGATGAGTGAAGTATATGCCACAGAATGTTCTAAAAGAAAGCACCAAGCACAATCCAGGTCTTTCTTGGGGGTCTGCGCACCCTGCTCCCTAAAGGCAGTGGTGAGGTTGCTCAGTAGGGGATGAGGGTTTTGGGGAGCAGGAAGCAGAAGTCTGGGGCCCTGGTCTTCTCTCTGTAGTTCTGGGGGACACTAGGTTGTCCAGGCTCCAAGCAGAATTTCTCAGGACCACACTGTTCTTCCCCTGGCTCCTCCCCCTCCCCCAAGTCCAGAAACATGCTGGTGGCCGTGACTAATGTCTCAGAACGGCCAGAGACTCAAGCAAACAGCCCACAATCTCTGGTCAGTGACTGCCAGCTCTCTGCTTGGGGCCTGTCTGGGACCATTTCTCTCTTTCAGGAGTCAGCCAGGGGTCTGGGCCCTGCCAGGAAGATAATTAGGAAAGTTTGGCTATGGAAGGCCCCCCACCTGGTATAGGAAGGTGGGGTGAGTGGATAGAAGATTGGTTTCTAGGCAGCTGCCTGTATGGCGCAGCTGGGTGTCAGTAAAGTCAGAAGGTCGGGCTCAGGAGAGCGAGCACAGTGTCTTGTCTGTCCGTCTGATGGTCCACCTGCTCATGTGTCTTCAGTCAAGGTTATTTGGGGGAATAAAAATGAAGGGTTAAAGCTTGACGCTGGTGTGGGCCTCGCTGATCCTTAGCGGGCTATTCGCTGGACTGCTGACCGCAAGTTCAGCAGTTCAAAACCACCAGCCGCTCCTTGAGGGAGAGATGAGGCTCTCTATAGCTGTAAAGAATCGCTGTCTTAGAAACTCACAGGGACACCCTGTCCTACAGGGTCTCTGAGTTGGCATCAACTTGATGGCAGCACGTCTGTTTTGGCTGGCTTCTTTGGCGCCCCAGCTGAGTGAGCGTGGGGAAGCTAATTACAAGGTCGGGCGTTCATAACCAGAAGCCGCTCCCAGAGGAGAGTGGAGGCTGCCTGCTCCCCTACAGATGTAGAGACTTGGAAACCTGTGCAGGGCTGTTACAAGCCGGAGCTGACTCTCTGGCAGTGCCTTTGGTTTGTGGCCATGCTTGTTTCCCTTTTTAGTTCCTGCATGTTTGAGAATGAACTCTTGCTTTCCTGCCAGTCTGCGGTTTCCCCTTTGACTGGCCGGCTGATCAGTTTCCTGTCCTCTGAGTCTGGACACATGACAGAAACCAGACAAGTCCAAACCAAGAACGACGGTGGCGAGGCTCCTTCTGCCTGGTCCACGCCAGACTCCATCTGGGCGTCAGCTCTTGTCTTCTTCTCTTGCTTGCCCCAGCCCCAAGGGGCCCTGGTGGAGCAGAAGTCAGCAGCTCATCTTGAGCAGGCCCAGCAGCTCTGCTGGGAGAGCTGGAGGTCTGCTCCCATAAAGCCGACAGCCTCAAAAGGCCCATGGAGCAGTTCTGCTCCACCTTGGGACCACCATGGGCTGAAATCAATGAGACGGCCCTTACGACAGTAACGGGCTCTACGGTCTTTACGTCCAGGGACCCACTGCACAACAGATCCAAACACCACCCAGCCCAGAGCCATCCTCATGGCTGTTCCTGGACCTGAGGCCGTACCTCCAGTATATGTCGAGAATTGGCAATTCTCCCCTCCCCCTCTACTGCTCTCTCAGTCTAAATCATCACCATCATTCTCCCAAATCACGAGGGTGGCCTTAGAGGTGGATGAGCCATTAGAGGTGCAAATAAGACCACCTTAAGGCCCCCCTTGATTTTTAAAAATGATCTTTATTTGTTGTGACTTAATGGGGGTGGGGAGGTTATATTTCGGATCATCATCTCTGCCTTCAGTTGGTCACCCCCCTGCACCCTATCCCACACCCTTCTGCTCTCTGATCCCCTGCTTTTCACACCCAAGGCCGACTTCGGAGCAGGCACACCTAGCGGTTCCTCTAGTCACTTCTTGCCCCACCAAGCTCAATGGAAGCTGATCCATGGAGCCAGAGGCACCACCCCCCCACTCCCCAGCCCTCACCCCACTTCTGACACCTGCCCTGCACCGTGCCCTAGGATCATGGAGCTGAACCCCTCCTCTCCCTTGGGTCCCAGCATGATCCTCTCCAGCAGGTCTGCATGCTGTTGTGATAGGCGCAGGCAGGCATGGGCTTACTTGTGTTTACTTACATGAGTTTACAGAGTAAGTCCCATAAGTGGCTGTTCTGTGCAGGTTAGTAAGCAAGTACAAATGAGTCTGAGACTGTTAGGGGGGGAACAGGGGAGCTGGAAAAGTCCACTAAAAACTCCAAGAATGAAGGAGTAGTCCGGCAGAATTCTGCTGATAAGCAGCAGTAACACGTGCCTATTCAAGGACTGCCATTAGAGCGCTCCCTCCCACCTTGAGCCTGGGCACTGGGGCCAAGGAATGACCTTCCTCCTCCTCCTAGCACATCCACAGTTTACCATCCCCTGGGAGATTATCATGACACTTCCAACCGCATCAAATGAGGGAGCGTGAAAGAGGGCCCCTCCCCAAGTGATCAGCAGTTCCCCCCCTTCTCCCAGCAATCATGGCTGTTCCTCCCTTGCATTACCACACATTCGTAAAGGTCAACTGCACCTCTCTGCCTTGTACCGCTCTAGGATACCCCACTGTGAGGAGGGCACCTAGGGGGAGTGGTGCGTGGAGGCGCCTTCTGCTGCTGCACCTGATGAGTAGGCACTGACGGATGTCACCCAACCACAAAGACCCAGCAGCATGGCGTCTCCCACCGGCCCCTCCGTGGAAGGGAGTTTCTCTTTGAAATACCTGCTTGCCTGTGTGAGGCTTTCAGAGAACCATGGGCTCTCCCATTCTTCTGAGGGAATGGGGCCCGAGGCCAGGCACGTCCAGAGAGGATGGCAAAGCTGTTGTGTTTGTTTTGTCTACTGCTCTGCAGGACAGCCCCACAAGAAGCAACGTGAGCCCACTTGGAGCCATGGAAAGTTTGGGGTCCAGGAGGAGCAGGGCAGGGAGTGGGGTGAGTCGTTTGACTTAGGCTCCTGGGAGCCAAGCGAGTTAGGCATCAGCCTGCTGTTTTAACCCACCGTCTCTCTGGGAGGAAGAGGACTCTGCCTGCTTCCATCCCAGCGAAAAGCCCCAGAAACCCCAAGGGAGCCCCTTTGTCCTGAGTTAGGATTGGCAGTGTGTGTGTCTCTTGTTGGTCTGGGGGCCACCTGTGCAGCTGTGGAGACCCACATGCAGAGGGGGCCTGGGCAGTGTCTGAAGGGTCCTTTCCAGGCTCAGCTACGAGACTGTGTGAAGACTCTGAGCCATGAAGCCTCTACTCTTTCTGACACTGTCCTGGACAGAAGGATCAATAACGCTTTCTTTTGTTTTCCTCTCTGGTGAGTGATCAGAGGAGAGGCGCAGACAGGTCTGGAATTTTTGATCACAGGGACCCCTGCTAGTCCTTCTTCCAGAAAGCGAGTATTTGCTTTCCTACTCAGAATTCAGATCCAAATAAACTCGCAGGAATGAGGTGCCATGGAACAATCTAGAATCAGGTACCCATTCTGCCAGTCAAAGCAGGCTTGACACCAATGTCAGTTCAGTCCTCGCTTAACAGCGAGCTTCTGGGGGTTCTGCTTGTCCAATGCTTGCACTTCTCTGTCTCCTGGGAGCCTTCACCCGCTTTTCCCTAGGGGAACCATCTCTCCCCGGCTCCCGGGGCCTTAATGTGGCTTTCCAACAAGGTCGACGCTTGAGGACAGCGACTGCCCATCAGAAATAAATTCCTATGCCCCGTGGCTTGTGATATTGTTGTTGTGAGGGACGATGGTGTTGGTTCTGACCCACAGCAACCTTGTGCACAGCAGAGGGAACCACAGCCTGGTCTATGCTTAAGGCAGCCCCTGTATCCCTCGATCTCACCGCAGTCTTCCTCTTCTCCTCCGTACCCTCCCCGCCCCCCCTAACTTTTCCAAGCACGATGTCCTTCTCCAGAGACTGGTCTCTTCTGATCACATTTTCAGAGTCTGTGAGATGAACTCTCACCATCCTTGTGTCTATGGAGGCCATTCGCATATGCACTGGAAACGATGGACAATACCTTGGCTTGGGTCTGGCCCACCCTGGTCTCCAAGCTAGCATCCTCGCCTTTGAACACTTTAACGAGGTCTTAGTAGGGGTTTTGCAAATGAATCCATCTTGCCCCTTTCTGCAAGCAGACATTCTGGAAGCTGACTTCATCAATAACTCAGGGCACCCGGAGGAAGTCGGCTGGTGAGCTGCCTCCCACCAGGACCCCAGAAACTCCAGAGCAAATGTAAGCTGAGAAGCAGTGTTCTTACCACTTAGTAATTAGGTCCTGATTGTTGTTTATCTGTGCGCTGTACTGTAACTCCCTGTGCCCGAGGCTGCTGCTAGAGCTGGGAAATACAATTTCCTCCAAACTAATTTAGTTTTAAGAGGAGAATGAAAGTTTAAAGTAGTTTAATGTTTGGGCAAAAAACCATAATGGCTGGGGAAGATGGGGCGATGCAAACCAATAAGGCCCCCTAATTCTGATAATAACTCAAGGCTTAACTCTCCCCACATCAGAGCTCGCCCTGGTGCAGACACTCGGCCGAGGTGCCTCGGATGCAGCAGTTTCACTGTCTTTTATTTATCTTCCTAATAAACAACTTGGTGTTGAACTTCAGCAGAGCCCCAAGCCCACAGCTGCTAATATCATTGATGTAGCCCTGCAGTCACACCCTAACAGATGTCCTGGGATGCACACAGCCATTCCCTCACCATCTTTTCCTCGGACCCGGCCCTTACACCATGAACTTCCTGCTCTTGGGCTGGACGAGGGGGTGTGGAAAGGCCCGAGGTCAAAGTTCAGTTCCAAACACAGGGGCTTCTGGGATCTTGGGCTTCTCAGCTGTAAAACAGAGAGAATGAGAATGACCTTGTAGGGCAGTTGTGAGAATTCAGTGGGGTAGTGGGGCATCTGATGAGAAGGAGGAGGAGGAGGAAAGAAAGAGAAGGAAAGGGAGGAAGAAGAGGAAGAGGAAGAAGGGGAAGAAGCGGAGAAGGAGGAAGAAGGAGAGGAAGAAGAAGAGTCTTCCTAAGTTTGACGCCAAGTCATGTGCCCAACTGCTCCCGGAAAGGTAGAAGATTCAAACCACCAGGGGGCGCCGCAGAAGGGAAAAGCACTTGTGTCTGAAAGGCAGCCATTGAACACCCGGTGGGCTGCAGTCCTGCTGACACGCCCAAGGTCACTATGAGTTGGGAAGGACTTGATGGGACCTCGTGTTAAGGACACAGAGAGGTACAGGTCATGAGATTGAACTCAAGGGGGGCAAGCAGCCACTCCAAGATCTCAGTCCTTTCATGTATTTGTCTTCTCATCCACGAGGTTGTTGGGGAGTAAGGAATTCAAGCTCTCCCATGAGACTCTGGGGCACCTGACAGGCTTGAGGAACGTTGCTGACAGTGGAGACCGACAGGTCTCAGGAGTGTGGCCCATTGGTGACAGGGAGCCCACCAGTGTCTCCTGAGTGCTCACACTCAGGAACTACAGTTTGGCGGGCCTGGGAGAGTCTGCACCATTGAGCTCTGGCGATCCTCCCAAGGACCCTGGACGTCCAGTAATGTCAGGTGAGTGTTGTGGGCTCGTGTGAGTTCAGGTTCTTAGCACGCCTGAATTGAATCTTGACGGGGCCAATACTCGAGACTTTTAGTTTCAGTCCATCCCACCCCACGACTTCGCCCTGAAGACTCTTCACTCCCCCCTTCCTCTTTTCAGGCATATCAGATTGCCGACATCGCTTGGACACTGACGTGACATCTAAATTGTCACAATGACGCATGGCCCTTTGGTTTACCAGAGCCCCCGTGGTGCAGAGATTTCCCATTGTGAATCTGATCCACATGGTTGGCCATCTGAAACCTCCAGCAACTTTTCAGGAGGAAGCCTGGGTTTTCTACCCCTCTAAAGGGTTACACTCTTCGAAATCCACGGAGGGGGGGGGCAGTGAGTTGGGTTGGGGTTGGTATTGGTCTGTCAACTCACAGCCACGGAGGATGGTTCTTGTCACGGGGGGCAGGCAAACATGGAGAAGTTCTGTGGTGCGTATAGACAAGTTTTTATAGAGGCAGGAAGTGACTGCTTCTCAGGAAGGGTCCACCCATGAAGAACTGTGCCCACAGACGGTTCCCAGTCCTTGCTGAACTCAGAGCTTCTTTGGACAGGGTCAGAGTGTCGTCTCCAACGCCCCAGGCACCAGCTGCCTCTCTTTTCTCCCTCCAGGCTGCCACCTCCACCACCAGTGATCCTTGCCTGCTCTGCCACCGATGTACCCTCCTCTCCCATCCCAGCCCCTCTCTCCTTGTCCAGTTTTTCCACAAGGACTTCCGTTGGGATTTGGGAAGAGGGATGAGATGAGTAATGAGTTGGCAAGAATTTCAGGTTGGTTGTAGCCCTGAAGGAGGAATCAGAGATCAAAGAAAACCTTCCCAACCCTTCTTCCCAATCCTTTATCCTTTGTCTTCCTGCCTTCCACTCTCCACTGAACACAACAGGTCTACCTGGTTGGATCCTTCAGCGCAGGACAAGGAGTGGTTGTGTTATTATGAGCCTTTATGTATTTTGTTTCAACAACGGTGACTCCCTGTAACTAAAAAGCAAAACAGCCAAACAAACGGAACCTCACTGCCCTGGAGCCCATTCTGACTCATAGCCACCCCGCAGGATGGAGCCGGACCTGCCCTGTGGGTTTCTGAGACGGCCACTCTTCATGAGAGTAGGAATCCCGTCTTTCTCTCCAGCAACGAACGGCTGTAACGGCCGCTCTCCCGGTTGGCAGCCCATTTGCAAAACCAACCATGCCACCAGCGGTCCCGTCCCCATGATCACGACCGGGGATATCAGTTATTTTATTGCCATTGCTGAGCACGCTAGCTTGTGGGTGCTGGTCAGAGCATTTCATTCCGTGTTCCTTATTTATCTCTCTTTATACTCACCGGGGAGCCCTGGGGGCGTACTGGTTGTGAGCTGGGCCGTCATCTGCAAGGGGGGCAGGTCTAAGCCCCCCCCCCCCCCCCCCCCCCCCCCCCCCCCCCCCCCCCGTGGGAGAAAGGCAGGGCTTTCGACTTCCAAAAACAAACACAGCCTGGGGAACTCCCAGGGGCGATTCTACCCTGTCTCATAGGGGACACTGTGAGCCAGCCTTGACGCCATGGCAGTGAGCTCTACTACAGGGGTTGAGTGCCTGCTAGGGGCCAGGTCCCCAACTGAAAGCTGAGTCTGCACCTGACTCCTCACCGAAAGCTGGGTGGTTCGTAATCACCCAGCAGTGCCTCGGGACAACGTTCTGGCAAACCTCGGTTATAAAGGTGACAGCCGAGGACATCTGGTACAGTCCTTCTGCTCTGCATGAGCCAGAGGCCATGCAATGCCAGCAGGGGTTTTTCTTAGCCTGCCAAGGAGCAGTAAGGTGGGCATGCAGTGGTGAGGTACTTGACGACTAACCACCAGATCTGCGGTTCAAACCCAGCAGCTGCTCTGCGGGGGAAGTTTGCTGCCATCTGTTTGTCAAGGTGACTGTCTCAGAGACCCGAGGGGGCACTTTTATGCTGCCCTACAGGGCCTCTGTGAGTTGGCATCCACTCAAAGGCAAGGGTCCAGCTGTCTAAGACACACGTGCCGGTGGATGATCCACTAGATTGCCCGGTTTCTATGGCAACCATGAGTGGTCCAAGGAGTAAGGGGCGGATGACCCAAAAGGACCCATGAAAGTCTCTCTCTGAGAGTGCACAGAGGTGCTGGGAAAGAGTGGCTTTGGGGGGCCATGTCTAGACTGGGGCACAGCTTCCAGATTGGAGCATGGGGAATCCTTGGAGTTCAAGTCACAGAGGAATCTCCCAGCTTCTCTCCCTGGGCAGGGGTCGCCCTAACCACAGGCAAACTTCTTTGAGAGTTGTTTTCCTCCCAAGAGGGTTGGGTCCCCAAGTGGAGTCCCTGGGAGGTGCAGAGGGTTGATTCTCTTGAGGTTGGTGGTTCAAGTCCACCCATAGGTGCCTTGGAAGCAAGGCCTGCCTAGATACTTCTGGCAGCTCAGCTCTGGAGAACCCAGGGAGCACAGTCCACCTCCCATAAACGTGGTTTGCCTTGGAACGAACTTGACGGCACAAAACAAGGACATCTCTTTCCCCGTGTCTGCCCTTCCTGCTCCTCCTAACTCTTTGGGAGAGAAACTTCTGGAGAATACCTATCTGTCTTTGGCTGGAAGCAATAGAAGCTGTGACTTCTCCCAGCAGGTGGAGAGCTGTCATTCCCAGAGGCCATATATTGATCCCAGGGAAGGAGGCCTCTCTAATGGACTCTGATGGGGTCATATGCCCCACTCTGGGTCACTCACCTAGCTAGTGGGGTGGGCACTGCCTGTTGTGAGGTCATCTGTTCCCCTCGCTTGCTACCACTTCTGGTCTCTGAGCTTGTCTGGCTCCTTCCTCCCCTCTGTGCTGTGAGCCTCTCTAGCTAGGTATCTGAGTCTCTCTGCAGGCCTCTCCTGAACTCTCCTTGGGCCTCTGCTCTGTCTCTGTTGGTGTGCCTCTCTCACTTTCTCCCGTGTCTCTGTGGGCTCAGTCTGTCTCCCCAGGAGGACAGAGCTCGGCCGTCTGGTTCACCTTCCCGTCACCCAGGGTAGATTCAGTCACGAGATGCCATTCAGTCCGTTCCAGCTCACAGTGACCTGATAAGCAGCAGCAGGAAACGCTGCCGGGTCCCGCACCGTCCTCACAAGTGCTGGAATGCTTGAACCCATTGTTGCAGTCTCTGTCAATCCATCCCGTGAGGGTCTTCCTCTGTATCACCGCTTCTTTCCCTTACCGAACACGATGTTCTTCTCCAGGGACTGGTCTCTTCTGACAACATATCCGAAGTATGTCTTTGTCTCTAAGGAGCACTCTGGCTGGACTTCTTTCAAGACAGATTTGTCTGTTCAGTATTCTTGGCCAGAACTAGGATTTCAGTGCATCCGTTCTTCAGTCTTCCTTATTCCATGTCCAACTTTCAGAGGCATAGGAGGTAATAGAAAAACACCGTGGCACGAATCAGACACCCCTTAATCCTCAAAGCGACATCCCTGCTTTTCAACTCTTTAAAGAGATCTTGTGTCCTTGGGTATCTTGACCCAACAACCTGCAATATTCAGATGACACACTTTACTTGCTGAAAGTGTAGGAGATTTGAAGCACTGTAAATGAAGATCAACAAGTGCAGCCTTCAGTGTGGATTATGACCCCTAATAAAGAAGACCCAAATCCTCACAACTGGACCAATACGTAGCAGCATGATAAATGGAGAACAGATTGAAGTTGTCAAAGGTTGTTGTCTTGCTTGGACCTGCAATCATTGAAAGGTGGGGAAGGTTAGCCAATGCTTGACGTTACCCAGACTATGGAAATCCATTTCTTCTGGGGACTGGGAAGTGTTGCATTATTTTAGGAATCAAGAGACATCTGGCTTCCTTGAAACCCAACCCAACCCAAGGCTGTCAAGTGGGTTCCAGCTCAGGATACCCCTGTGTTATGGAGCTGTGTTAGTCTGGGTAGACTGGAGAAACAAATTCATAGACACACATATGGATATAATGGAAAGGTTTATATACAAGAGGAATGGAACATTGAGAAAGCATCCCAACCCAGTCCAGTCCAAAGTCATAAGTCTGAGATTAGCCCATATGTCTGATACCAGTCTATAAAGTCTCTTTCCGACTCATGAAGCACGTGCAATGACACCAGGACAATCATATCCCAGTGGGTGCAAAGTCTTGTATATCCAGAGGTAGTAGAAGCATCCCGGTGCTGGCAGGGTTCTCCCCATGGATCCTCATTTCCAGGGCTCAGGGTCTATCAGCAATATCCATTGGCAGTAGAAGCATATCAGCACTGGTAGGGGTCTCTCTGTGGCTTCTCAAGCCCCAGAGGTCTGGTTTCATCAGGGAAAGCTCATGTGACTTCTCCAGATTCTTGCATGCTGCCATCTTGTTTTGTTGGGAGACCAACTCCAAGAGACTGAGTCAAGTCTCTCTTCTCCAATTGGGGAATACTGAAAGACTTCCCAGAATTCTCAGGAGAAAGTCATGCTCACACAGAGGTCTCATTGGCTATCTCCAGATTGACAGGTTAGACTCTCAATCATGAAACTGATACACAAGTACATGACTGCCACAACACTCATATATATGTTAAGAAATAACTTTATAATAAAAGTAATTGTATACTCAAAAAAACCCAGCCCACCCCAGTCCAAATCAAGTCCATACATTTGATCTTAGCCCAGATGCCCAGTCTATAAATTTCTCTTCGGACTTACACAACACATACAATGACACTGAGTTCAGGAAGATTAGTCGTTGGTCACGTCTAACTTGCCTCTCTCCTGCTGTACCCTGAATCTAATGTCCATGAACCAAGAGATCTGTTTTTCAACAATCTGTGCCAGGGCAGATTCTAATGCTTTTCTCTCTTTCCCCAGGGAGTCGTGGGTTCCCCAGGTATCCAGGTCTGTGTTCTGGGGTCTCAGTGGCTCTGCCTGGATGAGTGACAGTTTCCTATCCATGCAGTGGTGCACCAGACACAGTGAGCCTCATGGGCCTTCTGTCCAGGATGTGCTTTCTTTAACCCTTCCGGCAGGGGCATCAGCAAGCGTGTAGCAGCTGAGGCTGCGTCTTAGACAATGACGCAAATACCATCTGGTCCCATATTCACACCCCCCACCCCCAGAGGTTTCTAGTGCCTTTTCCATGGCAACAGGGGGCAAGGGCTGCCCCGAATCCTGGCATCTCCCCCAGCCCTCTGTGATGGGCCGTTAAGATACGCTTGCCTCCAGTGATCCAGGGAGAGGGGTCTGCATTCAGACATTAACGGGTCCACTGCACCAGGCACCCTGCAGATTCCCTCAGAATGTTTTATGTCAGGAACAGGATGGAATGGGAGGGTTGCTGGGGCGGGCAAGGGTGTTGGGGTCCCGTGAGCTGCCCATCACATGCAGGAACCCTTGTGGCAGAGTGGGTTGGTTACGCAGTGGGCAGTGATTTGCATTCACCCGCCTTTCTGCAGGAGAAAGATGAGCCTATCTGGTCTCATAAAGAGTGACAGTCTCAGACCCCACAGGGGCAGTTCTGCCCTGTCCGGTAGAGTCCCTGCGAATCAGAATGACGGTGAGTTGAATGTAGAGTGCTCCCCCACAGGCAGAAGGTGGCTGGATGCATCTCTGTTCTCTGTTATGGACACATGTGACGCCCTGGGAGCCAGCTCCACAGCGTTGGGTGGCTCACACCAGAGAAGCATTCTGGCTCAAAGCCCAGACTCAACTTTGCTGAACTCAGGATCCCTGGAGGTGGAGTAGGTTCCCCATGGGGCTGCTAACTGGTAGGTCAGCATTTCAAACACACAGCCTACTCTCTGAGAGAATGTTGAGGCTCTCTGCTCCGGTACACAGCCACAGGGTGGGAAACCCAAATTGAGCAGTTTCACCCTTTTTAAGAGGGTCACTGTGAGTCAGTAGCAGTGGTCTTTGCTTTTTTTTTTTTTCAAACTGGGCAAACTTGGGCAGATTTCTTATTTAAAAAATTATTAAAAGATCATTTTATTTGGGGCTCTTGCAGCTCTTATAACAGTCCATACATTAATTGTATCAAGCATATCTGTACATTTGTTGACATCATCCTTTTCTAGACATTGACTTTCGATTGAACCCTGGGTATCAGCTTCTCTTTTTCCTCCTCCCCCCACCCTTGTGTCCCCTTGATAAATGATAAGTTGTTATTATTTTCATATCTCACGTGGACCGCTGTCTCCCTTCCTTCATAATTTCTGTTGTTCATCCCCCTGGAGACATGTGTGTGTGTGTTTGTGTTGATCATTGCGATTGGTTTGCCCTTCCTCCCCACCTCTTCTTATTTTCCCCTTCCTTTCTGGCATTGCTATTCCCATTCCCATTCCTGGATTCTGTGTCTTGTGAGCTCTTACTTCTTATATGTACATGCTTTGGTCTAGTCTGAAGTGAGAGGCAGCACTGGGGTCATGAGAGTAGGGTGTGAGAAGCCTCAGGGAACCAGAGGAATATGGTGTGTTTCATCAGTACCTTACTTGCACACTGGGTTGTCTCTTCCCTGTGAACTCTCTGTGAGGGGGATGTCCCATTATCTACAGAGAGGCTTTGGGTCTATGCTCTGACGCCCCTCATTCTCAGCAATGTTTTTCGTTTTTTTATTGGGTCTTCTGATGCCTGCTCCCCGATCCTGATGTTGCCTCATGATCACACCAGTGAGGGTGCTTCTTCCATGTGGGCTTATTGCTTCTCTGGGCAGATTTCTTAAATAGGTTCTGCAAACCGGGAATATGAATATGAGTCCTTATGATGAGGGGGGCCAGTGTGTGCAGAGGTTGGCACAGTGTTCCAGGCTTGGCGATGAAGAGTCCTGGGGAACACAAGTGGGTAAGCGCTTGTCTGCTAAGACAAAGTTTGGGGGTTCGAAGCCACCAGTTTCTTCTGAGGAGAAAGATGAAATCTGCTTCCATGAAAGATCTTGAAAACCCTGTGGGGCAGCCCTGCTCTGTCCCGGGCATTGCTATGAGAGGGAATTGACTTGATGCCAGACAGCAGCAGCAACAGTCTATCACCACGCTGTGTGGCCCTGTGCCAGGCTGAGTGTTCGATGCTCTGCTCACGCCTCTGCATTTTGGTTACGGATGGCTTTCCCAGCTCTGCCCCCTGACAGGTGAGAAAACCGTCTTGCTCAGTATCATACAAGTCATGATATTTTGGGCACAAACCCCCCTGCTGCCAAATGCAGGGAGGTCTCCAGGGCCTCCTATCCATCCTGGTGTATTAGCTCGGCGACAGATCCTCTCACTGACTCTGCAAGCAGATGACCTCCCCTGCACAGGTATGGATGCTGCCCAGGTGTTGGTCATGGGCCACCTGCCCCCCATGTTTCCATGCTGTCCCACTGCCCAGCAACCCGATCCTCGGGGAATTGACTCCGTGTGCAGCTGGGACAGCTGAGGCAGAGTGAGAGGAAATAGATGGCTGGCTGAGGACTTCAGGAGTGGGACTCAAAAGTGCTGGATTCTCAAGCCCCGGGGTGACTACTTTGGACAGTGTCACAGAGTCAGAAACAGAGGCTCAGTGTTTTAACCCATTACAAGCGACCATAGTTCAAATCCACAGGATTGCCCCGCCTATCATTCACCCTCTCCGTCTATCTCCCAAAGGCAGCCCAGGGCGCCAAGGCCTGTGGTAGGATCCTCACCCCTTAGGAGGGACACGTGACTTCCATGCCCAGCCTGTGCACCTCATGCACGCCTACCACCTGTCTGTCTGTGGCGGCAGGTTCCGGTGGTGCATCCAGCCCACGATGAACTAAGAAGAAGGGGCTGGCTGGATCTACTTCTGGAAACTAGCCAGTGAGAACCCCCTGGAGTCCAGCAGTCCCGCCCAGACGGGACTGGGCAATGCGGGGTTGCCACGCACCAGGCAGACTGGAGAGTTGTTACCAACAACCCTATTGCAGAGTGTGTTCGTCAATCAGATTGCCATCAGCCTCCTTAGCTAGAAAATAATCAGAACTTATTTCTAACCCATCTCTATATCCCTCTGCCCCAGACCAAACCTAACCCCCTGCCAGGGAGTCGGTTCTGACTCGCCGTGTTGCTGTAGGACCGAACACACCTGCTCCTGTGGGTTTCTGGGACTTTGGATCTTCAGATCTCCCAGGGAGCGGCACGTGCTACCACACCCAGGACTCGTATTGCCCCAAGGTGGACTTGTCCAAATCATTCTGTTTCAGTGAGTCCTCCCAGCTCCGCTACCCCAGCACATGGTGGCCACCTGCCAGCTTGCTTTAGCAGCTTCCTTGATCTCTCTGGACCTCCACTTCCTGGACAGAAAATGGGGCAGGTGCTCGTGCCAGCTCATGGGGTGGCTGCCAGGATGAACAGGGTTGGTCACAGACAGTATCCAGACGAGATCTGGGAAGGCAGCAGCACTCAATCATGGTGAACCACTATCGGCTCATCCCCACCAGCGACTGTGTGGGAGAAAGGTGTGAGCGGCTGCTTTTGTAGAGATTAAAACCCTGGGGCACCTCTACTCGGTCCTGTAGGGTTGCTCCAAGGGGTTTGAATCAACGCATGGGCAGTGGGCTTTGAGTTTATTGGGTCATCCGTGGAGCCTGGTGACATAGCAGACTTCTATTGGAAAGCTAGTTGGTTAAACGATCCTATGTAACAGTGAGGAACTGCCCCCATAGGATTTCATAGGAACTGCCTGCCAGGACTTTCCTCTGGTAGCAGTAGCCCTGGGAACCCTTGGACTGCTTCCACTCTGTCCTTGAGGGTTCCTGAGTTGGAAGTGAGCAAATGACAATGATTTTTTCCCTCGTTTATTGTGTGAACCATCACACACCAAAAGAACATAGATTTTTTTTCAATAAAAAGGAAAACGGAAAACATGAGAAACTAGAACAAGTTTAAAATGAATCAGAAGGGGTCAAATGATAATGGGTTCTATTTTAACCTCACTGCTTCTGCAGCAATCTACTTTCCAATGTACCCTGACAGCAATGCTCTTCGCATCCCTGGTCTATGGCCATAGGGGGTTTACCAGAGGCCTCACCCATGTGAGAACCCTGAAAATGGATTTTGGGCTTTCACTATCACCCATAGGTTTCTGCAAATCGGGTGCTCCAGATTTTAACTCTAATACCACTCCCTCCTCTGGTCTTAGATTTTATTATTTACAATCCTTGGATCACACAAGCCCTGTGGTGCCATGTGGATCTAGCTGATACCACACTTAGAGTGCATGGGAATATTTCTCATGACACCAGCCCTATCCTCCTGACTGCCTGCCGTTAATATTTTCTTTATGCTTATTACCCATTAAGTTCCTTCAATAGCTGTTATCCCCACTTTACAGAGAAGGGAATGGAGGCCTTATAAGGTGGTGCACGTCATCATTGCCTTCTTCCCCAGTATCGATGTCCCCAGCAAAGGTGTCCACTCCGTTTTTCCTTTTACAATGGCCAGTGGGGCCACTATACTGGCATTTCAAGTTTCCAGTTCTATTCAGTGAACCCCAGTGCTGCCCAGAACCTGTGTGGTTCTGCAAATTGCCTTGTTGCCACCAGCCCACCTTCATTAATGCCAATCTTAGTGTAAAGCCGCATTCATGAGACTTTTATATCTTAAGGCCCCAGTCAAGGTGTCTCCCTGGACAATCTATTTATATGCTAAATATTTAAAGCAGCTGCCCTTTCCCCACTCCTTGGGGAGGGGGAAGACATCAACGTATACTAAATGCTGTAGCAACATCAGCTTTATCACCCAGGGAATTAAGAAAAATGAAGGGCCAGTTTAATGTCAGGATGTAGTTCATTATTTATCTTTTAGCATGTAAATTATAGATTGTCATAAATTTCTCATTCTTTGGGTGCCCACTACCTAATTTCGGCAACAAAAAGAAGCACAACCCACTTGAAGCCTGTGTTACAAAGAGCATCATCTGCTCTCCGGGTACAAAAGCCAGCCCCTCTGCCTTCTGACGGAAGATAATCTGTCAGAATGAAAAATTAATGGTCGTCCCCTTAATTCATCATCGCCTGCCTCTGTTCTATTAACACTCCCCTTTCTTCCTTCCCTCCTTCCTCCCTCCTCCAGCAGTCCAATGTGAGGTGCTCTTTGCCAGCAGAAAATTGGAGACCGAGTCCCGGGAGGATGGTGGAACCAGGGGAAAGAAGTCCCAACCCATGCTCTCTGGACCCATGGAAACCCAGTTCCCACCCCCGTGACTGTTGAGTTTGTTCTGACTCATGGCATCCCTGGGTGGGCAGCGTAGAGCTGCTCCGTCAACAGGCTGCCAGGTTCTGTCCTCTTGGCACTGCTGGGTGGGCTCCAATGTCCAGCCTTTCTGTCAATGGTGAGTTGTTGTTAAAGTGTCTTCTGACACATGGCAACCGCCAGTGTGCAGAGTAGAACTTCTCTATAGGTTTTTCTTTTAAGTGAATTTTTTATTGTGAATTAGTTTGTGTGTTATGTGCATTACATTTCAGACCATCAACTCTCATTCAATAGTTCAAACCAATCACCAGCTCCACCTACTGCCATGTATTGTATTCCACCCCACTTTCCCCCAATTTCTCATCTCCCTCTTATGAAACTCCACCCACCTGTCATCCAAATCAACACCTGTCAACCTTTGAGCCTGTCACTCTCTCTTACTACCCTTGCCCAGGGACCTCTCTTGGGAACTTCCAAGGTCTGTTTCCTTTTGGTATACAAGTCTGTCTTGTTTTTTTTTTTTATCCTTATAGTGATAATATTTGTCCTTTGGTGATTACCTAGCTTCATTCAGCATAACCTTCTCCAGTCCATCTGTGTTTCAAGATGGTTTCTTCATTAAAAAACAACAACAACAACAACAACAACAACTAGTGTGTGGCATTTATTGCATATCCCAAAGTGCTTTCCTTCACTCTTCTATGAGTGGCCATTTGGACTGCTTTCAACTTATTGTTTTTGGAAAAAGTGCTCTAATGGACATGAGATTAAAGTGCTATTCGTGTTAGGTGCACCCAGCAGGGGGATTGTGTCATAAAGAAACAGGTGTTTTAAGATCCCATCTTTCTAGATCCAGTTCTCTAGGTCTGTCTTCCAAGTCTCCCATGGGTGGGCTGTCGTTCTTCCAACCTCTTGGTGTCCAAACCATTGGTCCATGCCAGGGATCCACAAAGCATCTGTTATACTGAGAATGGATGGTCAATTTCTTGCTTTTTTCATTAAATGGGCCAGACCCCATGATGTCAATGCTAATGTACTCCCAAAGGCATCATGGGTATTTTGCTCCCTTATAGGATTGATTGTAGAGATGGAGGTGTCAAGCTGTGGGGTGCCCTAGTACCATCAGATCCACTATTCAAGTAATGACTCAGGATTTGAAAGGGAACACAAGCCATATGATCCAATGGCTCTGGCAATAGATTTTTAGAAGGAGCGAAGTGTAGAGTGTGTTAGGCATGGGTCTCTTGAGAAGTCAAAACAGTGAACCTGGTATGTGTGCATATATAGAAAAATACTGACTTGAAAGAATGGCTGACAGTTATAGAAGTGGGTAAATCCAGTCCAGTTCAAGGCTGTAGCTCAGATATAAGCTGGAGATTTCTCTTAACTCCTATAGTTTCAGAGGCTGATAAAGGGGAAGCAGGAAGACCTTTGACTGGTGGATGCTTGAGCTCAATGAATCCAAGTCTGCAGATGGCTCCTGGGATCAGGAGGTGATATAATAGGAAGTCAATGAACCAGATGCAGGGTCCTGATCCAGCAGTTGAAGTGAGTTAGCTTCTTCACACTGTCAATCTACATCAAAACTTGGCCATACCTTGAATGAAACTTTCCTCAATTGTAACAAGACTGTGATTAGATGAAGGAGGTGGTACCCCACTCAATTATTTCTACAAATGCTTGGCTGCTTCACAGAAGATACCATCATGGAGTAGACCACACCATGCTACATTAGATTATGGGTGAATCCTGGACCAGCTGAGTTGACATAAAACCTAGCTATTACAATGGGTTTTGCTAAAGGTCAGATGATTAGTGAGATTGGGTGCTAACTATGGGTGCTAACTTCAGCTGGGATCCCAAGACCATCGCTTAGGGTGACTGTTGCCTGTTGATCCGTGTCCATGTTTGAAACCATCTTCCTTTTCTGATTTCCTCAAAGACTCTCCCGAATCCTCATTCAACTTCCCGGACCCTTTGTGGAAACCAGATCTCTCACTTCTTTCTCACAAACAGTGATGTCATTTACTAGCTGTTTCTAACTTTCTGCTTTGGGGACTAATGATGGCGTGCACATCTCCATCATCTTTACATCAGATTTGTCCCCATGGCTTACATTGGGTAGTCAAATGTGAGCAGTAGCTTTAAGAACAAGATCACCCCCGTTCCTTTCTCACCACCATGGCAATCATGGAACAACAATGGAACTGGGTGGCCATGAACCTGGATGCCTAGACAGCTACGAGGAGAGGGTCACTCTGTGGACTCCAGCTGCACATACATTGTGAGGGATCCATTTTGTCGTGAGATACTGGGGACATTTTGTTTTCTGTAGCAAAATTTAGTCTACTTGGACTCACAAATTTATTGAGAAGCACTGAGATCGCCTGGCTCTTCTTCCCCAGTTGTGGTTCTTGTGGTGCCACTGAATCCGTTCTGACCCATAGGAACCTTTTGCACAACAGAAGGAAACACTGCCCAGTCTTGCCCTATCTGCACAATGTTCCTATTCTTAAGCCCATTGTTGCAGCGACTGGGCTAATCCATCTCTTTGAGGGCCTTCCCCTACTTCTCTGCCCCTCAACTTTGCCAAACATGATGATCTTCTCCAGGAATTGACTTTTCCTGACAGCATATCCAAAATCAGTCTATAAGATGAAGTCTCATCATTCATGCCTCTAACGGGCACTCTGGGCCTATTTCTTCCAAGATAGATCAATTTGTTCTTTTAGCCGTCCACAGTACTTTGGCTCTTCTTCTCTAGCCAATTCAATATGCAATATTCAATATGTAATTCAAATGCATAGATTTCTCTGGTCTTCTTTATTCAATGTCTAACTTTCACATGCATAGGAGGCAATTGGAAATTCCATCCCTTGGGCCAGGCTTTCCTTAGTCCTGAAAGTCACATCCTTGCTTCTCAATGACCTGAAGAGCTCTTTAATGTCATTTTTACTCTCCATTTATCATGTTGTGATCTATTGGTCTAGTTGTGCGGATTTTAACCTTCTTTCCATTGAGTTGTAATCCAAATTGAACTGTGGTCCTTGATCTTCATCAACAAACACTTCAAGTCCTCCTTATGCGCAGCAAGCAAGGCTGTCATCTGCATCTCGAAAGCTAACGAACCTTCCTCCAGTCCTGATATCGCATTCTTCTTCATATAAACCACTTTCTCTGATGATTTGTTCAGCATACAGACTGAATAAGTGTGGTGAAAGGGTCCAACCATGTTTCACACCTTTCCTGATTTTAAACCATGGCGCCTTCCCTTGTTCTTCATCCATGTATAAGTCCTGCATGAGAGCAATGAAGTAGATGTATTTAATTTGCACCCATCGTCCTTTCCTCTCCTCCAGTAAATGAGGAAAGGAAAGGTGCCTCTTGCCTTTTCCTGAAAGCACATCATCTTCTCTCATACTTTCAGTTTCTTCCCTTCTGCTGTAGAAACCTAGTCAATGTATCAACGTGCCCATCTCTCCTATCTCTACATACCATTCTGTTGATGTCTTCCCCACCAGACTTCATCCATGCCTCTTCCCATTCCTTACCCCCTATTTTGGATAGCATTGTCTGTTTCATTTTCTTCCACTTCTCACTTCAGTCATTCTCAGTCAATCCTTACTAGACTTCTCCCCCCAATATTTTAAGGAAACTCTTTCCAGTACTCAATGGCATCGCGTTGGTTGTTGCTGTGGTTGTTAAGTGCCATTGAGTTGGATCCAAAACATAGTGAGTGGCCTTATGTCCAACGGAATGAAAGGCCGCCTGGGCTGGCACCAGCCTCATGGTGTTGTTATGCTTAAGGCCATTATGGCAGTCACTGCTCCCACCCATCTTGTAGAGGGTCTTCGTCTTTTCCACTGCTCTTCTGCTTTACCAAGCATGATGAGTTTTCCCAGGGATGCTCTCTCCTGAGAAACAGGTCCAAAACATGTCCAAAGTACGTGAGACAAAGTCCTGGTGTATTTTCTTCTAAAGAGTCTCCTTTTTTGGCTCAGCCCAGTTTATTCACGATGCGTGTGGCAACAGGAAATTCCCTGGTATAACTCTTTTACCCACAGTCTTTGTAACTCTCACCAAAGGAGTGAGTCATTGTAAGTCAACATCGACTTAATGGCAGTGAGGGTTTTTTTCCCCTTTGACTATAGCTTCAGTTTTTCTATCCTATTCTACTTCAAGACCTTCCTCAAGATTCAGACATACAACTCAGACATACTTGTCTGCTGGTCGTCTCCAGTTGATGTCTCTAGAGTTGTCAAGCTCAGTGTATCCAAATATACCCTCTTCTCTGACACATTTTCTCCCTTTAACTTCTTTCCCTCTTAGATGGAATCACTATCTTCCCTATCATGTAAGTGAACAGTTCCTCCTTTCCATAACCTCAGTATGTCCACAGATCATGTTTCCACTCTGACCTCTTCTGTCTCCAGGGAAAGAGGGAGAGAGTGGGACAAAGGACAAACCTTGGTTGTGCAGTACAACAACCTGCTTTGATTTCTTCTCTGAAAAGTCAGAGAAGGTTTATTGATCTGGAAAACAGTATGCTGAGTGAAGTAAGTGAATTACAAAGGGCTAATATAGTACTATCTCACTTATATGAAATATCCAAATTAAGTCAATGGAGACCAAAATGGTTACCAGGGGGTTGGTGAGAGTGGTAAAAGAGAAGTAATTGCTTAGAAGCATTGAGTGGCCTTTTTTTGGGCATCACTGCCCTCTGGTGGGAGTAGGAGGCCCAGCCTTACTCCTGCTGCTGGATGTGAACCGCCAACCCAGTGGGCTGCAGTCCCGCACACAACCACCAGGTCACCGGGGCTCAGCCCTAATTGAGCTGCCTTTTTTTCCCCTGGACATCACTGCCCTCTGGTGGTGGGAGTAGGAGGCCCAGCCTTTGCTCCTGTGAAGCCGGTGCTGGAATTGAACCTCCATCCCAGTGGGCTCCAGTCCTGCGCACAACCATGACGCCACTGGGGCTCGGCCCAAGTTGCCTTTTATGTGGCAGAAATTTGGCATTGGATGTTGCTGACGATTGCATAGGGTGACTGATACAGTTGGGTAATGATGCAGTTGCTATGTTATACCCAGGAAAGTACTCCATTGACAAATGCTGCATCATGCGTTTGCCTCTTGACAACAATTAGAATAAAGAGGATGGTTGATTATTGGTCAAGGGAAGGAAAGCTACCCTGAGCAAGATGCATGTGTTTAGCTCCAACCGGTTTAGTCATGGCCAAGGTAGCAAAATAAGATCAGGTCCAAATGCATCAAATGCAGATGTACTGAAATAGCACGTGAAGCAGGAAGAATGAGGGGCTGAAGCACTGGGGTGAGAGAACTCAGTCAGCCCTTTCAGGAGCCTGTGGAAGGAGATGGGATGCATGTCAGGGCTGTGGAGAGGGACACACCAGCACAGACAGAATCATCTCCACCATTCTTGGGATTGTTGTTTCTGACTTTGGTTTTTTTTTTTTTTAATATTAAATCATTTTATTGAGGGCTCATACATTGCTTTTCACAATACATAAATAAACACACTGTGCCAGGCACCTTCACATGTCTGCTGCTATTATCATTCTCCAACCACCTGCCTTTTCCCTTGAGCCTCTGGTATCGGCTTTTCCATCCCTCCCCCTCTTCCCCTGCTCTCTCCTTCCCACCAGCCCTCAATACTTTATAAATTATTATTGTTCTGTCATATCTCACACTGCCCTACCTTTCCCCCAACCCACTCCTCTGATGTCCGTCCTTCAAATAGGAGCCTATATGTATATCCTTGCAATTGGTTCCGTCTCTCTACCCCTTCCAGCAGCTCCAATCTCACCACTGGCCGGAAGGGGCTCATCCATCCTGGTCTCCCCATATCTCCAGCTCCCCTCTCTACCAGTGTACCTTCTCCAGTCCATCTGGATTTGTAAGGTAGAGTTGAGACCATGATGGTTTGGGGAGAGGTGGGGGAGGAAGGCTTCAGGAACTAGAGGAAGCATGTATACATCATCACTGCCTGGCTGCCCCTTGACTGGTCTGTCTCCTCCCCGTGACTGCCCTGTAAAGGGGTGACCAATTACCCACTAGTGGGCCTTAGGTCTCCATCCTGCTCTTCCCCCCACTCGTAATGAAGTGATTCCTGTTCTCTGATGCTCGATACCTGCTCCCTTCGGCCCCTCTTGATCACACTTGCTGGTGTGCTTCACACATGCTGGTGTGCTTGACTTTGGGTTGTTTTTTAAGGAGAACTAGCGCCTGTTAACAGTTTTCTTAGTACTTCATCCATATGACATGTCATCCATTCATATCAAGAAGAGTGGTACGATTGTCACCACATCCAATTCTAGAACAATTTCTTCTTCCTTGTACTCATTGCTACTTATGTAATGACTTGATTTTCTAATTGTGGCACATATGTCCTTCCCAGTTCCACAACTTCTACAGAACATTTTTCCTGTTCTAGCTATCATTCTCAAACAATACACTCACATTTCGCAAGTTGGATCTGTTCAGGTTTGGCTTCGTTGACCATGTCTGAACCAGGAAGAACAAATGTGAAGACCTGGCTTCACGGTTGCTCTCTGAGGATTCAGAATTCTCTAGATGACTGTGGATCGGTCCCTTCTTCCATCCAGGCTCCTCTCTGCTGAAAACTAGAGGGGGATGGGTGCCACAATCTCGTGGGCTGTTCCTGTGTCACATGTCAGATCATGGTTCCTATCTCCAGCAGTGCTCAAACAGGATCTGGATTCTCCCATCCCCTAGTGGTAAGAGGCAGACATGGCTTCTGTAGTCAAGGTGGAGATGGCACTTCAAGGGGGGTGGTTTGAATAACGGGATTCAACAGACTTATTCCTCATGAAGCATAATGATACTGCTTTTCCTAGAAGAGAAAAGAAGAGGCAGGGATGCTGGACTATTAAATGACTGGAAGCTATGGGATAACCCTAATAGCCAGGATGGAACTTGTCTGCAAAATTCAATGTGGGATTCCCCCCCCACCCCCCCGACCCTTTTTTCTTTAGTGTGGGGCCTCTGAACAGCTATCTAGTTTCACCCTAATAATCCAGCCACTCTGGCTGGTTGCAAATATTAGCAATTCTCAGGATTACCTTGGAAGGCAGAGTTTGTGCTTTTGGACTGAAACTCTTTCAATCACGGTCCATCAACCTATCACCCCAAGGCAGGGTGGTACAGGAGGCTCTTCATGGCCTGACCCCTTGTCTTGCCTTCTACCCCTCCCCAAATTGAGTCATGTGTGTGTCAATCTCAGTATGGAAGTCGTTTAATTGGAGAGCTAGGTGGCCACCTTAGGAGACAGAGAGCACTCAAAGAGATGGTGGTGGATGGCACTCATTCTGGGGGTAGTAATGAGACTCTAAGCCCTGTTTTTTCTATCTTCTTAACATCCCTAGCTCCAGTTCCCACATCTTGGGTCAAAGATGCTCAGGAATCCAACTCAAGTTGATCATAACAGTCAAGAACATTGGGATTTGGAGTTGCATGTGATCTGGGTTTATCTCCTGACTTTGGCACCTATTAGCTGTGTGACTTTGGGGAAGTTGCTTTGTCTCTCTGAGCCTATCACAGTGTCCGAGTTCAACCCAAGTCTTAGACTCCATTGCCTCTGATATCCATTGTCCTCCAGGACAAGTTTCCACCTCTTCACTTAAGTTGTGCCCTGGGAAATACTCTCCCTTGCCCAGACCCCTCTCCAGTTCATAATTTGAAATACCATCCCAATAGCACTGATACTTCTGTCACACATGAAAAAACAGTGTGGACCATAGGGGTCAGGAAAGAGCAGAGTGAGCAGAACCACAGAGGTCTGTGCTTCAATTCAGGTTTGTTACTAGCTGCTGGACCTCGGATGGGTACTGTAACCTAGCCCAACCTATTCCCTCCCTGACTGAAAAGGGCAAAAATCAAGTAGGATAATTTTCTCAATTTTTCTCTCAATATGAAATGGAACAAGATGCATGTGTTCTGGGCTTCAGCCATCTGCAGGTGGAAATGAGATCACATCAGAACTATCATCAGCTGACTATCAGATGACCTCAACTCACCCCCAGATGGTCCTACTCGGCACGGCATCACGTGTCTATGAATCAGTAATGGTCTCCCTTTCTACCGCCTATGTAGAGGGGGCCCTCTGACCAACATGGGCTAGGAATCTGGCTGTTAAGCACAAGGTTACCCATTCAAACCTACCAGTAGCTTCATGGGAGCAAGACGAGGCTGTCTGCTCCTGCAAAAATGGGCAGTCTTGGAAAGCCTAGAGAGGGTGGCTTTGCATGGCGGTGGTTTGACTCTGTGTTTGCTTTGGCCTGGGGAGCAGTTGCTCATGGTGCGTTTGAGCTAGTCCAATTCATAGCCACCCCCTGCACAACAGGACAAAGCACTCTTTCCCGCACCACCCTCACAAGTGTTCTTATGTCTCAGCCCATTATTGCAGCCGCTGGATGGCTTCAGTGCATCCAGGAGCTTCCTCTTTCATTGCTGCCCCTGAAATTTACCAAGCACGATGTCCTTTACCCGAGACTGGGTCCTCCCGATAGCGAACTTGTCCAAAGTTTATGTAGAAAAAGCTTGCCATCTTTGCCCCTCAGGACCATTCTGACTGTACTTTTTCTAAGACAGATCTCATTATGCTTTTGGCAGTCTGTGGACTTCCACTATTCTTGGCCAGCACCATCGTTTGAATGCATGGATTCTTCTTTGAGCTCTCTCATTCATTACACACTCATTTTGAAATCATTTTATTGAGAGCTTATACAGCTCTTATCACCATCCATCCATCCATCCATCCATCCATCCATCCATCCATCCATCGTTTCAAGTCCATTTCTACATTTGTTGCCGTCATCATTTTCAAAACATTTTCTTTCTACTTGAGCCCTTGGTATCAGCTCCTTGATTTTTACATATCTTACATTGACCAATGTCTCCCTTCACCCACTTTTCTGTTGTCTGTCCCCCTGGGAGGGGATTATATGTAGATCATTGTGATTGGCTCCTCCACTCTACCCCACCTTCCCCTTCCCCTCCTTGGATTGTTACTCTTATTAGCTCTTATGTCCAATACCAATCTCTAAAGTCCTCTTCAGACTCATGAAATACGTGCAATGACACCAAATGCAGGACGATCACAGGCCAGTGGGTGGGACGTATTGTGGATCCAGTGGCAGTGTCAGCATCTCAGTGCTGGCAGGGTGGTTCCTCCAGCTCAACTCTGTCTGCATCTCCATCAGGTTCATTGTCTGCAATGTCTTTCAGGGAGTGAGCCGAGAGAGAGAGAGAGAGAGAGAGAGAGAGAGAGAGAGAGAGAGAGAGAGAGTCTATCCCCTTCAAGGAGGAAAACAGGAGCTCCCAGAATCCTCGGGAGGTCATGCCCACACAGAGGCTTCATGTGACCTGATTGACAGACTAGACTCCACCCTTTCTTTCTGAATCCTCAAATCGATACCAGATTACAGAACTGCCACACTCTGAATTAGAAACCTCTCCATGGCCGTGGGTTTTGTTTTGTTTGGATGTGTGGTAGACTGCTGCGTCCAGTGCCTCATGTCCTTGTTATCACCAAGTTTCAGGAGACTTGGAACGCTGTCATTTCCCTAAGTTGCCAAAGCTGCAAATGCTCCTTCCAAAGCCCTGTGCCCAAGAGGCCGGCCATAGCCATGCTTGAAAAGTGAAGAAGATTATGCATTGCCTTCATGGCTGTGCTGAGTGAGGGTCACTCCCATCGTTGAGGTGCTCAGACCCTGCATTCTGCAGAATGTAATGACAAAGCTTCCCCCCTCCCTCCCAGGTCTTGCAAGGGTAGGGAGCTACTGCTTTGGACCTGACCCTCCCTCTAAGGTGTCACAGAGACTACAGTTCTCTTCTCCAGCATTGTCTCCAGTCCCTGATGCATAGGTGACCTGGAACTCAGACACACCACAGTCCCAGGGGCTGAGATGGTTAGCTCCTGTGAAATATGACTGTACACCTTTTCCACTGGGTGTGGTCGGGCCCTCACTCTACAAGTACTACTTGATAGCTCAAACATTCCAGCTTTGGGTGCTGTACCTACAGTGTGCTCCTATATGCTCTTCCCCATTGGGGCCAGACTCTTTGTCCCTGAGGTTCACATCTTGTTCCTGCATCCCATTTACCACGCTAGAGTCAGCCGTTCCTTTCCTCTCTTTCTGCTTTCAACTGCTGCTGAAAATGTACACAGCAGGACACACTCCACAACAGTTTCCTGTGTATCATTTAGTGACACGATGGACATTCTTCACGCTGTGCTACCAATTTCCATGGCCACCCCCCCCCCCCAAATTGTTCCTCCCTCAGCACAAACACTCACCTGGGCAGCAAGCTCCCAGTCTAACCTTTCTAGGTGCAGTTGGACCAACAGGTAGCATCATGGTAAATGGAGAAAAGGTTGAAGTTGTCAAGGATTGTGTCTTGCTCGGATCCGCATTCAGTGCTCATGGGAGCCGCAGTCAAAGGATCAAAGGGCACATTGCCCGAGATCAGTCTGCTGCACGAGGCCTCTTTAGACTGTTGAAGAGCAAGGATGTTGCTTGCAGGACTCAGGTGCACCTCGCCCAAACCTTGGTATTTTTAGTCGCCTCCTATGCATGCGAAAGTTGGACACAGAGTAGAGAAGACTGGAAAAGGATCAATGCATCTGAGTTGTGCTGTTGGAAAAGAATATGGAAAATGACACAGGCTGTTAAAAGGAAAACCCAGTTGTCCTGGAAGAGGTACAATAGATGCTGCTTTGAGGCAAGGGCAGGGAGTTTTTGTCTTGCCTCCTTTGCACACGCTGTCAGGAAAAACCAGTCGCTGGAGAAGGACCTCGTGCTGAAGCAGGTGGAGGGGCAGCAAAAACGAAAGAGGACCTAGACAAGATGGATTGACACAGCAGGCTGCAACAATGGACCCAGGCGGAGGGGGCGGTGTGAGGGTGGTGCAGGACGGGACTGTATTTTGGGCTGTTGTACTGGGGGTCACCATGAGTTGGGACCAATGAGATGGTACCTAACAACCACAGAGACCGCACTGCTCATTGGATCCCATATAGTTATGGATCCCAGATAGACCCCGCTTGCTTTTGACGTAGTGAAATTATTACTTGCTTGAAAGAAGCCGTTTGGGTGTACATTTTGGGTGTAAAGCTTACACGTGATCTCGGGCCATTGTTTTGGGGCACTCATCCAGTGACTCCCCAATGTCTGGATCCTATGAGAATTTGAAATTCGGTTCTGCGTTTCTCCCCCCTTTGGGTAATGAGTCTTCCACTGATCTTGATTAAGTGTAGGAGTCGCTGTTCAGGGATGGTGGACGGGCACGATGCAGTTTTGGCCTCATCACAAAGGAGCCACCTGTTCATTGAGGAGGTATTAGCTACTCCTCTCACTTCCTCCTCCTCTTCCTCAAGCTCCTTTCTTGTTCTGTTGTTCCGCCAGCATACAGACCCATGCTGTTCTTTGGTCTACCTGGGAGGTTCGTGTGCTGTCCTGGAGTCTGTTAGTGACCTCTGATTAGAGCCCTCTGACTGGGGCTCTAGCTTATCAGAAACGTCTGCACTTTGCCTAAACCCCAGCATCGACCGGACTTTGAGTTCCCTTTTCAAGTTATTCTTCAGATTTTAGGGAGCTGCAAATGAGTCACATCACCGTCCACCTCCACCCCCCAGATGCCTCCAAAGTCCAGCTTCGGCTTGGCTGCAGAACACCCGAATTCTGGCAAGCACTCCAAGGTTAATTCCACAGCGCAATCAATGGCTCCATTTCTACCCATGACCTTGAAGGCGGGACTCAAGGCACTAGAGCTTGTTAATGGTGCATCGTTTCTCACCGCTATTTATCTCACCAGTGCCTTCCCTTCCCTCCAACTTTAATAAAACAGCGTAACACACAGATCAGTTTGGTGTCCCAATAAATCGCCATTGCGCAAGTGTGGCTGGGATCTTCGGAGGCAATGAATGATCTTGCCGAATGGCCATTATGGAGATTGATGTGTTGATACTCGGAGATTTGCTTCTTCCTCCCTTCCCTCCCCCTTTCTCCTCTTCTTCTCCCTTCCTTCTTGTGGTAATAAAGATTACAACAGAGAAACAAGCAAGGGGGTTTGATTTGAGACCACCCTTGTATCAGGCTTCATCTGCCAGGTGCACACCTCCCTGGGTGCAAACCTGGCGGCTGAGGTGGAACTTGTAGACACCAGTTTATAGACATGTCCTCAAAGTCAAAGCCATCCTGCCAGAAATCAAACAAAAAATAATTTCTCCCTGAAGGAATTCTGTTTTCAGCTTAATGATGGCTGGAGTGTTCCCAGCGAAGTGGTGTAATGGGGTTTTTTAATTACTACTCATACTGTCCAGCTTAATGGCAAGACTTTCACTTTTTATTTATCCCCCACTTCCCCTTGAGCTCAGAGACTCATTTTTCGGGTGGAACCTGCCAAATGCAGAAAGTACCCCAAGGTGAAGAAAGGAAAGGAGTAACTACTAAACTCAGGCGTGAGTCCCGCTTTCCTCTAGATGGAGCAGGGAGGAAGATGGGCTTGGCTACCAGGTCTCCATGAGGTTCCACTGAAGCAGACCATGGATGACTCCCAACCACTGACCAAAGAAGCTGTGCTAAGCCTGGCTTTGCAGAGAAGCAAAATCAAAGATGCTTGCATGTTTACATGTATCAAAAGAGATTTCTATCCAGGAATGGCTTACACAGTTGCAGAAGTTGGTAACTCCAGTCTGATTCAAGTCCTTAGGTCAGATATAAGCTGACTCTTGCAGCTGCAGGGCCCGAGGAACAGGAAGCGGAAAGATGCACTTCCCACAGTTGGGAAGTGCACAGCTGAACGAGTCCAAGGTCTGCTGATGGCTCCCAGGAGCGGCAGGCAATACAACAGGAGATGCCTGAACCAGACAGAGACTCAAGATCCCACAGAAGGTCAAGCGGGCAAGAGAAAGCTAATTTCTGTTCAACGACTCTTTTCTACAGAAGGCCACACCCCCAAGGAGGTATCTTCAGTTGTCAAGTTGACTGATAGATTGGGCTCCATCCTGACCTTCAGCCGGATAGCCTGAGTTGACATAAAGTCTAACCACCACAGATGTTCCAAAGAGAAGAACCATTGAGGCAATAGAGAAGAAGGCCAGAGACCAGGAACCCCCCAAATGAATCTAACACTGCTATAAGGATTATGGCTTAGGCCAGACACCCGCTTGACCATTGAAAAACAGTCAATACCCTTGACTGCCAACCAGATGGTTGGACATTTAACTCTACCCAGAGAAACCTTGGGAGCAAAGCCCTATGATCAATTTTCCAAAAACCATCTGCTTAATTCTCCATGGAACACAGTTCTGCTCAAACACACCTGGGGTTCCCCATGAGCCAGAGTGGATTTATTGGCAACTTGTTTGTGTCCTTTGGGTTTGGTGTTGTGTAGTAGGACCAGCTCTTGGAGTCACAGGTGTTCTGGGTTTGTGTTGTAACGATCTGGAACACATCGAAGCTCCCTGGACTTCTGTTTCTCCATTGTCTCAGCCTTAAATCAAGGAAGAAAGCTACTGGCGCAGAAAGAGATGCTTGTTAAATTCCTGACTAGTCATTGGTTAAACTGCACCATTCAGTGTCTGAGACTACAATTCTTTATGAGCCAGAAAGTCTCATCTTTCTTGAGTGCAGCAACTGGTGGATTTGAACAACTGACTAGTACTTACCCCTCTGTGCCACCAGTGCTCCTTAAGAGCTCCCGGTTTTCTTTCCTGCTGAGCATCCTTCATTTCTCCATGCAATTGGATGTGAATTTGGTGAGTTACAGGGAATGTAGGGTGGGCGCTGGAGGTCATTGAGTTAGTAAAGGACATGACTGTAATTTTGACATTTATGCATTTTTGTGAAAGTCCCTCTCTTGCTATCACACTTGGTATAGAGTGCTGTCCATCCCCAAGGCTCTGGTCAGCAACGGCACCAAAGTTTGTCAGATAATTTCCGTTCTGTTTTGTAGGAGCCTGATGTTATTGTTGGGCACCTTTGTGTCAATCCAATTCAAATGACCTCATGTGACAGAGTCAAACTGTGTTGTAGACTTTTCTGTGCTGTAAGTGAGCAGATCACCAAGACTTCTTCCAGAGAGTCACTGGACAGCTTAAAACCATCAACTTTTCAGTTTATAGCCTACTGCTTAATCATCAAATCACTAAAACACCCTTTACATGGATTTACAGCCTCAGTCTCAGAAGACTAAGGTGCATATGACCCAACCCATCATATTTTCAGTTGCCTCATGTGCATGTGAAAAATGGATAACGAATAAGGAAAGCTGCAGAGAAATTTTAGTTTGGGTGAAGAATATGAAATATATCATGGGCTGTTAGACTATGTTGGAGGAAGTGCTATCAGAGTGGTGGTCCTTAGAGGAAATCAAGGAAAGAAGTAGGAGGCAAAGGACATTTATAGAGGTCTAAATACAGGTGTGTATGTAAATATATTTATACATAGTGACTAAGAAATAGATCTATGTACATATATTTATAGATTTAGCATTAAGGTAGCAGATGGACATTGGGTCTTTAATCAAGTACCCCCTCAACCCAAGAACACTTTGTTCTAATAACCCATTATTCTGTGATGATCACCTTCCTGACACAGTCAGTTGCTGAAGACAAAGCGGGTACATAAGCAAATGTGGTGAAGAAAGCTGATGGTGCCCTGCTATCAAAAGATATAGCATCTGGGGTCTTAAAGGCTTGAAGCTAAACAAGCGGTCATCTAGCTGAGAAGCAACAAAGGCCGCATGGAAGAAGCACACCAGCCTCTGTGATCACGAGGTGTTGATGGGATCAGGTATCAGGCATCAAAGACCCAGAACACAAAAATCAAATCAATGTGAATGAGAAGGAGGGTGGAGCAAAGATACAAAGCCCATCTGTAGACAGCTGGACATTTCCTTACAGAAGGGTCACAAGAAAGAGACAAGCCAGTCAGGGTGCAGTATAATGTTGATGAAACATGCAACTTTCTTCTGGTTCTTTAATGCTTCCTCCACTCCTCTGCCCCTACTATCATGACCCCAATTCTACTTTATAAATCTGGCTAGACCAGAGCATGTACACTGGTACAGATAAGAGCTCATAATAGAGGGAATCCAGGACAGATAAACCCTTCAGAACCAATAATGAGAGTAATGGTACCAGAAAGAGGGAAGGTAGGGAGGAGGCAGGGGGAGTAAGGGGAAACCAATCACAATGGACATATTGACACCCTCCCAGGGGGATGAATAGCAGAAAATTGGGTGAAGGGAGATAGCAGTTGGTGTAAGACATGAAAAAATACAAACTATCAAGGGTTCATGAAGGAGGGAAGGTGGAGGAGAGGGAAAAAAAGAGCTGATACAAAGGGCTCAAGTAGAAAGAAAATGCTTTGAAAATGATAATGGCAACATATGTACAAATGTGTTTGACATAATGGATGTATATATGGATTGTGAGAAGAACTGTATGAGCCCCCAATAAAATGATTCAAAAAAATATTCCTTAGAAGCAAGCAATGGGAAACTTTGTCTCATATACTTTGGACCTGCTTTCAGGAGAGGCTGGTCCTTGGAGCAGGATATCATGCCAGGGAAAGTAGAAGGACAGCAAAAAAGAGGAAGGCCATCGATGAGATGAGTTGGCACAGTGGCTTCAACAGTTTGCTCAAATTTAGTTAGATTGTGAGGATGGTGCAGGAACAGGCAGTGTATCTTCTGCTGCTTCTCAGGGTCATGGAATCAAATCTACTCAGCAATACTTAGCCACAACAATAGGTTTTCAGAGACAGGAGATAACTGGAAATCAACAAATTCTCCTTATTACCAAGAACTTTTGGGATGACTTGATGAAATAAGGTACATGAACCCATACATTATTTTCCTCTTGCACGGGTTCAATTAAAAATGCATCAAATGAAAAGGAAAAGAAAGATAACCTAGCACAAGTACCTAGTAGGCGTTCAATAGTCATTGAATGATGGAGTTTTATAGCTTTCGATGACTTGGTTAACCTCTCTGAACTTTATTTATAAGGTCTCTTCCATCTTCCATCTTATGAATTAATAATCTGCTAATTGGACTTCATAACTTTCTATTTTATGAGCTAAGTGTGTTCCCCTTAAACCTTTTTGGGAATGCGACAGAGAAATCGTAGCCAGAAAAAGGAAGGATGAAAGACAAAGTGAGTTTCATTATTATATATGGCGTAAAATGATGTCCAAGAACAAGAGATATGACTTGACCATAAATCCGAATTAATTCACTGGATAAAATAGCAAAGAAATAGTGCTGGCCATAAAGACCTTGAACTGCTCCAAGGAGTTGAGCAGGTCCCATTTTGGGGGACTTTGGAAGCTCTTGTTTCTCATCTTGGTGGCAGCTGCTCACAACCCTTTTGTAAGAAGCTGTTTCAAGTAGCAGGTTATTGATGGCATTAGTTTCTGTTCAGTCAATTACAACATGTGGCCAGCTGACGTGCAACTGATGAAAGTGCTGGGTTCCTGCCCTATCTTTCACCCTCTCTGATATTGTTGATCAAGTCCTGGTTGTGTCATTCCACTTCATCCTGCTTTTTTTTTTATCAACAACATGAAAAAAAAACCCTCTTTATTACTATTTCTTTTAAGCTTAATTGACTCCCGAGTCATACTTTTTTGCTGCTTCTGTTTCTTCTGGGTTATCTTTTTCTCTGTGCAGCCTCCTCTTCTAGCTTAGGGATTCATTCTGTTTTTGCTGCCGAAACACGAGAACCCCCATTTAGCTGAGGAGCATTCTGGATGTACCTTTTTCTAAGGCAGATTTGTCCATTCTGCTGAGAATCTGCAGGACATTCAGTATCTAACCTAGCATGAATTCGCACATACCAGTTCTTCTATCTTCCTTGTTCATTATCTCACTGTCACATGCAGTGACACATGCACTGCCTTGGGTAAATCTGCTGCACAAGCCCTCTTTAAAGGGTTGGAAAACAAGGATTGTTTATAATGTGCTAACGCTTGGTCTAGTTCCTGGGGAAGGATATCGTGCTTCGTAAAGTAACAAAAGAGAGGAAGACCCTTGATGAGATGAATTGATACTGTGGCTGCATCATAGACTCAGATAAAACAACACTTCAACAATTGTAAGGATGGCGCTGGGCCAGGCAGCATTTCATTCCACTGTGTATAGGGTTGTGATGAACCAGAATCAATCACCTGGCACTCAATAACAACCACCACAACAGTGCATCTGCAAAAGCTTTAAATTGAAATCAGTCCGCCACAGACCTGCATTAGATGCAAGGCAAAAGACACCTGCTGTTGGAACATCAGTCCCATTCCTTTCGAGGTGTGTGGCTTCGGGTCACTCAGTTTACTTGGACAAGTTACCGCCACCTGTGAAATGGAAATCAGAATCCTTGCCTTTTCTACCTCACCAGGTTTCTGGGAGAATGACACGAGCCAGTGAAAACCAATTAAAATGTTTACAGTTCTATAACTATGTAAGAGATGATTGGGTCTAGTTAAAACACAATTGATGCTATGGAGATAATGAAGTTATCCATCTCATAGCAACAGAGTCCTCCCCTTGGGCCACTTACAGTGGTGAATGATGTTTGTGTGGTTATCTAGTGCGTGTCTTTTTCTTTTGCTGCATTCTGAGCTGCTTTAGGCCTGGATCTGCACATTTTGGGGTCTCACACCTGGTGATCTAGTAAACAGGGATGGCTGAGCAAGAGTGGCTCTCACCAGGGTGGTAGCCATGGAGATGGAGAAGTACTCCTGGTCTGGATGTAGGTGAAGCTAGAGTTTATAGGATTTCATGGCATGTCGCATATGGGGTGTGATAGAGAGCTGCATTCAGGAAGAAGGAACGTTTTTTTTTTCATAACTGGAAGGATGGCAACCCTAGGAGTCAAGGAGTTCTTACTATGCACTTGGCTATTAGCTGAAAGGTTGATGGTTCAAATCCACGCAGAGATGCCTCTGACAACATGGGCTCCTGACTGACTCTGCTCCAGGCAGAGTCTCTTCATCTTCATTCCAAAGTTGCTGGGAGAGGTGTTCTTGGGTGGGAGGGAGGTACTTCTGGCCTCAGCAGCCTACCATTCCACTCCACACACGTTCATTTTTGCTGCAGGAGGCTGGGCTATAGGTGACCCCAAAAGCAACCCCGAAGGAAGTTCTTCAAAGCTGTGTGAACTTTACTGTGCTCTTGGGAAGGAGGCACAGAGAACTCACCACAGCCTCCTGGGGAGAGCAGAGAGAACAAAGAGACCAGCTATCTGGCTGCTGCTGGGAATGGGCCACAGCAGAGATGCAGTCTTTCACTGAAGATGACAGGCCCTTTCTGCAGTGTGACCTGCAGGAGGGAATGCCGTGGAATAGTTCTCTGATGGGGACGGGACAATCAGAACTAGTCCAGAGTGGTGGCTGCTGGAAGGTGTGTGTAACATACAGATACAGAAGCACATACTCACACCACATACATATATACATGTCTATATACCCATCACCCACATGCATAGGCACACACATAGATACACACAGACATCCATACACATGCAAATACATACATGCAGGTACACTACATACATGTACACACACATACCCAGACACATGTATACACTTATAGGATTGCATACATACACATTCATAAGTACATAGATACTCATCCACATATCTACATACACACACACATACACATACATTCATATACATACACAAAACATACATACACATGTTTTGGTCGGTCTCCCACCAGGTTCTGGAGCACTCGGCTGCAGAGGAAGTTGGAGGGGGGCAACTGTACCCTCAAGACAACCCTCGGAGGCTGCTGGGTGCCCTAGATTCATGTCCACTCACAGTGACTCCAAGCGGCAGGCTACAACTGTCCTGGGGACTTCCTGGACTGTGAATCTTGAGGGGAGCAGAGCACCTCATCTTTCTTTTGTGGGGGCAGCTAGAAGGTTGGAACCTCTGACCTTTTGGTTGCCAATAGAACACCTAATGGTTACATTGCACCCATAGGGTGCATTCACAAGCACCCTGGTTGCTTCAGAAAGGCATGGCGGTCTTGAATGGACCACCTGGGACTGCCCACCCCATCGAGACCAGGTGCATGCAGTGTGGACAAGCAGGTGTGCACCTTCAAACCCTTTGAGCACCCAGGCCTTGTCCTGTCTCCCTTCTGACCTCTCTCCCTGAGGTTGGTATGATGGAGTTGGTCACCGTCTCTCACTGCCCTCCCCCCCTCCCGTGGATCACACCATAGCACCCTGAGTCCTCAAACATGCCGGGTTTCTAGGTGCCGTTCTAGCTAGGACCATCAAGCTCATCCCGACTTGAGACAGCCCTGACGGACAGAGAGGAGCTGTCCCACAGCTTCCACGGCAGGAAATCTGTACGCGAGCTGATTGGTGGGCACATCTTTGTCCCAGGAAGGAACCACTGACCTCACGGTTAGCAGCTGAGCTCGTAACCGCCAGAGATCCTCATGCTTATCTCAAAGTAGAACCAAAACTCACTGCCAACTCATCGTGATGCTATTGGACAAGGCTGAATGGCCTCTGTGGGATTTCGAGACTGTAACTCTTTCCTGGAGTATAAAGCCTCCTCTGTCTTCCACAGAACGGCTGTTGGTTTTGAACGGCTGACCCTGTGGTTAGGAGCCCACCACATAACCCGTATGTCACCAGGGTTCTTTAAAAAGTTATTTTGTGGCTATTGTTGAGACTGTAGGCAGCACAATTTCTGCGTGCACAACTTGGTGACATTGTCGACTTTCTCTGAGTTGTGCAGTCATCCTGACACTCCTTTTCTGACCTGCTCCTCTCTCATTACCATAAACTCACTCACTGACCCCCATCCCAGGTTCCCATCGAACCTTTCCAATTTTAGACAGTTCCTAAGAGAGCATATGTTCAAGCTAGACAGTTTTTACTACTGGCGTACAAATATGAATCGGTTTTTAAGAAGGCTTCAGGGGGCATTGCTGGTTTAAGGTTTAACGATGATCTCAGGCACACCTTGGGCCACTGTGATTCTAGAAAAGCCTGGGTTCCATTAGAATGTGAAATTCTACTCTGTATCTACTTCCCTCTTTTTGATCAAGATTCTATAGAGAAAACCTTGAATAAAATGCTCTGTAATGGTAGCTGGGCACCATCTAGTTCTGCTGGTCTCATAGCGGGGAGGGGAGTTGTTTGTTGAGGCAATTAGGCACACATTTCACTTATTCCTCTCATCCCTGTCTCTGCTGTTCTCTGTCACTCCAGGTGGAGAGAGACCATTGTTGAGCAAGTTTTAGGGCCCTAGCTGTTATACAAGGAACTGGTATAGAATATGGGATTCTCTCTGTTTTCTCTGCCCAGCCACATATGATTCATAATTCTGATCCAGGGAAAATTCCTGGGACCTTTGTCTGTCTTGCTTTCCTACCTAGGCTTGGGTTAGCCTAGGCGAGGGAGGAAAGCATGCCTTCAGTCCTCTAGCACACATTTCCCAGCAAGGAAAAGGAGAAGCAGGAGGCCGGGGCCTGGGAGCTGTGCCACAGCCATCGATTGGGTAATTGGAAGCCCTCGGGTGTGAGCCTTCATTAAGGCAGAGGGTGATGAATCATTTTCTAATGACACCTCTTCAATCCCAGCAGCGCAGCAGGCAGCCTGGCTCCACTGCTGGACTATAGGCCCTGGGAGCCAGCCGGATCTGTAGTCAGGCTGTCTGCCATATGCTTTTTCTTGCGATTCGCAGGTGCTTGGGGTGTGGGTGGGTACTAGGAGTGTAAGACGCCTGCCCCCAGCAGGGTAGAGCAAGCAGGAGGCCTGGGGTAGGTGACAGTGTAATGTGGGCAGGAGGAATGCTCTGCTCATGCTCAGAGTGGAGGGTGGTTTGTTTCTTTTCATCCATAAATAGGTGAGCGTTTCTTTTGGTGATGTCAATATCCTCTGTCAAAGAGATACAATTTCCACATGCATGACTACTCAGTAGCATGGATTAGATTCCTTAAATTGTGACATCCTTCTCACAATTCTTTCCCTTAACCTTAAGTTCACTACCCACAACCCCCCAAGCTTCCTCCCCTCCTCAACTGGTCAAGTTGCTGTGGTCAATTTAATTTCACAGAGATGAAGTTTTTGGAAGGAGTGCAAAGCAGGAACACTCTACTAATGAAAATGAGTTTTTTTTTTTAATTCCAAGATGATTCCATGGGCTAGTTTTGACATAAGACTTAAAGTTTAAAGGTTGCCTCAAGGCAGTAGTTTCAGGGACTCATCCAGCCTCAGTGGTTCCAGAAAGACACACACACACACACACACACACACACACACCAACACACATACACGGAAATTCTATATTCCACATGTTCCTGCCTTTTGGTCAGGATCCTTCTTTGACCAGATGTTTACACCTGTTATCTTTATCTCTCAGGTGACCGTCGTCCTCACAGGCCTGTGGCAGAGATATGTTGAGTCAGTGCCCTCGATGTTCGTGGGAAGAACAGAAAAACAGTATCCCTCCCCAGAGTAGTCATTTGTTGATGCTATTAGTTGTATTATTTCTAGAATTGCTTGGGTACTTTGCTGCAGGATCGGCCAACGACAAAAGGAACACGTCTCTCCAGTAAACTTCAGCCACCTTTTAAAAAGAGAAGCCCTTGTGCAACATGAGCCCTGATCACGAGAGAGGCCATTTTCCATTCTCATTACCCCAGAGAGTCTCTTGCTGGCTGGTGGCAGGTCTCCTCCCCTCCCCCCTTGCCTTGATGAGTGGTCATTGTTAGGGTCAGTCCCAACCCATAGCGACCTTTATGCTCATCAGAGGAACCACTGCCTGGCTTTGCATCATCCTCACAATGGTTTCTATGCCCGAGTCCTCGGTTGCAGTCACAGTGTGACTCTGTGATTTAGCTTGTCATATCGTCCCCTAAGGACTTTAGTGGCTGGTTTCTTACCAAAAAACCTACCTACCCACCAAGGGGAAGTAGAGCACCAGGCCTTTCTTCAGAGGAACTGCCAGATGGACCCAGCCCTCCAGGGTTGCACTTAGCAATTAAACATATTAATTTGTTTGCCCCACCTCACATGCTAGACTCACACCCTCCTCCTGCCACCGTTTGCAGTTTGCATCCTAGGGAAGGGAGACTCATTGGTGAGGGGGCATGCGCCATGTATATTCAACGTCTGGAATCCAGGAGGTGAGGGAGCATACTGAGCAGCGGGGATCTCAGGAGTCCTACTATGTGCCTTCAAAGGCCAGGATCTTTCCCCTGGTCCCTTCCTGCTACCACCCTGGGTGGTGGTGGGGTGAGGGGGCATCGAACGCTCATTAAGCTCCCCAAATTCAGTTTGATTACTCCCTAGTGAAAACTGCCCAGCCAGGAGGCCAGCAAGCGCCTGTATGGAGATGCTGACAGCCAGAGGTTGCCAATACAGAGTCATTAACTCACGTACCCATGAGTGACGAGAGACAGGGACCTCATGTGAACGATGACACGGCAATATCATTTTCTCCTCTGCTTCCTTTATGCGCACCCACAGGAAGAGGGTCAGCACGATCATTTTGTAAAACTCTCTGATGTTTCCGGTTCACTCCCCTTCATTATCCTCGCACATTCACTGGCAAGTTCAGATCCCAAGAAGGAAGACCATACTCTGCACGAAGATGCAGAGTGAGCTTCAAGATAGGGCAAGGCTGCCCCTGTCTCTCGGGACTCCAGACTCCAAACCAGCACTTCAGTGAGGCGCTCCACTTCTGTCTGCCGCCGGGCTGGCGGAGGAAGCAGCCGAGGCGAAGACGCTGAAATCTTTGAAACACAGACTGGCCAATTGCCCCCCTGCCTTCCAATGACATATGTTTCCTGCATTCTCTTAGCTTAGATTTCCTTATGGCTTTCCCGTGTCTCCTGCATGGGGGTGGGGCACACAGCTCTGGCAACACCATGGTTGACCTCTCCAGTACGAACTGCAAGGTCAGCAGTTCGAAACCACTGGCCACTGTGAGGGAAAAAAGATGAGGTATTCTACACCCATCAAGAGTTTGCAGAAGGTGATGGATAGCAGTGAAAGCCCCCAATCCATTTGCAAGGTCCCCCCAAGAATTACGCCTCTCACCATTGGCCAGAGAGGTGAATAGCCTTGTATCAGAGTGCATTGGAAAGTAGATGGCATGCAGATGCAGTTATGGAATTTATCATCCTATCATCTGTTCTCCACGTGGACCTTTTTTAGGAGCTTTGGTGGCATAGTGGTTACTCATGGGGCTGATAACCCCAAGATCAGCAGTTCAAAACCACCAGCTGATTTGAGGGAGAAAGATGGGACTTTTTTTTTTTTTTGTAACTGGCATTTGGTTGTTTTGAGATCAGTACAGAGACATTAGGAACAAGTTGTGCATAATTCATAATGTGCCTACCAAAATTCTAAAGTGGTATGTAGATACAATTCATTTCTAAATTCCAGTGACTTTCCAGATTTAAATTTTGGGGTAATTTTTAAAAAAGAGCTAATTAAGTCTTCCTATGGTGATAGACTGTTATGTTGGGATACCAGCCCCCATCAGTTGAATGAGTCCTTAGGAGTGACTTTGTCACTATGGAAAATAATACAGACAGTGGGGTGCAGGGCCTCCTTGTCCCTATTTCAGGTCCAAGAGAGAGAATGACTTTTCCAATGGGTATATCTAATCATGAGGCTTGCACATCTTTCAAAAGGCATACAGATAAAACAGTGAACATATTCCATAGTCGGTGGGAAACCCAATAAACAGGCAAGGAAACAATTCAGCATCTTGACCTCCTGCTAGTTGACCTCAAACTCCCTTGGGTCCTCCTCAGGGGGACCAGCTATGCTCCCTATCAGAAAGAGGTCAGAAGAGGCTTTGCTATATTTTATGGTGGGTTGGGCCATAGAACCTGATTGCTCTTATCTGCAGATAACCTTCAGGCAGAGTGAACTGCCAGATGCAGGAATGCTACAACTTTTATGGTAGCTCCTTTATGACTGTTCCTTTATGGGTTTTTTTTGGAGGAACTGTGTTCAGCCATGAGGATGTGTATTAAGACTTATTTATATCTCATCACCGTGAGGGAACTTCCCCCACTGGAGTCGGCTTCCAGTCCCCTAATCATAAGCATGAAGGATTTAGCTAGCTGCATTACATTCTCATGCAGTATCTCAGTTTACCACACTGCTCATCCTCCGTCCCACTAATTCACAGTATGAGGCCACCCATGGTCCACATGTGAATGCTCAACCCTTCACCCGCACCTCACAAAGTCTTCAGGAAGACCGGACTCCCACGAGCAAAGGGGTTACAGAACGCACACCGTGCTGGCAAGAAAGCCACAGTGACGGAGTGGCTTCCAGACACAACGCTACTAAAGCAGCAACAACAACACATAACATGGAGAGACATTTTAAATTGTCAGGTCGTGCAGACAAATAATGCTGACTCCAAATTGCATTTAAGTGTCTTTTGTCTTAGGGACACAAACATTCCCCTCCTCCTGGCACATAAGACAGTCAACTCTTCTCACAACTGTACTACTGTGAAGTGGGATTTCCTTCTTAAAAATGTTTCTAGAGTCTCTACAAATTAGTCGACAAAAATATTCCTCTGGATCATGCAAAAAGGGAGATAGCAGGGCCTACTGATAAGACACGGTGCATGAGTGTTCATCAGATTTGGCTTCTTTTTCTTCGGCTTCATCGGAGGCTGGGCTCTCCTCATTTTGTTCTTATTCTGCTTTTGGCAGGTGAACCTTCTTTGCTTTCTGGGTTAACTACTTCTGCCTGCTTTCCCTCTGCTCCACCCCACTCCCTGTTCCCTTTGGCTTGCACCTGCTTTTGTCTGAAGATTTGCCTTTTCCTGCTGTCTGTTGGGGCTTCCTTTCCACCTCTGCAGGTGCAGCTTTCGCTGACAACCTCGCCCCTCTCCTCTTGGGCTCCTGCTTCGCTGCCCCTTTGGCTGAGCTGACCTTCCTTTGGGGCCTCTTGGCTGTGTGGAGGGAGGGCCCTTGCCAGATGCTTGCAGACCTCGGGCATCAAGAGAACTTTCTGGAAGCTGGTTTGCCTGGCTGCTGAACCTCTGCCTATCGTTCAAGCTGCAGGGAGGCGGTGGGAAGACCTAAAAGTGGGACTTTCTACTTCTGTAAAACGCACAGAGGCAGTTCTACCCAGAGGGCTTGTTGTGAATAGGCATGGACTCCACAGCAGTGAGCGTTTGCTTTGACCCATTTAAAATATGTTCTGCAGTTTTCTACATTCTTTTGAATTGAGATTTTTCTTTGTTTTGTCATTATTTGGGGGGTATGTCTTTCTATGTATGAAATTCAGGATAGGTACAGCTCTAGAGACAGTAACTGGATTAAGAGTTTCTTAGGGGTATGGCAGGGGGTTGGAGGGAATCAAGGAGCTAAGTCATGAGCACAAGAAAGAAGATGTTCTAAGATTGAGTGTGATGATGACTGCGCTACTCTTTGACTATGATCAAACTATTGAATTGTGTGATGCTTGATCATGTCGATAAAAAAGAAAGATAGCAGGGAAGAAGGGAAAAGAGTGACAGGCTTGGAAACTGACCAGGGCAGTTCTACCCTGTCCTACTGGGTCTCCATGAGCCAACCTTGACTTCAGGGCAGTGAGTTTGGTTTACATTAGCAGTTCTGCAAAGATGACAAGCCTTGGAAACCCCACGGGATCCCTCAATTCTGTCACACGGTTCCTATGGATCCTAAGAAGAGCAATAGGAAGTTCGAGGGGAAGGGCTGAGCAGTCCTTGCGCCCGGAGTCCCCGCCTCTATCTACATGGAGAGGACAGCCTGAACCCAAGCTCAGGCTCAGGCCTCGAAGTGATCCATGAGAACATTGTCTGGATGGCAGGGACTGGTTCTGAAAAGCTGCACCTGGTCTGCATATCACAAGTGCAGATAAACACTCCCACCAGGATGAAGCACCAATGTGTCCACTTACTGTCCTTGAATTGGTTCTGACTCTAGGAAACCCTGTGCAGGTTCTTTTAATGGGACCAGACAGCCTCACCTTTCTCCCTCAGAGTGGTTGATGGGTTTGACTTGCTGAACTTGTGGTTACAAATCCAATGTTTACTTGGTGGTGCCATCAGGGGTCTTTACCAATCTGTCCTTTGCCACTAATGCTCGCCACCCCTTACTGAGTGACCCTTTTGACTGACTCCCCAGCTCAGCTACTCCTTGTCTCCACCCACACGTCCTTGGTTCTCTGCAGGATTCGGATCAGACTACAGGGGATGAAGTGAGGCTGCGTCACTGGGTGAGGCTGAACCCCAACATCTGTGTGGTGAAAAGGGGAGGATATGACTGGAGGCCGCTTCCATCCAGGTGATTTGACCTGGGGAGAGACTGGCACGGAGGACATAGAGGATTCATTTCCACTGAGTCCTGGGATGATGGGTGAGTGAACAGTCTCCCTGAGTTGGTTCAGATCCCAAACAGCTCTGGAAACCCACATGGTGTGGCGATTACATAATCTGTCCATTTGTGAAGGGGTGGAGTCCAGCCTGTCAATCAGGCTGGCATGGCCTTCTCCTGAGGATTCTGGGAACTCCTATCTTCCTCCTTGGTGATGGGAGACACTCTCTTTCTCTGCTTTGTCTCCCTTGGAGACATTCCTCTGACAAGACACAGGGAACTACACTGATGGCCACCAGAGCCTTGGAGCTGGAGAAGCCATGTGGAGACTCACACCAGAGCTGAGATGCTTCCACTGTCACTGGGTCTACACGACTTTCCACTCACTTGCCTGTCATCTTCCTGCACTCGGTGCTATTGCATGTATTGCGTGGGTCTGAAGAGGAATTTACAGATGGTAATGGACAGATTGGGCTACATTGGACTTAGAGACTTGATCCAGACTGGGCTGAGATTTTTTTTAAATGTGTAATTGCTCTTATATGTAAAGCCTCTTCTTATACACATATGAATGAGTGTCTATGAAGTTGTTTTATTTAGTCAACCCAGACCAACACACGTGGCCTGGCCTCCCGACTGTTCATCCCTTGCTTGTTCAATAAATTAAGGAACTAGGTGATCAATGATCCCATCAAAATACAGACGCATGTTAAGAGCATGTCTTTGGGCTCAGATCTGGGCTTCACAGGAGATGCCTCCTGGCAAAGTGACCTTAGCCTTTACCAACATCTTCTGGAGAGGGTGAAGATAACCTACTTCCACAAGTGACTGGTGGTGGCACTGTGGTTAAGTGCTTAGCTGTTTACTGAAAGGCCAGCTATTCAAGCTCACCAGATGCTCTGGGAAGAAAGGCATGACAGCCTGTTTTTGGTAGTGCGAGTGGACAGCCTTGAAGCCCTGTGGAGCTGCTGTTGTAAGGTGCTGTCGCAGATTCTGACCCATGGGGACCCCATGGACAAACTAACAAAACGCCATCTGGTCCTGCTCTTATGTTGGAATACATCGATGCAGCCACTGGGTCAATCCATCTCATCCGGGGTCACTCCCCCCCTCTCTCCCTCTCTTCTTTACCAAGCAAGATGTCCTTCCCCCTGGACTGGTCTGTCCTGACAATGTGTACAACCTACTAGAAACAAAAATCTCACCCTTCTTGTCCCTAGGAACACGCTGGCTATACTTTTCCTAATACAGCTTTGTTTGTGTTTTGGCAGACCATGGTACTTTTAATATTCTTTGCCAGCACCATCATTCAAGGGCATCACTTTTTCTTCAGTCTCCTTTATTCAACGTCCAACTTTCCCACACATGTGAGGTGGCTGAAAATCCCTTGACTTGGGTCAGGTGTGCTTTAGCACTCAAAGTAACAGGTCAGTTCTGCTCTTAAGGTGCTGCATTGAATCGGAATGGATGGATGGCCATGGACTTTGCTTCCCCAGAGACATTGACTGGGATCTTCAGGTGTGCTAAGAAGAGACTTACACTGCTCATCATCTTTGAGACACCTCTATTGATCTAATGATCTGTTTGGTAGAGAGCCTCACAAAGGCATTAACAACGTCAACAGCTGTGCAGCCGTCTGGCCCTCAAGCCCTCTCCATGCTGCTTTTTCTTTTCCTTTTGTTCCTGTCAGCCTTTTCCAGTTCCCATGACAATTCATTTCCCCAAAGCAGCATCTGATGGGGACGAAGTGGTATTGATGGCTGAGTCCTGGCTTGTTGGCCATCTTGCTTCTGGGCCCCATCACTTACCAGCCGACGTCACATCCCCCTCAAACATGTCTTACCACAGAGAATATCTAGAGAAGATGGTTATGGGTCAGCACACACACGTCCCCCTATAGGTCCAGGCAATTTTGTCAGCAAAGCAGGAATGAGGCTCTTGAGAACAACTTTTATGGACCTACAGATCTATATCTCTATCTAGGAAGATTTATGTATCTATATCTACATCATCTATATCTATATATCGATATCTGAAGGGTGTGTGGAGTTACTTGACCTGAGAGTGGAGAAACTTGCTTCTCAGATACAGTCTCTCAGCTCCCAGGCGCCTACGGCGGTGGCGCCCCCTGCCCAGAGCTGCCTTCCTCAAGCCTGCTTGAAGGCTTATCGTCTGTGGAACAAGGCAAGGTTGTACCCTGTCTCTCATCTTATTTATTAGCACATTACCACCACTCATCACAATTAAAAATAACGATGCCATCAAGATTATTCAAATCAGGGACAACCAATTTCCATGACCGTTACTGGAGGATGGAATTATGGGGCTGTTCTTTGTTCAGCATGTTTCAAAGGACTCTTTCCATCACTGCCCACCCCCCGATTCCCCAAACCAGGCTCTTGAATTATACAGAGAATTAACTTAATATGTAAAGTCACTTCTACACGAGCCCTGTCCTAGCACTTTGTTTTGCCTGCCCTCATGTCCCTGTGTCTCTTTTAAACCAAGGCAAACCCACTGCTGTTGGGATGATGCCAACAAATAGTGACCCTGTCCAGTACAGTAGAACACCCCTTCCCCCCACCCCATCAGGTTCCCAATGCTGTAAGTCTTTATGGAAACAGACTGCTTCATCTGTCTTTTAAGCCACAGCTAGTAGGCTTGGATCCGCGATATTTCAGTTAGCAGCAGAATGCTTAACCAGGGCTCCTTGGTCCCTCAGATGTCAAGGCATGGGATTCTGAGTCCAGCATCTGCTGTGTTTCTGGAAAAAAAAACTTTTCTTCCCAGCAAGATTCTTCTTGGACGGAGCAAGGACTTTGGAGTTCAATCCATCAGCCACTCCAAGGGGGAAAGATAATGTTACCTGTTCCCTGTAAGATTTACAGCCTTGCAATTGTAAACGACACAGGGACAAACATTGGACAGCAGATGTCTGGCCATGGTTGGTTTCTTTGGGCAAGAGCAACAAGGAAGCAGATGGACTTTGGGCCTCTACTTAAATCTTGCCTCAGTTCAAGCAGTTGTTTTAATAATGTGGCGTTGTATGATACTCACCTTCCTGACAGGATTACTGAAGATAAAATGGGTACATAAGCAAGTGTGGTGAAGAAAGCTGATGGGACCCAACTAATTAGACACACAGTGCCTGGAGTCTTCAAGGTTTGTAGTTAAACAAGTGGCCATCTAGCAGGGTACCAAAAAAGCCCATATGGAAGAAGCACATCAGACTGTGTGCTTATAGGTGTCAAGAGAAAAAGGTATCAGAAGTTCAAAAATAAGCAAACAAATTTATATGAAGGAATGTGGATGTAGTGGAGACCCCCAAACCACTTTTAAGATAATTGGACATTCCCTCTCAAGAGGGCCACACAGAAGGGATCATAAATCCTGGTTGCAATATGGTAATGATGAACCACATAACCATTCTCTAGTTCTTTAATATTTCCTCCCCATACTAATATGTTTTTTTATTTGTTTTACCTCATTAATCATGTCAGATTTGTATTATGTTCATCTGTACATTTAAGATCATTCAGTATCTGAAAGTCAAGATAAATAACCCTTCAGAAACAGTAACAGGAGCAATGATTTCTCGAGGGTATGGGAAAAGAGGGATGGGGTAAATGCGGAACTTTTTAGCATTGATGACTGTATAACTCCACTTGCTGGGATTGAACAACAAAATTGTATGTGAATGGATGAATAGGATTGTGTAAGATATGGGAAAAAAAGAATAAGGGTTCCTGGTGGATATGGTAGGGGAGCGATGGGGCAAAGGGGAGCTAATATCAAGGAGTTCAAAAAGAAAGAAAATGTATTGAAATTGATTGTGGGGGCAAATTGTACAATAGTGTTTGATATGATTGAACATGGAATTTTATGATATCTGTAAGGACTCCCATAAAATGATTATTTTATTGTTTTTTTTGGGGGGGCATCACTGCCCTCTGGTGGTGGGAGTAGGAGGCCCAGCTTTTGCTCCTGTGGAGCTGGAATTGAACCTCCATCCCAGTGGGCCGCAGTCCCGCGCACAACCACTATGCCAATGGGGCTCAGCCCACAATGATTATTTTAAAAATTCGATTTACACCCATGGAAACTCTAGAAAGGGCCAGAATTGACTTGATGGCTGTGGGCGTGGCTGGCTTGGGACCTGTGGATAGAGTGCTTATTCAGATAGCACTCAGGATTTTCTGACTGTCGGATACCGGGGAGGGAACCTCGCTCTGCCTGCAGGTCCCTGGGACCAGGAGGATGAGAAGGATGAGTTCTAAGGCACAGAAAAGCCACCATGGAGTCACGGGGGTCTCACCTGATCAGAGCAGCACTGGGGTCTATGAGCTGCTCAAGAGCTGGTTTCTCAGAAGATCACCAGACCTTTCTTCCAAGGCACCCCTGTGTGGACTTGAAACTACAGTCTACCAGCTAGCAGCTAGGAGCTTCATCTGTTTGCACCATGCAGGGGCCTCATGATAATGAAGAGCTAGGGGAATTGGAGGAACGGGCTATGTGTTGGGCTGCTAACTGCAAGGCCAGCAGTTCGAACCCACTGTCTGCTTCGTGGAGAACGGCAAGGCTTTCTGCTCCTGTCAAGATGTACAGCTTTGGAAACCAGAGGGGCTGGTCTACTCGGTCCTGGAGGGTGGCTGCGAGACAATTTAAAGCACCCGGGTATTTCCTTGAATCTATTTCTAGTTGCTGACGGGCTAGAGCCTCCTTGACAGTGAGAGGAGCAGCTCAGCAGGTGGTGCTCACTTAATGGACTTGGATCTGCCTAGAACTGGGAAGCAATGGAGGGGGCAGGGGAGGCAGGTATTGCAACAAAGAAGATTCAGTCACCAAGAGGTTATAACAGAGTCAGAACAGCCTTGTCTTCAGTCGACTCATGCTCTTGAATGATTCCATCTGCCGACTCACAGGCACCCTGCAGGACCGAGCAGAACTGCCCCTCTGGGTTCCCAAGGCTGCACAGCCTTACAGGGGCAGCCTGCCTCCTTGCTTCTCCAAGTGTAAAGAAAGACCTGGGCAAGGCAGCCACTCGGCCACCAGACATGGGATGACCACCACTGGGCCTTCCCTCACCATCCCTGGCCCTCCTGACCACCAGGTCACGAACGGTAGCAGATTCCTTGCTCTGGCCTCCAAGGTGAGACTCTGCTGCTGAACCATCACTGCCGTTGGGCTGCTAACTGCAAGGTGAGTAGTTCAATTCTACCTGCTGCTCTTTGGGAGAAAGTTGAGGCTGTCTATTCCTTGCTCATCCTTTATTCTCTGATTATTTGCTCGAAGGGGTCAGCATTTAGACTCCAATACAAGAATACTGAAAAAAAAAAAAAAGAAGAGGAATTTATTGGGTGGCACATGACAAAATGGCAGAGAGGGATGTGGGGCCCTGTGAAGGGAGCTGGGTCTCTGACAGTGATGCATTTGTCCGCTGAGCATCTCAGGGCACTTTCAGTGTTTGCATGGTGCGTGGGTGTGGTTGTGGACATGGGTGGGACATGGGCAGGGTGACGTCACAGCTCTGGGTCCGGGTCCAGCCCGCCCTCTGGTGTGTTCAAGATTGGTATGAGCCTCAGTGAGTGTGCGAACACCTTCACAGGTCTCCACACTCGCATCCCCTTCCCAGGAGTGCAAGTACCGCCCTCCCCCATGTGTACACACATATTGATATTCACATCATGGCCCTAGTCACTCCTGAAGCAGCAGACTCAGCACCCGTAGCTAGCAACAACGTCTATGGCACTCGGATCAGAACTTAAGTCCAGGGTCCGGCTTTAGGGTGTTGGTCTCTACTTATTTCTCTCTCCCCTGCACCTGGTTCAGTATTGGTCCCTCAATAAACAGGGGGGTGCACATTGAAAAAGGAGGCACTGCTGGCGGGGCAGGGTTCAAAGTCACTCTAATCTCCCCAGGCCTCAGTTTCCGCATCTGGAAAGTGGGTGGCAGTGAAGTTGATGTTGCAAATTTCTGTGAGGGACGAACCACTAGACATGCCTATCATGCAGGGGGAGCATTATGAGACACTATTGTCAGCTGTGGGCAGCCCTTACTCGTGGTGCGTCTATACTTAGTGGGGAAAAGAGTGGGGGGATTGCCAGTCCTTTCTTCCTAGTCTTAATCTTGAAGCGTCACAGAAGCCTGTTCCACAAGGTGCAAATCTCCACTGACAGATGGGCGGTGGCTGCACATGAGGTTCAGAGGCCAGGAATGGAAGCTAAGTCTCACCTCCCCACGCCCATGCCCCCACAGCATGAAAATTTACTACTGAACCATCAGTGCTGTTGGACTGCTAACTTCAAGGTCAGTGGTTCAAAGCTGCCAGCTCCTCTAGGAAGGAGTCAAGGCTGTCTGCTCCCGTTAGGACGGCTAGTCCTGGGAATGCCTGGGTGTCTGAGTTAGAACCGACTGGAGAACAACGTTCACGATCATGATGAAACCCTGTATCCACTGCCCGAGAGAGACTCTTGATTCTGGGGGGTCCTGTCAGACAAAGTGGAAATTCCCATTATGAGTGGTTGTCCGTGCCAGACACTGTCGAGTCAGTTTTGACCCATGTTCAACCGAATGAAACATCGGGGTCTAATCCTGCATCATCGAAGGAGGAATTGGCCATTGGGAACCTTTTGAGAGTATTGAAACATTGTCAGATACTGAAAGCCTGATGAATAGAAGCAGGACGTAGTTGGAGGTAGTGTCAGAAGATGTGCCTCTCGGGTCGGAAGGTGCTCAGAATACGGCTCAGGAAGGGCTGCCTCTTCAAAGCAGAGTCAGCCACAATGGGATCTCTGTTTGCTGATGGGGGCACGACAGGCCTCAAGTCAGCCTGTGTAGAGGCTCAGCTTGATCTGCTCTGCTTGGCAGTGTCAAGAAGTGGTTTCTCACTCTCTGTCTGGGTGGGAGACCAGGAGCCCACTGGGCTGAAGCGCTGACGCCAGGGGTCCCTGTGGGGAGCCCTTGAAGGTTCTGCATGGCACAGGGACATGCTCCTGTCTGCCCACAGGGGGGTGAGCGGCACCGACACAACACAGTGGCAGGGTGAGGAAGATGTGTGTTCGAGAAGAAGAAAGGAAAGCAGAGGAGCGAAGACAGAGGTCCGAGGGGAGGACTGAGCAAGGAACTGGCTGCAGGTCAGGAGGGAGGGCAGATGGTCTGAGCAGCCCCTTGTGACCAGACTCCTGAGGCCCTGGAGGGTGTGTGTGTGTGTGCTCTCATGGTGAGTCCCAGGCTGCAGTCCCAGGGCTGGCTGCATGGGGAGGAATGAACTTGGGTTGGCCCTGACCCTGAGATTATACAAAGCCTGTGCATGGGGTCCTCAGGACTCCCCTGAGGCTGCAGGTTGCACGTTTGCAGTCTGTGGACCATCAGTCGATCTTGCTAGAATGCGTCCATCAGGTACATTGTCATGTGTCACAGCACACCCTTGGGACCTTTCCCTCCTGGCAGTCACTCTCAGGGACAGACTTCCTCACTTTGATTTTTTAAAAAAACTGTTTTATTGTGGTCTGGGTGAACACCTACGCCCCTTTTTGCCTCAGGGTGACATCGATTGTGACATCCCCCCACCTCACCTCAGTGCCAGGTCCTCCCCTGGTTTCCCACTTCCACTCGTCCTTCTGTTCTCGACCCTTTAATTCATTTTTTTGGTTAAGTGGCTTTATGAGCCTGGTGATAAAAGGGAGACTCGCTCCTTGCCCACCTGCCACTCTGCCCCAGCCTGTCCCCTCTCGCTCGGGAAACAGCACCTGAGACACATGCCCGCTCCTCTCTGCCGCACATAAAAAGGGTTTATAGATCTCTCGTTCCCTACAACTCAACCCAAAGCAGCTCTCGCGTGACAGTCTTCAGAAATCACTGCTGTCCCCGCTCCACCAAGCGCAAGGTCAGACGCCACTGCAGGAAGACGCCGCTGCCTGCGTCACGCTGGCCAGGCCTGCCTGGCCCTCACCAGGGCGATTCTCCTTCAAAGGACACCTCCATCTTGCCAAGAGAGACTTTGAAATCTTCAGCGGCTCTGACAAGAAGCTTACACTTGTCAGACAGACTCTGTGCCCTGCTGAGACACAGCCAGGGGCTCAGCTCTGAGAAAGGGGCCCGGGGCTGTTTATCTCTCCCCTCCCTGCCCCCTTGTCCTCCTGTTTATTTCTGTGAAGGATTATGGGAAGGCAGTCATCCCCAGTGGGGTCGTTTGGGGCCCATTCTCCGAGTCTCTGGGAACCCCGTGTGTGTGCTTCCTCTGTGCTGTTTCCCTGCTGAAGGCGTGTGGCTTTGAGGGGTGGGTCTGGGTTGTCTGGAGTGGCATTGTGGGTGCCATGTTCAGCTGCTAATAGCAAGGCCAACAGTTTGAAACCACCAGCTGCTCCATGAGAGAGAGAGAGAGAGAGAGAGAGAGAGAGAGAGAGAGAGAGAGAGAGGTTTTCTACACCCTTAAAGAGTCACAGTCTTGGAGGCCCATGGGGGCAATGCCACTGTGCCCCTCCCTGTTGGGTCGCTGTGAGCCAGAATCAACTCCAGGGTGGTGAGTTTGCGTGGGGAGGGTCACTTAATCTTAGACAAATTAACCAGGTGGCGATGAGAGGCCATCCAGCCAACAGAGACACACGGGGGCCCTTCTTTTAGAGGACAGAAAGAACGTGGCTCAGCCCTTGCATCCTCCTGCGCTTTGGTAGCGCAGAGGATGAAGCGCCACACCACTAACCCCAGGGTCAGCAGTTTGAACCTGCCAGATGCTTGTTGGAAGCACGAGGAGGGTGTGTGCGCCTGGGACCAGAACAACGGAGTCTCAGAAGCCCCCAGGGCACTCTGGCTGGTCCTCTGGGCCGAGTCATCTGAGCTTGTGGGCTTGAGCTGGCTGTGTGGCCCATGTGCAGCCCTCAGCAGGTCCACGGAGGCTTCCCACGCCTTCCCTGACCCTCTGCTCCCCCACCTCTGATGTCCGTTTCAGCCACCAGTCTTTCCTGGGCAGGTGTGTAAAGCTGGGGGTGGGAGTGGGGTCGAGGCCGCTCCCCCTCCCTTCAGAAAAGCACCCTGGAAATCCAGCTGAAGGCTCTCATTCCATCGTGCTGAGTCCCAGGGGGGTCCCCGAAGGGCAGGATTTCTCAACCTCAGCCATTTCTACGTCGTGGGAGGGACGTAGATATTTATTCCAACCGTTTTATCGGCATATTATTCACACAATTCAGCACCCCTGTCCCATCAAGAAGGGCTGCACAGTCGTTCCCGCCATCAGTTTTAGAACAGTTTCTCCGTACTTGGGAGTTTTAAATACAAATTTTAAACGAAAATAGAACCCTACCACCTTGGAGACCCCTCCGGGCAGTTTCCTCTGTCTTTGGGGTCCCTGGGGATGAAACTGAGGAAGGGCAGGGGGAGGGCTCCGGCGACCACAGATTCCCACCTGCGCCATCTGTCCTTTGCCACTGGCTTCTTTCACCCTGCTGACCCCTGCTCCTTTTTTCTTACTGCCACAAGAAAAAAAATGTAATACCACACGTCCCCTGGAGATGGCGCAAAATCACCCCATAGACTGGAGCCTCTCCGCACAAGCACACTTTTTCTAACGGGGATATGGCTGGCTTTCAGGAGGCCAAGCGCTGGCCCCTCACTCTTCTTGTGCCTAATCTCTCTCTCTCTCCTATATCCTAATTGCTACTTTACCTGGAACACTTAATCTCATAGATATACTATATGTGTATATGCATACGTATGCATACATTATATATATACCCATGGAATTATATTTTCAAGGAGAGGTTGCAATGAGGGGGGGGGGAAATCTTAACAATCCCCCCCCTAAAGTTAAAGGTGTCCTCAAACTGGTGTCCAGTGGGGTGCTGTCTGTGGTTTCTTGAAAGTACATCGTTAGGTCTTTGTTCTGAGGGGAAGTGGGGAGGATTTAAGCCTCCCATCTTTTGGCTAGCAGCTGGGCTCCTAATTTCAATACCAAACCCAACTCACCGCATCAAGTTGATGGGGACCGGTAGCGACCCTTTAGGGTGGGGTAGACTGGCTCCTGTGAGATTCTGAGACTCTGCTTATGAGAGTGGAAAGCCCCGTCTCCCTCCAGGGGGGCGGCTGGTGGCTTTGAACTGCTGATCTTGAGTAACCACGATGCCACCGGGGCTCCTTCATTTCAGTACCGAGAGCTGTATGGACACATCATGTATGCTCATGTATTTGAATCGTGCAGGAGAAAAGCTCCAAACTTCTAGCCGCTGAGCAGATTCCGACCCATAGCTGCCCTGTAAGACGGCAGAACTGCCCCTGTGGGCTTCTGAGGCTGTAAATCTTTTGGGAAGCAGAAACGTTCATCTCCCCCATGGAGCAACTGGCGGTTTCGAACTGCCGACCTTGCAGTTAACAACCGGGCGTGTTAAGACCTAAGTCACCAGGGCTCCTCAAGGTCCATTACAAAAGTAAAAATTCCTTGACATTCCACTGCCTTAAGTTACCTACCACAGGGAGCAGTGGTATAACCCTACCCACCCACCTCCCCATGACCCTGAATTTAGGAGATAGAACCTTAGTGGCTCTGTGGACTACGCTTTGGACTCCCTAACCATAAGGTCAACCACTCAAACCCACCAGGCACTGCAGGAGATGGGCTGGGGGCATTGTCTGCTCCCATAAACATGTACAGTGTCAGAAACCCCATAGAGAGTCACTGCTTACAAGTTGGAATCTATTTGATGGAATGGGCATACAAGAGACCAAGGTTTGATTTGATTCATGGATAAGGCGTTAGTGTTTTCCAATCACCTACAGCAATGCCTGGCATATCAAAAAGAGAGTCCAAATATGTATTCAATCTTAGAAATATATCTGCACCTCACCCTCTTTGCTCCAGATACAGTGGTCGTAGAGTTGATTCCCACCCCCAGGAACCCTCTAGGGCGCTGTCTAACTGCCCTCCTGGGTTTCTGAGAGCGCCAGTTTTTTTGTGTGGCATCACTGTCCTGGTGGGAGTTGGCGGCCCTGCCTTGCTCCCGGAGAGCTGCTGCTGGATTTGAACTGCCAACCCTGTGGGCAGCAGTCCCGCACACAACCACTATGCCACTGAGGCTCAGTCCGAGCTCGTCAGTTTTTATGGGCGTGCACAGCCTGCTGTAGAGTGGGCCCATTTTTAGAATCTAGTTGTGGCTCCTTCTCGTCCTTTCTCCTGGCCATCTCGTCCTATTGGATGCGGGTAATTGCTTGTTTTATGAAAACATGGTTGTATTATACTCATTTCTCCGCAGAGCAACTCTCCTCAGCTTGTTGTGGAAATTGCCCTCCCAAGTTAATTGGTGTCAACAAGTGACTGCAGAATGCTTTCAGGGTGGAGATGGGAACCCTTTGATTTTGCGGTTTTCTCATTAGTGGCCACTGTCATGGTGTTCTGGAAAGGTTTTGAGCATTCAAGTGTGCTACCTTGAGAAGGCAGGGGAGAGGCCACCCTGATGAAGAATTTCTCCAATGTAAGCTGGATTCCAGTACAGAGCTGTGGACTGCAAGCTCAGGATGAGAGGTTCCTTTTGAGAGAAGCAATGGCCTGAAACCACCCACGGCTCAATAATGCACCCAATTGCATTTTCCTCTAGGCAGATGCCTCCAGATCTATGGACACTGCACAATGTGCATTGCAAATCAGGAGGCCCTGCATGCAGCTGTCATTATGCGTGAACCTCACCCCCTCACCTCTCTACTCCACCTGCCCACACTTCCTGGGATTCGCACCTTTCACCACCGGTTAGCATGAGTCCCAAATCAATAGCTCAATTAACAATCGGGATTGGGACTCCCAGGCATGAGAGCTCAGGATCAATAACTTGCGTTCAGTGAAATTAAAGGCAGTTGTTAAGTCAAGTGTTTAAAAGCTGCAGACAGACCAGGGGGCTATCCGTCAGCCCCTGTGGCTCTTTCTCCGGAGAGGTGGGGAACTACATCTTTCTCTGGCCATCTTCCAGATGGGTGGGCGCCTAATGAAGCAGGCACGTCCTCCCCAACTCTCTTCTGAAATGAATTCTTTGAGTCCCAGAGTGCTGTGGGCATCCAGGCTGACCAGAGGGAGGGTCTTCTTTCCTGCAGAAACTCATGATCCTGCCTTCATCACCATATGGGAGCACAGAGTGAGGACAACTTCCCTGAATCTTGGATTTGCTCTTTCCAGAATGGTAGTCTTTATTCACAGCAGACCAGGAAGAAAGACCTAGGGCTCTCTGAAAATTAACCAAGGACAGCCATATGGGACATGGTCTGACTCATTTGCTGTGGACATCTCATTCGGAGGGACACGGTCACTGAAGGACAGCATTGTGGTTGGCGGAGTAGAGGACTTTGACTTGTAGCCTTTCCCATTTGGGTTATCATTCTGCAAACCTGCAAGGTAGAGATGTAGGTTCATTCTGGTTTGGTTGTGTTGGTCATGTTGAAACTGGGTCAAAGCCCTTGCTTGAAGCTGGTTATCCTTGGAGATTGGGAAAGACCAACAAATATCCACATACTCTTCTGTCTTCATGAGCTCAATAGCTGGCACAGAAATTCCAGATTGTGGGAACAAACTGTGCCCCACCTTTCCTTTCTTATACATTAAAAAAATGATGAATTAGGTAGGGGTTTACTTTCAGACCATCCGTTTTGTGTTCAACAGTTTAAACTACTCACCAGCCCCCACTTGTTGCACTCTTTCCTCTTGTGGCTTGCCATCACAAGGGGGGTTTGGTGTCTGATTTGGGTTTCCATCCATTTGTCCTTGTGTTAGCCTGAGTTTTCTAGAGAAACAAAGCCAGTCACACTCATATATGTTTAAGAAAGGACTTCATATCAAGAAAGAATTTTATATCAAGAAGGCCTCCTAACCCAGGCCAACTCAAGTCCATGGTCTGATGCTAGCCAGAGCCCCTTGCAGACTTGCATGGCTGCTGGCGAATGAGGTAAGAAGGCAGAGTTGGAAGCAGGGGGATCACAGGCTGATGGGTGCAGCATTGTGTGGATCCAGGGATATGACCGAGTGCCCCAGCTCCCAGGGTCTGAGGGCCACATGGCGAGCTGGAAGGCAACGAGGGCCAAGGAGGCTCAGTTCTGCTCGCCGATTCTCCTATAGAAAAGCCACAGCTCCAATAAGACCTCACCAGACAATGACCTAGTTGAGAGGTTGGACTTTACCCCTATCTCCACGCAAGTATTTCACGTTAGCCTAAACTCTGACCATCACGGAGACTGACTGGCATACAGCTTTGCATACCCTGACTGTGGTGGACCTTCTTTGTTTTCACAGTGAACCTTTCCCTCCCTCTGTTTCACCACTGCAGCATAGTAGAATCGCACCTCACTCTACTCCTTTAAATGTGTCTCTTGAGCCAGTATCACTGTCACTTAGGTCAAGTTCCCTTCAGTGTAGGGATTTTACATAAACGGTTCTCTGTACAAGTTAGACCATCAGCTGCTGACACATGGCGGTTCCATGTCTGTCAGAGCGGCACTGTGCTGTATCAGGCTTTTCATGGTTAATTTCTCGGAAGTAGCTCCCCAGACTTTTGGGTGGTAGACTCCAAACTCCCATCTTTTGGTTTACGGCTGATTGTACAAGCCAATCGGGAGTCAGGAAAAAAGCAGAGATGGGCAAGAGGGTTCTCGCTTTTTAAGAACTGTGGCCTTGTGGGGAAAGAATCATAGGTGGAACGAATTATAACACACAGAAGTTATCATCTTGAGACTTAGGAATTTTGCCTGCTTACTATGTGCTGACTGCGAAGTTCGATGCTTATTCACAGTGGTGTAAGTTCTACCACCCCCATTTCACAGGTTATAAGATGGAGGAACCTAGGAAACATCCCAGGACCACCTCGATAGCAAGTGGCTGGGTGGCACTCGAGTCCCAGGCAGGATGACATTTCTGATTGGGTCTTTTTTGGAGGCTGCTAGGGGTCTCCTAGTATATCACCCCTTGTAGCTTTTCCCCTCTATAAGAACCAAGGCCTGGAGTTCTTTATCAGGAGGCCTGGTGGTGTGGTCATGTAGTGGTTACATGTTGGCTGCCAACTGCAAGGTCAGCACTTTGAAATCACCAGCTGCTCTGCAGGAGAAAGCCGAGGCTTGCTCTTCCTGTGAAGAGTGACAGTCTCAGAAACCCACAGGGGCATGTCTACCCTGCCCTATCAGGCCACTATGAGTCAGAAGCGACTTGATTGTCGTCAGTTCTTGAAGAACAAAGACCTTTGAGGCGATCAGACCCCTTTGTTTATCAGGAGACCAGAGCCCTTCGAGGCCTCAATGAACATCAAATGCAGGGCACCTGGGTTCCTGGGTGAAGGAGCATAGAGAGTGACGCTTTCCCCACACCACCGCATTCCATTTGAGAGTCTCAGCTGAGTCCAGCTCTTTCTTCTTAGAGTAACAAAATGAGGAAAAAAAGATAAAGACATAACTAAAAGCAACCCCCAAACCAGAGTCTGTAACAGCGTGCTCTTATGACAGACAAGATGTCAAGAGAAAAAAGCAGTTAGTGGAATAAGCCCTTTCCACCTGGCCACCTGTAGCTAATAATCGGATAATGCTCTGGGCTCAGTTTTCTTGGAATATTTTCCTCTGGTTATTATTATTGTTCACGAAATTGGGAGATGTATTTCACACAAAAAATGTATTTGGCTTCGATATGCATCATCAACATCTCTCTCCCTCATTAAAAAGCTCATTAAAATATTATCTCCGGCAGTGGCAGAAGCGTAATCTTCTTTTGTACAGGTACACCATAATTCATCGACCAGCCTTTGACGGAATACGTAAATGGCTTTCAATTTTTCATGATTATAAATAAGGCTGAGGATCCTAAATTTTAATTCTAGATACATTTTTTTGTTCCATTACAAAAGGAACAAATCCTGTCTGTCGATGTTTGAGAAAGGTAAGACAACAACAATAACAACATCTTACCATCACCATCGTTAATGATTTTTCTGTCTTCCCACAAATGAGTCTATGCTCACCAGGCCCCGACTATGAAAGTAGTAAAAAAATAACCAAACCAAGTGCTTATTCATTGCTGACCTCCCCTTGGTGCCCCCCCCCCCCCCACCGCCTCCAAGCAGGGGAAAGAGGCTGTAATTATTTACAGGAGGAGAAATCTCACCCAGTCTTTCCCCACGGAGGTGCTGGTTGTTTTGAATTGCCAAGCATGTGCATCTCAGCCCAATGGGTAACCACCACACCACCAGGACTTTGATAAAAGTAATAGCTGATTAAAAAAAATAATAGCTGATGGCTTTCTAAAGATTTGAAAGTTCAGGCACCAAGGAGCTGGAGTGAAAATAATGTATAATGCTAACAGCCAGGGACAACCACGATGAGCTTTCTGTTCAGTTGGCTTATGTTGTGGTGGTTATGCTCATTGCTTTATATGACTGAGATGACCTCCGCCTTATAGCCTTCCTTTTCTTATTTGGTTTATAATGTCACGGGCTCTGGTGGCATGGTGCACATGCACTAACCTGCTAACCGTAAGGTCAGCAGTTCAAAACCACCAGCTGCTCCACAGGACAAAGAGTGGGTTTTCTATTCCTGTAAAGAGTTACAGTCTCAGAAACTCATAGGGCAGTTCTCCTCGTCTTATAGGGCCCCTGTGAGTGAACATAGACTGCATGGCAGTGGACTTGGTTTTGGGATATCTTGGGCCGGGGGAGTGGCGATTTACTGGTAGAATGCTTGCCTTTCAGACAGGAGCTCAAGGTGTGATGCCCACCTTGAACCTCATACATCGTCACTGCTCATTGTCAGTGGAGGCTGCTGGCATGTGGTCAGTGTGCTGCTCAGGGTTCGGTGAAGCTTCCAGATTAAGACAGTGTAGAAAGAAAGGCCTGCTAAGCTGCTTCTGAAACTCAGTCAGTAAAACTGCTATAGATCACAAGGGGCCAATCCACAGGGAGCCTTTTGTTGCCTTGTGCATGAGGTCTCTGTGGGTGAGTGAGAGGAGAGTCTAGAAGAGGAGATGGGAGGAGAGGAGAGACCTCCGCTTGGCATGCTGTCATTTCCCTTGCCTCACTCACGATCTGCAAGGCTAGAGATGTTTCAAAACCAGCTTAATAGAGATATAATTGACATACAAGAAACTGCATGTAGTTGAACTATTTCAGATCTGACAATGTTCGGAGGAAGGCATATGAACAACCTATAATATGCAAATGACACAACCTTGCTTGCTCAAAACAAGAAGTTGATAAGCAAGTTCACTTGCTAATGAAGGTCAAGGATTGCAGTCTTCGATATGGATTACAGCTCAATGGAAAGAAAACCCAGATCTATGCAATTGAGCCAAGAGATAGCATGATGAATGAAGCAAAGACTGAAGTTGTCAAGGATTTCTTCTTGCTTGGATCTGCAATCCGTGCTCATGAAAGCAGCCGTCAAGAGATCAAATGACACATTGCAGTGAGGACATCTGCTGCCCGAGACCTTGTGAGAGTGCTGGAAAGCAAGGGCATTACTTTGAGAAGTTAGGTGCCCCTGGCCTGAGCCATGGATGGCATTTTCCATGCCTCATATGCATGTGAAAGCTGGACACTCAAGAAGGAAGACCAAGAAGGCTTGGTGCCTTTGAAAGGTGGTGCCGGAGAAGACTGGAAGTATCACCACCTGCGGAGAACACACAGATCCGTCATGGAGCCAGCTTGCTCCTTAGAGGCAAGGATGACGAGCGTTCATCTCCTGTCCTGTGGAGGTGTTGTCCAGAGAACACAGTCCCTCCCTCGAGGAGGTCATCATGCTTGGTAAAGTAGATGGGTAGTGAAAAGGAGGAAGGCCTTTAACTGGAGGGATTGACAGGGGGCTGCAAGGATAGGCTCCAGGCCAAGGACAATTAGGGGGGTGGCGTAGACACGGGCAGTGTTTACTTCTGTTGTACACAAGGTCCATACGAGAAGCTGACTTGACTGCGGCAGACAAAGATATCATCAACAACAACAACAACAACAACAACAACAACAACAATGACTGCTGAACTGGAGAGGCGCCCTCCTGGGACTGCTAACAGCAGCATGACGTCACCACTTTGAAGGCGTCAGCCATTGCTTAGGAGAAAGACGAAGCTTTTTACTTCCGTCAAAACGGAGTCTTGGAAACCCACAGGGCAGTTCTACATGGTTGTACAGGGTCACTGTAAGTTGGAGTTGACGCTGTAGTGGTCCCACGACATTATTCAAAATTTATGGTTGTGGTGCTTTCATAATCTGCTGTCAACTTGCAAAGGGGTGAAGTCTAGCCTGTCAATCAGGTGGCAGCTGGATGGTCTCCTTTGGAGGCTGCACAGAGATAAATAGCTCACGGGAGGCCAGACATGTGCTCTGCTGCTTCTTCCTGATGATAAGGCACATGGAGCTATCCTAGATGCCTGGAGCTGGAGGAGCCACTGGGAGGTCCCTGTCAGCTCTAAGAGGCTTCCCCTGCCACTGGATCCACAAGCCTTTCCACTCACTGGCCTGTGATCTTCCGGCTTGCAGAGTCATTGCATGTGTTGTGTGGGCCTGAAGAGGAATTTATAGACTGGTACCAGGCATATGAGCTCATATCAAACTTGTGGACTTGATCTGGACAGGGCTGGGATGTTTTCCTAATATACAATGACTCGTTAGCTAAAGCTCTCTCTTATACACAGATGGCTGTCTCTGGATTTGTTTCTTTAGTCAGTCCAGACTAATGCGATGAAATTGGACAAAAGGTGATGAAAAGCACACAAATAACACAAAAGATCATTTTTTTCACAGTGATATGTAATTTTATTGAGGAGGCGAGCTTTTTGTGTGATGATTTGCACTGTACTAAAAAACCAAATCTGCGAAAAAGTGGACCCATACAATTTAAACCTATATTGTTCAAGGTTCAGCTGTCCAATGGTGATTTACTGTTGTTTAAACCTACACCTCCTTAGACTTTATGGGGAACCGTGGTGGTGTAGAGGTTACACCTTAGGCTGCTAACCAGGGGGTGTTCAGAGAGACGAGGCTGTCTAGTCCCCTAAAGAGTTACCCTCTTGGAAACCCACAGGGGCAGTTCTGCCCTGCCCTGTAGGGTCTCTTTGTGTTGGCATCAACTAGATGGCAGTGTGTTTTGAGATGACTTTGATACTGAGCACCTTTTTTAATGTGCTCATTTATCAGCTCCATGTCTTCTCTGATAGAATGTCTAGTCATGCCCATTAAAAAAAGCTGTTTGCTGTTTTGTTATCATTGAGCTTCGAGAGTGGTTTGTGAATTCTGGATGTTCAGTCCTTTATCAGACAGACAAGGAGCTTCAAAGAGTTTATGAAGAAGCTCCTTTGTCTTCCTGTTCCCTTTCCCCAACATCTTCAAGGCCCCTTGCCACGGTCTTTCCACACCCGGTTTGCCTTTGCTTCCCATTACCCATGGATTTCTAACATCAGAAGTTTCTCATTTTGAGGAAGTCCAAGTTACCTCCTTTTTGTTCTTCTTCTTTTAAGGTATTGATGTTGCGTAAGTCTCTAAGGAAATGCTGCCCAGCATGAGGTCAGGCAGAGCTTCTTCCATAGGTCTTTCTAGAAGCTTTTGTGTATGAGTTTTGTATTTAGGTGTCGTTCACATTCAGGTAATTTTTGTGTACGGTGTGAGGTTTGGATTAAGGGTAACTACTCCCTGGAAGAGCGACCGTCTTGGGAACTCACAGGGGCAGTCCTCCCCTGTCCTATAGGTATCCATGAGGTGGCATCAATTCAATGGCTGCTGCTGTTGGAGTCCATTGTTTAACACCATTTGTTGAAAAGACTATCCTTTCTCCACCGTTTGCTTTTTTTGGTGGGCATCACTGCCCCCTGGTGGTCGTGGGCACTACCCAGCGCTGCTCCTGAGAGCCGCTGCTGGATTTGAACCGCCAAGCCCGTGGGTCACAGTCCAGCACTCAACCATTTATGCCACCGGAGTTCAGCCCCACTGTTTGCTTTTAACCTGTTTGAAAATAGCCCACGCGCCACAAAATTATTGAATCACTTTTAATACTTGTCGTGTTACCATTCCTCCTTTTGTAACCACTCAGGCCAATGTTCAGATATGATGAGAAAGGAAACTGCAAGATGTCATAGGGGGTTATTTTCTCTCTGTCTCTCTCTCTCTCTCTCCACTGTTTCTGAAGATTTCTGCTACCATAGTATTTTTTTTTGATCCTGATTATTAGAGAATATGATCTTTGTTGGTTTTACTCCCAAGAGAAGATTGTTCTGACATGCAGATCTTTCCCAATCCCTTTGATGAACGGGAGGCAGTGCAAGTGGCCCAGATCTGAGCAGCATACTGATGTGGCAGTTTTCTCAATGGGGGTATTTGAGAGCTCTTGAAAACATGCTTCCTTGTTAGGAGGCACTTCCTGCTCCACGGTGCAGCCTTATTTTCATAATTGCATTCTTAAAATATATGCTTCATGAGCAATCAGCTCCATCTCCCACTTTCAATTATATTTACCATATAGGATTTCCCCCAGGGAACTGTGAAAAACACACACTCATTAGCTCCAGCAAATATTTTCACAAAATGAAATTGATATCTCCTTTCCCTGGGATCTTCTCGTTAGGGACCAAGGCCTCCAGAAATCATGGTCTAGGGAGTGGGGGAGTTGGCAGAATCATCACTCTGAGTGACACAATCCTTTCTCCTCCTGACTGATTTTTTTCTGAAAAGACTGAACTTGTGCTGAAAATTTCCCAAAGTTTCTGGGGAAGGGTGACTTGCCCACTCTCTATCACATCGTCTCAGCACATTTCTGTTGGAAAATTTATAGCTTTAATGATAATGATGTCTTAAGAAGAGTCGCGAACTGCTAACTTCTAAATGACCCTGACCTAGCCCAGTGCTTTTCAGACCTTGGCTTCCCAGTAGAACCTCCTGGGAGCTCTTAAAAGCTATGAATTTCATGGGCTCCCACTCAAACCAATTAAACCAACTACTCTGGGCACTGCGCCTGGGCATTGGTATATATTAAAACTCCCCTGGTAATTTTAGTTTGCAGTCAACACTGACACCCCTGATCTAGTCAAAAAACAAAGCAACACCCTCACCCCACATCTTCATGGTGTTAAAGGGAACCTCAGAAGGGCTTCATGTTGAACTAACTGCTTTGTGTAGAACATAAAGGGACCAAACCAAATCTAAATTCATGACCCTCAAGTCAATACTGACTCAGAGAGACCCTGTAGGACACGGTAGAACTGCCCCTGTGGGTTTCTGAGACTGTCATTCTTTAAAGAATAGAAGACCTGGTCTTTCTCTAGTCAGAGCGGTTTTGCACTGCTGATCTTTTGGGCTAGCAGTCTATTCATAATCCACTACATGCCACCAGGCATCTCATGAGAGAGGGACTCATGATGAGTTAAATATCCACTCTATGCCCTGCACAAAGGTATTCTGAGACATTGTCTAATGCTGGGATCACAGTAACTCAGTCATATTGTGTGTGTGTGTGTGTGTGTGTGTGCGTGTGTTTCAGTGGGATTCTGTCTACAAAAACTGTTGACATCTCAATCTGACCTGCAACCCAGACCCTTTGACTCAGTGTCACTTGTTCAGGCTGGCGCTCAGGAACATGAATTATGAATTTCAGTTCACCCTCCTTCTAGCATGGGGTGAGGGTGGTATACTCAACCACTTAAGGCCTCAATTTCCTCTAAAATGGGAATAAAACACATGCCCCCTTCCCAAGATTAAGATAATACATTCTCTGTCCTTCCAAAAGGCCAAGCTGATGGCCATGCAGGGCCCCCGCATTCAGAAGGCCCATCAAGTCCTGGCACACTGGTTCCAGCTCACTGTGGATCTTGCATACCTTTGTGCAGTCAAGGGGATCATGACCCACATGGTGCTGGGTTCTTACCCAGGCCACACAGGTACCACACTGGACACTGACCTGTTGACTTTCCCCATTAAATCTCTCTGTGTGGACCATCTTTGTAACTCTATTCACAGAGAGGCATCTTGACACTCCATCTATGGTGTTAAACCAGTGAGATATTATGGTAGTTACATAATCTGGTGTCACTTTGGGACTTGAGAGGATTAAGAGTGAAGAGGTAGTGTCTATTCTGTCAATCAGGTCATAGCCAATGAGACCTCTGTGTGGGCATGACCTGGAACTACACTGATAGACCCTGTGCCCTGGGAACTAGAGGAGTCTGGCCAGCACTGAGAAGCTTACATCACCACTGGATCCATAAGACTTAGCATCCACTGACTGATGATCTTCTTTTATTTAGTGTCATTGCATGTGTTTCATGAGTCTGAAGAAGACTATAGATAGGTATTGGACATATGGGCTAATATCAGACTTAGGTACTTGATCTGTACTGGGATGGGATGTTTTCTCCATATTCCACTGCTCTTGTAAATAAAGCTCTTTCATATAGACATGTGAGTGTCTATGAATATGTTTCTCTAGTCCACCCTGACTAACACAGGTATCTGTGACCAGAGCCCTGCAGAGTGCCCTGCAAGAGGAAGGGGCTCCCAATGTTGATCAAATCAACAAGTCAATGACAATATATCCATCAGAATGATAGGTTTTAAGTCAAAGACCATTTAAATCTAATCAGGTTAAATGACAAAGGAGTATACTGACATATAATTTTACAGAATGCTGTGCAAATAGATACACCTGACCATTCACCAATCCAACTATTTCTACAGGCAACATTCAGTGCCATTGATCACATTCTGCATGTTGTGAAAGCATCATCATGAGTTCGTTTCTAAGTTACATCACCACCCTTCACACCAACACTGTACCCCCTAAACCAAAGCTCCTCAAATCCCCCACCCCCCACTCCTGGTAGCTACTTACCATTATTGGTTTCTGTATCTTTGCTTAGTCGGTGAAAGCGGGGACATATGGCATTGGTTCCTTTGCAACTGCTGTGTTTCATTCAACATAACGTTTCCAAGAACCTCCTATACTGGGGAAGTCCCACAGCAGGACTGACGTGCCCTTGGTGGCTGAACTGTACTCCACTGTAGGGATAGACCACACTGTGAGTTGAGCGCCCTGTTGGCCATTGCCATCACTTGGCTATTGTGAAAAGTGGTGCCATTGAACTTGACTCTGCAGGTTTCTGTTTACGCTCCTCCTCTGAGTTCTTTCGGTCATATCCCTAGGATCACTTCTTCCTAGTTCTTCCGGTTGTGTTCCTGTAACTGTAGCCCTAGAGTTTCTGACTCATAGGCTGGTTTTCTGATCAAACATTCAAGGAGTTGCCAACTTGTCCGTGATGACAACACCAATGTACACCATCCTCTCACCCTCATTAGTGAATAAGGGCTTTTACATCCCTTCTAAAATCTGGGCATACTGAGTTATCCCGGTGCTCAAATCCCAAATCAAGTCATCTTTCTTATCATCCTTTCTTGTTTAGGCTTTCTTGCATGTTGGTGATGTGCTTATATCCGGTACTCTGGGCTCTCATTGGCTTGTGTGTCCACTCTTGAACCAATCCCTGTGCGTAGGTGGGTGGCTGTTTCCTTGGCCAGAGGTGTTCACTTGATTCCCTCCTTTCATACCTAAGCACATAGTAGCTTCAGGCCCATGGGGTCATATGGAGGAGGCTCTTTACCAAGAAGACATGGGTTGTGATGCTGTCAACTGAAGCAATGGTAGGTTCTGGAGAGGCAAAACAAGAGTTTGCCATGGGCATTGGATTAGGAGGTGTCTGACTGAGCTTGGACAACTGCCTTTTTGAAGGACTGGAGACCAGAAAAGACTATACTCTATTTCTTCCAACTTGGGAAATCTGCTTCCACTGGGGACCACAGACCACTTCATAAGGTCTAGGCTGCCATCCACCACTCCTTATTCTGCCAAGACAGAGATAAGGAGCTCCAGAAAGACCATATTGTGTGATGGAGTTCCAAGCAATAGAAGTACAAGACGTGTGTGTGTGTGTGTGTGTGAAAGAGAGAGAGAGAGAGAGAGAGAGAGAGAGAGAGAGAGAGAGAGAGAGAGAGAGAGAGAAATTGGAGCCCAAGGTAGTCCTTGTTATTCTAGAAACACACACCTACTTGGTATCCTGTAGGGAGAAGCAAAGGGCTGTGGGAACATCTTTCAAGTCAAGCAAAGACACACCACTGACCCTTAGATGAAAGCCACAGCCCAGCCTGGGACCAGTTTCCCCCAGGCCAGTCATGCATCTCTTCAGAGGCTTCATGAGCTCCCAAAGTGGAGGCTGTGGTATGATGGTACCCACCACAGCATCCAGGAGTTCCCAGCTACCAGTCACTCTGCATAAGGTTTCTGAGCTGTAAACTTTCCCAAGATTCCTTTTTTCCCCTTTGGGGGGAGTCCCACTTCTTTGCTATACCCAGAGACCATCAAGTAACTATAAATCTTTGAATCCCACCTGAGTTCTTAGTGGCCTGCTGGGAATGTTGCTGATTGATAAGAATTTCCGACAAAACTAGGAAGTCTATATACATACCTCACACCATGTACAAAAATGAACTCAAGGGCTGAGCCCCGGTGGTGTAGTGGTTGTGCGCAGGACTGCGGCCCACTGGGACAGAGGTTCAATTCCAGCAGTGGGGCTGGGCCTCCTACTCCCACCACCAGAGAGCAGTGATGTCTCCCCCCCAAATAAAATGGACTCAAGACATAGCGAAGCCCTAAATATAAACTACACAACTAGAAGGGCCATCAGTGAAAAAAATAGGATAAACATACATATCCATGTCGAAATTATTTGAGAGAAGGGGAAAGAGAGAGAGAGAGAGAGAGAGAGAGAGAGAGAGAGAGAGAGAGAGAGAGTCAGTCTATTGGAGAGAAAGAGAAATAGAGGGGGAGAAGAGAGGGGGACCCCAACTTCTGGAGAATCCAGGAGCACGTGTGGTGCACACAACCCCTCTGCGGACATGCTGGCATAGCTTTTAGAGTGTGTTCACGAGGCACGGCCTGAAGGGAAATGAGCAGCAAGGGGATAGCGCAGTTTGGAGTGGTGCTTTGGTGGCTTGAAAGGGGTTCACCTCAGGAGCTTGGGGAGACAGGGGTGGAGAGCAAGCAGGCAAGCAAGAGGCATGGAGGCAAGAGGGTCAGTTCATGGTTCTGGAACGATCCAGCAGGTGGTGAGAAGGTATTGGTATTTAGATATTTAGATAATCATCAGACTGGGAATATGAAAGTGAAGTGAGGGGTACGTATGTGTTAGTCTAGTTTGGCTCGAGAAAAAAACCCAGAGACGCTCTTATTGTGTAAGAGAGAACTGTACATCAAAGAGCAATTGTATATTGAGAAAACATCCCCGCCCAGTGCAGATCAAGTCCATAATTCCGGTATTAGCCATGTGTTCATGGTGAGTCAATAAATTCTTCTTCAGACGCACGCAGCACATGATGCTGAGTGCAGGGAGATCACAGAGCAGTGGGTGGAACGTCTTGTGGATCCAGTGGCGGTTGAAGGCTCTCAGTGCTGGCGTGGGTCTCCGCATGGCTCCTACAGCTCTTTGGTGTCTAAACAGCAGGACAGGGAAGGCCGAGAGTGTGTCTGGCCCTCCGTGAGCTATTAATCTCCACAGCACCTCCAAATGAGGTAATCCAACTGTGGCCTCACTGACAGGTTAAACTCCACCTCTTCACTCTCAATATCCTCAAGGTGACAGGAGATTATGTACCTACTACAGGGTGGAGGAGGTTCTTGTACCAACATGTTCAGACCCTTTATCTCAGAAGCAGATGCAAGATTGCTCAATCACCGAGCAAGAGGATTAAGTCAGTGATCCATAATTCATGCATATAGATGTGATTTTTATATTGTTGGCTATTTCTTATCATCACCAATGGTGCTGTGAAGGGTTGCCCTACAATGAAGGACTACACTTCAACCCCACAAAAGAGAGGGAGTATAGCAACCACAGGAACCCTGGTGGTATAGTGGTTACACATAACACTGTTAACTGCAAGGTCAAGAGTTCATACCATCAGCCACTCTGCAGGAGAAAGATGGGTTTTCTGCTCCCATCCAGAGTTAGTCTGGGAAACTCCCAGTGGCAGTTCCACCCTATCTTATACTGTTGCTGAGTTGACAATGACTTGATGGCAGTAAGTTTTGCTTTTTGATTTTATTCCTTATGCGTCAGCGGGTGGGCTGGTGATGGAGGGACTCTGTTCCACAGGTGAAATTCTGAGGCTCTGATGACCTGGATGGAAGCCCCCAAAGGTGTGCTCTTTCCATAGGAAGCATCTCACATGATCCGTGGGGTCTGGGGAGGGAGATGGAGGCGGGTCCAACAGCAAAAGCTCATTTGGGTCGAGACTGTTTGCATTGTGCTTTTCCAGCCTCCCTAGAGCAAGTTTTGTGGCTGATCCTAAAGTCTAGGTGCGTGTGTGGGAATATGAATGCATGACACACCTCTGGGGAGTGAGGAGGCTAGACCAGCAATCTGATGGACAGAGGCACTCACTCAATGTTGCTGTTGACTGTCGAGTCAGTTCTGAGTCACAGTTTCTGTGTAGCAGAACAAAACACCACCATATTCTGCATGGTTTTCCCAACTGTTCCTAATCTGTTATCAATTTTGAGGATTAAGAGTGTAGTGAGGCTGAGTCCTGGTGGTGTAGTGGTTGTGTGTGGGACTGCGGCCCACAGGGTTGATGGTTCAAATCCAGCAGCAGCTCTCCAGGAGCAGGGCTGGCCTTCCTACTCCTCCCACCAGGGCAATGATGCTGCAAAAAAAAAAAAAAAAAAAAAGAAAAGAAAAGAAAGAAAGAAAGAAACCCACAGGGACAGTTCCAACTTGTTCTTCCCAAGGGCTCAAAGTGGAAAGTATTTGGAAATGAATGTGGCAATATGTATGCAAATGTGCTTGATACAGATGATGTATTGAATGTTATGATAGCTGTATAAGCCCCCAATAAAATTATTATTATTTTTTCTGCAGGGCGGGGGCATCACTACCCTCTAGTGGTCGTGGGAGCTACCCAGCCTTGCTGCTGCTGGATTTGAGCCGCCAAGCCAGTGGGCTGCAGTCCCACACTCAACCACTAAGCCACTGGGGCTCAGTCCAATAAAAAAAAAATTTTTTTTAAAGGATGTAGGGGTGGGGTCTAGCCTGTCAATCTGGAGATAGCCAGTGAGACCTCTGTGTGGGCATGGCTTTCTTCTGAGAATTCTGGGAAATCATTTCTCCCCTTGGAGGTGAGAAACTCACTACTCAGTCCCTTGGAGATGCTCTACTGACAAGACACAGACTCACTCACTCCCTGGGAGACATGGCAGCTGATGAAACACATGGCAGCATGCTGATAGATCCTGAGCCCTGGAAACTGGAGGAGCCACGAGGAGACTCCTGCCAGCGCTAAGATGCCTCTGCCACCATTGAATACACAAGATTCTGTACTCACTGGCCTGTGAGTGTCCTGGTGTCATTGCGCGTGCTTCAGGAGTCTGAAGGGGACTTAGCGATTGATATCAGACATAGAGGCTAATATTGGACTTACGACCTTGGACTGGACTGGGCGGGTTTTTTTTTTCTCCATGTTCAATTGCTCTTGTATATAAGCCTCTTTCTTACACACACATGGATGTTTATGAGTTCGTTTCTCTAGTCTACTCAGACTAGCACACCACTGTTGCAGCCTCTATTTCAGTTCGCTTTGTCAAGGATCTTCCTCTTTTTTTCTGTGCCCCCCCCCCCCCACTTTACTGAACATGATGCCCTTCTCCAGGGACCAGTCTCTCCTGACAACATGTCCAAAGTACATGACACCATGTCTGTCCATCCTTGCCTCTCAGGAGTGTCCTGGTCGTGTTGCTTCCAAGACAGATTGGTTGGCGCTTTTGGTAGTCCTGGTGCCTTCAGGCTTTGTCATCAGCAGCGCCATCGTTCAGAGGCATCCATTCTTTTTCAATCGCCCTTACTTTATGTTCAACTTTCAGAAGCTTCTGAGGCAATGGAAAAGACCCTGGAGTGGGTCAGGTCCACCTAACTTCTCGAAGTCACATCTGTGCTTTGCAACACTTTAAAGGGGTCTTGTGCAGCAGATTCACCCGGTGTAATGCGCTATTTGATCTCGTGACTGTGGCTCCCGTGAGCATTGATTATGGGTCCAAGCAAGATGAAATCCCTGGCAACGCCAGCCTTTTCTCTGTTTATCATGATTTGACCTATTGATCCACTTTTGAGGCTGTGTCACTGAATGGTGGACCAACAACCAACAGAGCACCTGACTACAAGGCACACGCAGCTGTGGTTGACTTGGTGCATAATTTTTCGGTGTATCTTCTCAACAGCAAAACCTAAAATAAGAAATAAAATATTTCACAGTTATTATGTTCCCTTGCAGTGGGTGTGTCCTTTTATAACTCAGCTCACACACGGCTTGGAGCAGTCTATCACTGCACGCACAGATGTGCAAGCAGCAACACCAGCAGCAAACAACTGTGCTGCAACCATTGGCTGGGTGAGATGGGATGAAAGATGGTTCTTAGGTTCTTCTTTATCTCTTTGACTTGTGTAAGGTTTAAACTATGAATAGCATCTTCTTTGTAAGTCAGAGAATACGCCTCCTCCCACACAATTCATTATTTGCTTTTTAAAGAGTCCACGCAGCAAGATAGTTAGGGAGAGAAATAGCACTTGTTCCAGCGGCAACTTTGAGGGAAATATTGGTCTTTGGGGTATGTGGAATCCATAGCCATAAATAGGCCCCTCCTGTGTTTGCAACATCCTGAGCACATGCGGGAGCACATGGTGCGGGCAAGAGATTCTGATGCTGGGGAACAAGGTGTCAGGTGTCAAGACTGGTGCCCCAGGTTGGAATGGGGTCTGCAACCTTGGTACAAAGATGGACACCAAGGGCTCAGAACAAGCCTGCAGGGAAGGAAAGGAAAGGTCTGGTCTTAGTATCAGAAGAACAGTATCCCTAAAAGGGCACTACTCAGTCAGAGTCCTGAAAAGATACCGAGCCAAAGCCCCAGAAAACAAACTGAACCAAAGGTGCTGAATCAGAATATTGATTCTGAAGGGATATTGATCTAGAATTCCCCCCAGAAGGAATACGGTGGCAGAGTCCTCAAAAGCGTTCTGAACCAAAGGCCCCAAAGTCTTCCTGTCCCAGGCAAGAACAAGTTCTTGATCATGCAGTAATGGCATTCCAGAGAGAAGCCTCTGAGCAGGACCTGGAATGCCCTGCGAGTGACTCTTGCTCATTGTCATTGACTTGACACCCATAAACAAAGGAGCAAAATGTCACTGAGCCCTGCTCCACCTTCACAGTGGAGTCCATGGCTGGGCCCACACGTATTTTGAGCCCCCCAAGCTAGTGGGGTCATCTTCCAGTACCATAGCTGATGGTGCTTTGTAGTGATTCATAGGCTCTCCATTAGCTCCATTTTGGAAGCAGATTGCCAGGTCCTTCCTAGTCTAGAAGCTCTGTTGAAACCTACCCACCATGGGTGACCCTATTGCTATTTGAAATATCAGTGTCTCATCTTCCAGTATCTCCCAACCCAACCCAACCCAACCCTACCCAACCCAACTCAACCCCTCCCAACTCCACTCACTGCTACATAGTTAATTCTGACGCATAGAGACCCTCCATAGGGTTTCTGAGACTGTGAATCTTTTGAAAATAAGATCACCTTGCCGTATCGTCTTTCCTGGAGTGGTTGTTGGGTTTGAACCACCAACCTTGCAGTTAGCACTTGTAGTGCAGTGGGGTTGTTTGGCACAGTCCTTTCTAATTGCCCTGAAATGACTGGGTGGGAGCATGCAGACAGGGTGTATGGGCAGTGGCCATTTTGCTGTCCAGCTGAGTCTAAAGTGAGCCATCCAGAAGCTCCTGTCCATCATGAACGAACAGTTCTGGAGGTGTGGGGTGTGGAGAACAGTCCTTATCAGAAGGCTTCTGAAATCCTTGTGCAGATACACCATGCTGCAGCAGGGACACCAGAAGTCCTAGTGCTGAGGCCTGGAGACAGAGCAGTGGGCTTTCTCATCCACAGGACGCGTGACGCTGAGGGCCTTTGGGCAGGAGGTTGGCTTGTGGTGTGGGGTGTATTGGGTCCATTTCTCAGTGCAAAAGGGATTTTGTAACTCTTAGTCCACCCGGATAGACTGCTGACACAGAGATGAGACGCAGCAGACTGAGAACTGTAGCTTTCACATTTCTGATCCTGGTGTGCAACTTCCCTAATAGACCCTCATAATCGTCAACGTCGTTCGTGAGCCCTGGGCAGCCATTGACACAGATGATGGAACCCAGCAGAGAATCAGGACCAGGGGAGGGGCGACTGTTGTCAGATGGGGATAAAGCAGATTGGAGGGTGGAGGCTTATCTGACCTTGCCTAGTAGAAATTGGCCTTGGACTGCTATGGAGTTGGATTCTCCACTCCACCCCCCCCCTGCCCCCTGTGGCTGGAGATCAGATGTGACCCTCCATGCCTAACCCACAGCACCACCAGGTCTCCTGGCAAGGCACCATATTGGATACCCTGCAGATAGATGGTGGGTTAATTATTCAGAGATCCCCTGCCCGATGAGCCTGAGGTCAGGGCCCTTAAACTTCATTGTGAATCAGATCTTTCTGTAGAGCATGTGAGAATACAGACCAGGCCCTCCCTCCAGAGGTTTTGATGGAAACAGCTTTCAGAGTGGGGCAGGGCCTGGGAATCTGCATTGGCATGGGTTCCCAGGTAAGGTAGCGCTGATCCTGTCACCTGGGTCCCCTGCCCAGAGGCAATGTTTCTTACCAGGGTTGGCTCATCTGAGGGGAGGGGGGCATTTACAGTGCCCAGGTGGCACAGTGGGTCAAGCCCTTGACTATTAACCAGAAGATCAGTGTTTTGAGCCCATCAGCTGCTCCTTGGGAGAAAGACGAGACAGTCTGCCCCTTTAAAGATTTACAGCCTTGTAAGACCTAAATAGATTGGGACGACAAGAGTGAAAATCAACACCACACTAGCTGTTTTCTTGAGTGGCACCGTGGATTAAGTGTTTGGAGGCAAACCCAGTGTCTGCTCTACCATGTGGCTTCTGTAGAAACAATGATGGCCTCAGAACTCTATGAGGCAGTTCAACTCTGTCCCGTGGGGGGTCTCTGTATCAGCAGTAGGGTTTTTGGCTAGGGGAAGCATTTAAATATTCTGATGCCTAGGCTACAGCCCAGATCAATTAAATTAGAATCTGGAGGTGGGACTTTGTTGTCAGTATTTTTTTTTTAATGCTCCCCAGGTGAAGACTATGTGCAGTCAGGGTTGAAAACGGCCGAGCTAAGGAAGATTAATTTAATCTAACTACCGGGGACAGAAGGTTCTAACGGAGCCCATCTCCAACATCCTCCCCCCCTCCCCACCCCACACTGCTCTCCTTGGACCAAAAAGACCGAGATTTCCTCTAGCAAAGGGTCCCCAAAGAACTGGGAACCCAACCACTCCCCTGGGTCTCCTGAAAAGGTGGCAGAGCTCTACCTGGGTCTGGTCGGGGAGGTGCTGAGGAGACATGGCTGCCATGGGAGGCTGGCTGTGCTTCTGTTGTTGCTGTTGCTGCCCTGTCCAGAGCACCTACACAGCGGGGAACCAAGTGCTGCCCAGCCCGGATCCATCCCCACAACTGCGTGTGCACCCCAGGGTTTCCATGGGCTCATTTACAGGAGGAGATCACCAGGCTTCTCTGCCTCCCCAGCTTAGTCAGAAAGTGCTGCTTGAATCTGCCCAGTAACCTAGCAACATGCCACGCTCTCCTGACAGATGGTTGGCAGGAGAGGGCGGGAGGGGGCTGTGTATTGGCTAGGAATGGAAGCCCAGGTCTCTGGCACGGGAAGCTGGATTCTACCAGGGAAACACTGCTGCCCCCTTATCCCCATTGGAGACGAACAGAAGTCACAGTCAGACGCCGGCAGCTGTGGTTGACAAAGCACGTTGTATCAGATGCTCTCGGGAGGTCAAGGACACTGTTAACCTTTGAGGCCATGGAAGGAGTCGCTATTAGACACCTTCCCAGTGCTACCTTGGGAAGGGTATGACCTCCACCGAATATGCTCTCTCTTCTCCCCTTCCTTGTTCCCTCTCATCTCTCCCTCTCACCTCTTCCTTTTCTATCTCCCTCTCTCACTCTTCCCACTCTCCTTTCCCCCTCTCCAAATATCTCGTCCTCTTTCTCCACCTCCCTTCCCCTCTCCTTCCCAGTTCTCTCTTCTCCTCCAGATTTCCCTCTTCTGCTTCCCCCTTTCCCTCTCCCTACTACCTTTTGCCCTCTCCAACTTCCCCTCCTCCCCACTCCTTTCTCCTCTTTTCCTCCCCCTCTCCTCCTCACGTCCCCTCTCCTGTCTGTGAAAATTTACTGTTTCCCATGCAAGATCCCATTCAGTCCAGGTCATCCATTCTCCAAACAGGTACAAAACTTAAAAGCTTAAAAACTCCTTCCATGGGAAAAGCCAAAGGAATGACTCTCTCAAGGTGAAGTGAGAAGAACATGCCTTTCAGAGTGTTCTGATGGATGCTCTGTGGAGGGATCCAGAAGATGGAACCAAATGAGAGAAAGTTATAGGGAGTTGCATTAGGCTCCAAATAAGTCTAATTGGACATTAATGGCTGGCCGGCTGCTACAATCCATCCTCTCTCCCATCCCCATAGTTCTTTTGTGGTCATGTGTGAGTTTTGTGGCGGAGCCGGGATAGTTGGGGTGGTGTTGGGTGGGTGGGAGGCCATGTGTGGAAGAGAACAGAGAGTAGTGAGCTGACATCTGTCTTAGAGTCATTTGGGCCCTGTGGCGTCGTGGAGCAGCAGTTGAGAAAGGCTTGCTGCAAAAGGTAGGGTAAGTCATTCCTTGGTGGGATGCCTGCGGTGTTGTGGTTACCAGCGGGGCTGCTAACCACCAGGTCACCAGTTCCAAACACTGGCCACTCAGAAGGAGAAAGATGGGCTTTCTAATGCGGTCAACACTTAGAGTGTTGGACACTCACGGGGCCAGTTCTACCCTGTCCTCTAGGGTCACTGCGGATAGTCAGCGACTCCATGGCACTGCGTGGGGTATAATTTTGGGGTTGGCATGCGGCCTGGCTCTTCAATATCACTGGGGATGTTTTGCAACGAAGGTGCCATACAACGCAAGGTTTAAGCAGAATCTCTTTCTCCTCTTCTGACCTCAGAGTGGACATTCTCCGGCAATTCTTCACAGCACACAATTGCCCTTCTTCTGGAAACTTCCCATCTCTCCGCTCCGTGGAACCATGAGCACAAATCCAAAGACCTCGGCGTCTCGCGAGAGCCGAGCCCCCTTGCTGGAGCCGACTCAGGTAGGAGGGCGTGTGTGGCCCCAGCTGGACCAATTGTGGTTCTTCTCTGGGATTTTAGAATTGGACGCCAAGGATTCCAGCCTCTGCCAAGCTGGCCTCTACCCCCGAACCCACGGGGTGGTCTTTCTACTTCTTCTTCCTTCTCTTCAGCCGTGGTACTGTACCTGTGTGGAGGGGGAGGACCGGCCAGTACTGTCTTCTGGTTTGTTATGGTCAGAGCCATTTGATGGCCCCTTACAATATCCTGGCCAGTGTGCAAGCAAGCAATCCCAAGGTGATGTCCACTTTATGTTCTTTATTCCTACCCTGGGGACCCACTCCTTCCCCTGGCCCACTCCCCCGGCGATGCATCCTCTAATGCAGGCACACTTTGCTCTGTGGGTCTCAGAGTTTCTCTGCTCCAACCTTGTTTGCATTGCTGCCATGGGCCGGCGTCGCCTGGACAGTGCTGGGCTTGGTGTTGGGGAGGGAGTTCTATATGAGGGATGGACAGTGCTCTTTGGATCTGACCACTATCAGGTAAGACCGGTGGGAGGAGGACGGCAGTTCCTCAGGCTGGACACCCCCCCCCCCCCACATCGTTCCTCCCTGGTGCTGCTACCCTGAAGACAGAATGAAGCATGGCGGCGAGGTGATGGTGGGGCTAGGCTGACAGATGCAATCTGCCTCTTTCCCAGAGTGGAGCATTCACTGGATTCACCAGCTGGGGACGTGACATGAAGCTTTATGTCTCCTTGCGGGGGCAGGGTGGGGTGGGGGATGGTGGTCATATATTATCCGCTCTGGCCCTGGGCGCTTTCAAGGCCAAGTGTGCCCCCGCTCTGGGTTGAGCTGAGTCAGCTGCTATTTCCTTAGCAGTGCAGATGGGCCAGGGTGATGGGTGAGCCCGGTGCTGCTCTCTGTGTGTTGCGCGCCCCCACCCCGCCATGGCCACTCCCTGCCCTGCCACCCCCCACTTCCCCGCACTTCTCTCTGTGTCCGCTTCCCTCTCTCTTTGCCTCTCATTTCCAGGTGACGGGCTTGGCAACTTGACTCGTATGGGTGTCCATGTCCCTGTATGCTGTCAGTGTGTGTGTGTGTGGTGGGGGGGGGGGTGAGGGAACCTCAGATTGTCTGTAGTGTCACGTTGAGCTTGTGAAAATAAAGCTCCAATCTGGAAAGGAAGAAAAACCATTCCTGCCACCCCTCCCTCCAAGCAGGCTCGTCCCTTTCTGCATCCTGTCTTCCTGATGAGGATGGAAATAAAGCACACGGGGACAGTTGAAAACCAGCAGCAGCTCTGTGGGAGAAAGGCTTGAAACAGTTCCAGTCTCTGAAACCCACAGGGGCATTGACCTGGCAGCCAGCGTGGAGGCAAGGGCAGTGAGTTTGACTTGTGGTGTGTGTGTGTGTGTGTGTGTGTGTGTGTTTTTCCTGGGAAGAGACGTTTGGAGCGTGACCCTCATACTTTCTCTGGTGTTCTTTTTTAGAAGAGTAGGTCGAATTAGCCCATATTGGGTTTCCGTTCAAAACAAAAAAACAAAACAAAACCCCCCCAAAAAAACAAAATAAAAAACTAACACACTGCCATCGAGTTGATTCCAAATCACAGTGACCCTATTGGACAGGGTAGAACTGCCCCTGTGTGTTTCTAAGATGGTAACTCATAGCGACCAAGTGACAGACTAAGACGGCCTTCTAGTGCTTTCTAGGCTGCTAACTTTCTCCCGTGGAGCCGCTGTTGGTTTCGAACTGCTGATCTTGTGGCTTAAATTAAAAAGAAAAAAGATGATTTAAAAAAAAAACTTTGAATTATGGTGGGGTCCATACTCCAGATAACCAATTCTACACTCAACAGCCCAAAACACTACAACGCACCCCCCCCCCCACTTCATCTCAATCTAGCTCTCTCCCCTTGAGCTCTTCCAAACCAAGCGCGTGGTCATGGAGTCAGTGCTGTAGGTCAGAGTAGAACTGCCCCTGCGGAGCTCCTAGACCGCCACTCTTCTGAGAGCAGAGACCTGGCCTTTCTCCCGTGAGCGATAGGTGGCTTTGAACTGCTGACCTTGTGGTTAGCAGTCCAATGGGTAACCCGCTCCTCACCAAGGTTCCCTGCCCTTGAACCTTTGAGTGGCACAATTTTCTCCAGTGTTCTGATGAGGCCATGACGAATGTTGCTGTGCTTTGGGGGGTACTTGGTCTCTCTCTTCAAGGACCTTGCTTTTGCAACCGGAATCCAGGGCAGTAAATAGTGAGAAGAGCTAGGTTTCTTGAAAGGACCCTTAGCGGTGCACACTGTTAAGCACATGGCTGCGAGCGGCAGGTTTAATCACCCAGTCACTCCATGGGAGCAAGACGGAGCCATCTACTTCTGTAAAGTGAGCAGCCCAGGAAACGCTATGGGGCTATCCCTCTCCATCATGTGAATTACCATGAATAGCCTTGATAGCACTCAGGAAGGATACGAGTGTATTTCTTGGGTATTTACTGTATGTCACTCACTGTTAGGCACTGCCCATGCAGTATCTTGGTCAACACTAAAGCAAACTGACAGACTAGAGAATAGACAGATATAGATAAAGTTAGATGATTGATGGAGTTGGATAATGGATGGGCGGATAGACATATGGACAGATAGATCAATCGAGTTGGATAATAGCTAGATGAGAGGGATGAACAGATGAATTGTTAGAGTTAGATGATGGATGGAAAAAGAGATACATAGAGCTAGATGATATAAATAGAGTTAGATAGTAGCTCGATGGATGAATGGATGAACGAACAGATGAGTAATTAGAGTTGGATGATAGAGTGAGATGATTGGTAGAATTAGATGATGGCTGAAAGAACAGGTACATCGAGCTAGATGATATATAGATAGAGTTAGATGATTGATGGGTGGACACATAAATAGATAAATAAAGCTAGTAAATAGCTTGATGGATGCATGACCAGATAGATGGGTGGATGAGCAGATGGATAGAGTCGGAATATAGAGTCAGATGTTAGACAGACAGGTTGTGACTGAGTTAACCCCATTCCTGGTGACTGACAGACAACAGAGAAAAACGAACTCGCTCCTGCATCAGCGTCAGTCACACGTCACTAGTGTGCTGAGTCCATCATGGGAGTTGTGCCAGCTCACATTCCCAAGGGTTCCCTCACCCTCGCTGACCCTCTGCTCCACCAAACAGGACACCCTCTTCCAGCAATCGATCCTCTGTCCAAATGGTCTGTCCAAAGTAAGCAAGCCTGCCATGGACATTTTTGAAAGTAGGTAATCAGGCCTTTCTTCCTAGTCTCTCTTAGTTGGGACGCTCCACTGAACCTGTTCACCATGAGTGCCCCTGCTGGTATTTGAACTGCCAGTAGCACAGCTTCCAGTGTCCCAGCAGCACACAAAACATTGTAGTGAGGCAAATCCACCGATAGGTGGTGGAGAGCTTCAAAAAACCCCAACTCATAGTCACCCAGTCAATCCATCTCATAGTGACCCTATCCCACAGGGTAGGACCACCCCTGTGGGTTTCTGAGACTCTACTGCTTTATGGGCATAGAAATCCTCATCTTTCTCCCATGAAGCAGCTAGTGGTTTCAAACTGCTGACCTTACAGTTAGCAGCCCAATGCATAACCACTGCACCAACAGAGATTGGGGTCAAGCCTAGAGGGAGGCACGCTATTCATAATTCAAAGAAGAAGAAGGTGAAGCACAGGTGGACCACATGTGTTGCCTGAAGCCACACAGGTGCAGAGTGGCAGTGGAGAGTGGTTGTTCTCTGTTTGTGCACATCCATCCTTCTTTACCGAATGACTCTGATCTCCTGACCTATGGATTGGTCATGGGATGCAGGCCAGCTGATGTCACTTCACAGACACCTGAGGGGTCTCAGGTGGACACTGACCTCTAATGGTAAGAGATGTTTTGGAAAAAAGGGGCTGTTCATCTGGCAAATGTGAATCTGTTAATTCCATTGACAGATATGACCACTGTAATTTGGAGTTTCTGTCCCATGAAATCAACAAACAAAAAATCCTTGCAAGCCCAGACCCAGACTCCACTCTGCTGCCAAAATTCATTAATGCCATGTTGAACATGATCAATGGACTTCCACATAAAAATGGCATTGGCTACAGTCTTTCCCAAGTTCAAAGTAAAAAAACCCAACCCCTCCACCCAAAGCAACCTAAGAAGACATAGAAAAATGGGAGGCATATGCTCTCGGGGTGGGGGTGGGGGTGGGGAAAGGGAGGGGACCACACTAATTGTGAAACTGTTGACAGATTCCACTCCTGACAAGATGGGTGGAGCCACACGCAGAATGGCAAATCAGGGCTGACACATATCCTGATGCCTGTTACAGGACAAGCCTGTTCAATTGCAGCCTCCACCTGCTTCCGGCAAAGCCCACTGCCTCTCTTCCATGGCCTGTCTCTGCTCTGCGTTCAGTGATGTTTGTCGGCATGGACAAACTGACAGCAGTTTTGAGAGAAGCATTACCATCTTGTGCTAGTTTACACGCAGGTCTTTTGTTTGGGCAGTGCATGCGGTGGCTTAGAAACAAAACTCAGAAATCCCATCAGAGGGAGAGCCAAGGAGGAGGTAATTAAAAGAGAAAACAATCAGCACTGAGATCACTGAAAAACAAAGGCTTCATTGTGATTCCAGGGAAAGTGTCCGGGGCATCTTGGTTTTCCTGCCAGCAGTTCATAAATATGTGTTTTGTAACATGGAGGGTACCTGACACTGAGTCAGGGGGCTTTTCTCAATTCCTCCTCACCTTACTGCTCCCCTCTGCCCTTCATCCCTGCTCCCTCCCCACCCCATGCTTTCTCCTGGGCCCAAAGCTGTTGCTGGTTATTCTGATGAGCCCGCACTTCTCTGGCCTTACTGCTGCTCTTGCCGGCACAAACCCAGCCTGCTGCTGCCGAGCCACACTGCATTGACACTTCTTTGGAAGGATATTTCAGCCTCTACGCCTCAAATAAGGTGACCACTGGGGGACCAGCTAGCATGGAGCCGGAAACACAGTAAGGATGTAAAAACTCTTTTATTTATAAACCACTACTCTTATCGTTAGTATTGGTTATTGGTGGTCGGTTGGAATAGCGCTTGTGGATTCTCCTCCCGGTAAGGGAAAGAGTTCCCATATTCACTAAGCTGTGACTTTCGTAAGGTTGTATTGACTATCCTTTTACACAACAAGCCTCCAGATAACAAAGACATCCTCACAAGTCTGATAAAAACAAAAAAGTCTAAACTCATTGCTATGAAATTGGTTGCAGTGCAGAGTGTCCCTATAGGGCAGGCTAGAACTGTCCCTTGGGTATCTGAAACTGTAGGTTTTCTCCCTTGGAGCAGCTGCTGGTTTCAAACTGCTGACCTTTCTGTTAGAAGTCCATTAGGTAACCCACTGTGCCACTGAGGCTCTGCTACTCTGATAGAGACTACAGACCACCTTCGTGGCTCAGTTTTGGGCCAAATACCAAACTCACTGCTATCAAGTCCATTTGGACTCACAGTGACGCTTTAGGACAGGGGAGAGCTTCCCGTGCAGGTTTCTGAGAGGGTAACTCTTTACAGGAACAAAAAGCCCCATCTTTCTCCCAAGAAGCTTCTAGTGGTTGTAAACAACTCACCCTGCCTGTTAGCAGCCTGACACATAAGTAACCACTGTGCCATCGAGCCCTTTTCTCAGTCAAACCTTTTTTTTTTTTTTTCTTTTCCTGCATCACTGCCCTGGTGGGAGTAGGAAGTCCAGCCTTGCTCCTGGAGAGATTTCTTGTCTCCTCCAGGTTATTTATCCAGCCTCTCTGACCCAGATAGACCCGCAGAAATAACATGCACAACAAGACAGAGCAAAACAAAATCACAAAAGCAAACAGAAACAACAACAAAACCAATGATAAAGAAGAAACGCCTGTAAATACTTCAAGGACTGTTTGTTGATCTTTAGGAGTGTTTTCCGGTTGAGTCTGATGGGGTACCATGTCCTGGCTTCAAAGTCTATTTTTGATACTCCCTTGCTCTGCACCCCTTGATATTCTGCTGCACTCAGTGTTTTGTCTCAGTGTGGTGGGGTCAGATCAGATGTAATTCCCACCGTGTTTCCGGTGTTGTTCCCCGTAGGTTTATGGGTCAATGAGGGATGTTGTCTCTCATAGAGCGGCGGCCATGTGATCTTCAGTGTGAATTGACAGCCCTGAGCGTCCTCAAGGCTTGGTGTGAGCCAGGATGTGCTCCACCCTCTCTTCCTCCCCTTTCATTTTCTCCTGGGTGCTCTGATCAGACAAGTCCTTCCCCCTGAGCTGTAGCTTTAGTGCTGTCTTCTAAGCTAAATTCTTCAGTAGGGGGTACGGGGGAGGGAGGGAGGAGAGGCAGTTTCCATGTAGTTGGGGTTGGGGCTGGCCCCTCAGCCCTCTCTACTGATTCCCAGCTTCATGCCGGTATGTTGCATTGACATCTTGGAGCATCAGGTTGAAGTCTGGTCCCTCTTTCCCTGTGGAAATATAAACAATACCCTCTCCTTGGGTGGGTTAGTGCCCTGTTCCCCCACTACCCATTTTTTTTTTCTTTTTTTACACCCAGCTTTTTTGGTTGACTACCATATGTATCCCTGGATTTGATCTGCCCTTGCATACTACCTGGATCTCACCCCAGGAATGTTTGTATACAGTAGCTTCTTCTCGATGCCCCTTAGGCATTTTTTAAAAATCTTACCTCAGCCAACTCATGTTGCACTTGTCCTTTTGTGCTTGGTTTACTTTGCTTAGCATAATTTCCTCCAGTTCTTCCCTTGCAACAATGTGATTCATACATTCATCATTGCTTCTTAGCGATGCATAATACTCCATTGTATGTATGTACCACATTTTTTTGATTCATTCATCAGGTGATGGAAATTAGGGTTGTTTTCAACGTCTTGAAATTGTGAACTGTGCCATGATGAACATTGGAGCACAGATGTCTGGCTGTGGTTTATGCCCAGTAGGGGGATTGCTGGGTCTTACGGTAGCTCAATTTTCATCTGTTTTAGATATCGCCAAATTGATTTCCATGGTGGCTGCACATACCTACAGGTCCACCAGCAGTGGATGAGAGTTCCTGTCTCCCTACAACCCCTCCAACACTTGTTGCTTTCTGATTTTTTGAATTGGGCTATATTTAAGGGTGGTAAGTGGTATCTCATAGTTGTTTTAATTTGCATTTCTCTTTTGGCTAATGATCAGGAACATTTTCTCATAAGTTTGTTGGCCATTTGGATTTCTTCCCCTTTGAAACTTCTGTTCAGGTCCTTTGCCCACCTCCTCAGTGGGCAATTAGTTTTTTTCTCTTTGAAATCTACTATAGATTTTAGTAATAAGGCCTTTGTCTGATGTGTCATTGCTAAAGATGTTTTCCCAGTCTGTGGGTTCTCTTATTATTCTCTTGGTGAATTCTTTTGATGTACACAGATGTTTTATATATCCCACTTGTCAATTTGTGCCACCTCTGTGTTTTTGTCTTTCTCTATTTC